>CM035129.1:116532779-116900279 GCA_020205605.1 Panax ginseng | reverse complement strand
TATCCCTTACGAATACAATAAATAATATCCCTTACCAAACAAAAATAACATCCCTTACCTTAGTAGAAGGCTGGATATTGCAATAGTGAAGTAGCAGAATACTCTTCTTCTTACTCTCTATAGTTTTTCTCTCTATAGCTTCTCTTGTGAATCTCAATGAATCGGTGGGAATGAAAGAAGAATTAAGCTTCTATTTATAGGAGAATGGACTAAATAGTAATTGATTCAAGAACGGTCCAGATTGATTTACTATTAGAACGGAGGGTTC
Organism: Panax ginseng; assembly: GCA_020205605.1. Taxonomy (NCBI): domain Eukaryota; kingdom Viridiplantae; phylum Streptophyta; class Magnoliopsida; order Apiales; family Araliaceae; genus Panax; species Panax ginseng. Next base: position 116,900,011 of record CM035129.1, on the reverse strand, counting down.
ATATTAATTACTATTAAAACCACAACCGATGGTCCAGATTGATTTACTTTTAAAACTACCACCGACGGTCCAGATTGATTTACTTTTAAAACCACCACCGACGGTCCAGATTGATTTACTATTAAATCCACCATCCATGGTCCATATTGAATTACTATTAAAACCACCACCAATGGTCTAGATTAATTTAACTTATTACACTTTGGTACCCATAAAGCTTTCAAAGTTTGCATTATTCCCCTCTAACTTTTGTAAATCACTTATTTTCAATAAACACATTCTTAATACTTCAACAATTATTCATCATTAATATTATAACTTATAATATTTAACAACTAGATCATTCCCAGGAAAGAGGGGGCTTTTCGATAAGGATTTCTCCCTATTGGCGCGCAATTAGGTGACAAAACCTCTCCTCCACAGAACTTTCTAGACATCGTTAATATTGCAAATAATAATATGAATAACTTTGTCGTCTCAATTATTGATTTAATAATATAAAATATTATGCAGATGATACTGTGACAATAATTGAATCAAATAACGTGAGATACTATGCAACAATTACTGTAGCAATAATTGAGTAAACTGAGTGGCTTCTTACGTAATCAGCAATAATCAATATCGTGTGCTACTATACAACCACGTGTATTACTGTACTTTTACCACCGGGTAGTTCAATAGTTTAACGGTAAAACTTTCGTCGTTGTCCACTAATGATTGTGTCATCAAATGAATATTTCATGACAAAAAGAATATTCCCCGACCAAACGAATATTCCCTGACACAATGAATATTTTATATCAACTTGTTTACTTTGTAAAAAATTTCAAATATCACCCTTAACTTTAACCTTTTATCAATTAAACCATTTATTAAATAGAATAATAATTATAAGAAAATCAAATACTTTCATTTCATAAAAATTCCGGGTCTTACAGGTGAGAAGCTGTCTATATCATGGATTGGACCCATATGGGGCAATGATTCATTCCTAGTAGAGAAGTGATCGTTCGTTCATCTAGAAGGTTCCTTAACTTGGAACTTTGTTCAATAGCTTTATAGAACTCCTTCGGGATGTTGTCATCTGTTATGATGGAAAATAATGAGGAATGTCCGTAGTAATTCAATTAACTAGCTTTATTCGAGTATAGGACACAAATATGAACTACAACCCTTTTTTGTCATATTGCTACCGAGGAACCGGTTGGAGTACTATTAGCCGCAACTCAATAATATATATATGTAATATACTTTGGAACTTAGAAAACTGTTTGACATTCACTCAGTAGGAGTGAATGTCGAATAGTCCCCAGTTTGGGACTGTTACTAGATGTTATGTCTCACACTTAGGTCGGTGCTAATTCATAAGCTGCGTGTTTTTAATATTTTGAGGATTTTTCAGCTGGTGTCTCTACATATGTTCTTCGAGTGCATACTTAGATTAAGTTGTCTTGGTCTATTTCGTGTACTTGGAGACCATGGGGAGGTGATGCTGAAATTTTCTTAAAATATTATAAACATGCACCTTGTGAATGGCACTAGTGAGGAGACGCATCTAGGAACGATATAGAAGCCTAACCCCTATAGAGTGGAGATATATACTAGGTAAACTAAATACATGCATGTACCATATTCATGATTATTCTTGATCTAATTGGGTATTTTCTTCAATTAAAGATGTCAGCTGATCGGAGTTGGATGTACCGTAGGATTAAGATTGATGGGAGGGAATTAGTTGATGCGTACCGTGAAGGGGTGTCCAATTTTATGAACAAAGGAATAGAATATGTTGATGATCCGAACGGAAAGATGAGATGCCCGTGTTTCAAGTGTAAGAACATGATATGGAAGACTGCCAATGAAGTTAAATTTGACTTATATTCACGTGGGTTTGTGGATGGGTATTCGGTATGGATTCATCATGGGGAATCAGCTTAGTTTAGATAACTGAAATATAGTACTGTAGACCAATCGGTTCACAGGGATTCACAATCAGATAACTATGACGTCGTGCAAATGTTGGTTGATGCGAATGGCCCTACCAATATTAACTAGGCTAAAAATAAGCTTGTGTCAAGCAGTGCTCAGCAAAAGCCAAATGATTCAGCAGCTGTTTTCTACAAGTTACTATCTGAATCGGGTGTTCCATTGTATCCTAGAAATGACAAGTACACCAGGCTTTCTGCAGTTACGAAGCTTTTACATTTCAAGAATGAGCATGACTGCAGTGAGAGAGGATTCAATGATTTTCTTGATATTCTCAGCTACTTCTTACCTACGGATAATATGTTGTCCGCGAATTACTATGAGGTAAAGAAGATTGTTAAGGGGTTAAATCTCGGGTATGAGAAGATCGATGCTTGTGAGCAGGATTGCATGTTATATTATGGGGAGGACAAAGATAAGGTGCAGTGTGATATCTGCAACTCTCCAAGGTATAAGATCACAAAACGTGGGGGGAAGCAGAAACATGTTCCAAAGAAGATTTTACGGTATTTTCCTCTTACGTCAAGGTTGCAAATGGCTATTCATGTCTCACAAGACACCTTTCAAAGATATGAGTTGGCTTAGAACAAGGGACGTCGTGCCTGGTCAGCTGACTCACCCAGCAGATGGAGAGGAATTCAAGAATTTTGATGCCAATTTTCCATAATTTGACGAAGAAGTTAGGAATGTCAGGCTTGACATGGCTACAGATGGCTTTTGTCCATTTAATAATTTTAGTCAGCCTTATTCTGTTTGGCTAGTGATTATGGTGGCTTACAATTTTCCACCATCAATGTGCATCAGGGATCTGTATCTTTTCTTGACCTTACTTATACCAGGGGATAAGAGTCCTACAAAAGACATTAACGTGTAACTCAGGCCGTTAGTCGATGAACTTAAGATCTTTGTGGGAAATGTGTGTTCGGACTTTTGCTAAATCATCGGATAGAATTTTGTGATGAAGGCAGCCTTTTTGTGGACTATCACTGACTTTTCGGCACTTGGGATGATTAGTGGTTGGTCGACTCATGGTAAGTTGTCATGTCCAGTCTGTATGGGGGATGTACAAGGCACTCAAATACGTCATGGCTGGAAAACTAGTTTCTTTGGAACTGTTCGTAGATTCTTGCTTGCTGAGCACAGTTATAGAAAGATGTCTATATAGTTCAACAGAAAGACGAAGAAGAAAGGGGTTGTTGGTTGCTTTTCGGGAAGCGACATATTGGGATGGCTAAATGATCTAACATTTCCACCCCCTGGGAAGGATCATGGTAAGTTGAGAGCTATAGGATATGGGAAAAGTCATAACTAGACTCACTCACCGATTTGGTTTGAGTTGCCATACTGGGTCACACTAGCACTTCGTTATTGTATAGATATTATGCATACAGAAAAGAATGTATTTGAGAACTTGTTTTACACCGTACTAGATACGAGTGGTAAAACAAAAGACAATGATAAAGCACGAAAAGACTTTGAGGAAATGAATATCAGGCGAGAATTGTGGCTCCGACCTAACAACACAAAACCAAAAGCTCCATTTTGTCTTATCAATCATCAGGTTGAAAACATTTGCAAGTGGCTTAGCGTATTGAAGCTCCCAGATGGATATGCTTCTAACATATCTTGTTGTACTAAGGTTGAGTAGTTGAAAATTACTAGGTTCAAAAGTCACGACTGTCATGTATTCATACAGAAGTTGATGTCAATTGCATTTTGTGAGGTGTTACCCAGGAATATTAATGATACTTTTACCGCACTTTCAAATTTCTTTTGGGATATTTTCTCAACTGTTATAAGGTATAATGATGTGGAGCAGATGGAGAAAAACATAGTGTTGACAATGTGCAAGCTCGAAATGATTTTACCACAGGGGTTCTTTGACAGCATGGAGCATTTGCTTATTCATCTGCTATATGAACTTAAGCTTGGAGGACCGGTGTAATATCGACGGATGTATCCATTTGAGAAATAATATCACATACATTGTAAAATATTCATCATCTTTATATGTAACTTATCAGGTAATATTACATACTTTCATATTTCAGGTATATGTGTCGATTAAAGCAGAAAGTTAAAAACAAAGCTCGCGTAGAGGGTTATATGGAGGAAGAGCTTATCAACTTCTGCTCATTGTACTTTAACGATGTAGTCACAACGAAGCATAACCATCTAAGTCGGAATGAGGTCGCCGATCCATCTGGTCGTGTTGATGATGAGTTGGTTGTATTCACTTATCCAGCTAAACCATTCGAACATGAGACGAAGACTTACCTAACCGATTAAGATTTAAAGATTGTCTTTACATACGTGCTTCTAAATATGCCTGAAGTATCGTCGTACATCAAGTATGTATTATTACAAGTTGAAAATGATTTATCTAACCTTAATCAATAATTAAATAATTGTCATATTATTGTACGCAGTTCATTCGAATTGGAAGCGCATGCTTCAAACCCGGGGTTGACAGAATCACAGATGGAAGAATTCACTAATGCAAATTTTCACCAGTGGTTTAAGAGAAGGGTCAAAGAAGAGAACGCGTATGAGCATTTTAGAGATGTCATTTTAGGCCCGTACAAACGTATTAGTTCATTTCCAGTTTGTATCGTGAATGGGTATAGATTCAAGGTTGATGACTTGAATGAATTAACATCAGTCAACTTTGGAGTTGTCGTGTTGGGAAGTTGTTATGGAGATTCTAAGTCCAATTACTATAGAAGATTAAAGGAAGTGGTTGTGCTCAATTATCCAGGGGCTAAAAAGGTCGTTACATTTAAGTGTTGTTGGTTTGATACTACAAAGGGTGTTAAAGTTGATCGTAATAGAATTGTCACAGTAGATATAAAATTGAATTTACAGTCTGATGACGTATTTGTGTTAGCCAGCCAAGCAACTCAAGTGTAATACGCCATTAATGTCGTAAATTATAGAACCCCCTGGTATATAGTTGTGACAATGAAGACTCGGTCATTTGATGGTACTAATCTGTTTGGAATGGATGACCCGTTGCAAGAACAAGTTAGCAATCCCAGCCACGTTGTGCTATATGATGACGATGTGTTGGTTGATGATGTTGATGTTGATGAAGTGGAGGAAGATGTGGTTGTCAGTCCGTATATGATGGTAGAAGATGATACTGAGGAAGAAATTAATACAGAAGAGGAAGAGACAGAATCAGAGGATGAAAATGATTTTGATTCCGACGGGTTTGACGACGTACTACTTCTTCACAAAGTGGTGTTTTGTAAATATTATACAACTAAAATCAAGCATTATTTATAATAATTGAAATGAAATTTAATTAATTATACGTATCTATGTCTGTTATTTCAGTAGTACAACTATATATGCCACGACATAGCGGTGGAGGTGGTCATGGTTACAGGAAGGGAAGATTATAGGGATTTTAACACCATTTGGACGCATGTTCTTGGCTTGGAAATTGGATTATACTGTAGATCTTCCTCTTCGCTTTTCAGAACATCTTGAATTGTCCCAATTGGAGTTTGGATGTGAGAGTTATGGCCTTTTTATCAACGAAGATCAAAGCTAAGAGTTCTCCTGCTTGCAATTTACACAGCATCTACTTCTAGCCCAATTCCGGCCTTGATCCAATTCGAATCTGTAAATTCTCAAAGCATAAAAGTTGTAGAGGTCGTTGATATCTTCGATTTGATAGGTGGCAGTCCTCGTACCTCTTCCCGGATTAAATGTTATGGTCGTTTTCCCAAAGGACGTCAGAGCAGAAAAGTGACCCCCACCAGGGCGGGCTTTCCTTCACAAAATGTCCATCGGGGCGGGCATACCAGCTGGAAAACAGAACCATAATCACCAAAGGGCCCTTAACAAGTATAAACCCATTTGAAGTGGAATACGATAAAAAAGTGGTTTTTGGCAAAATTTGAGTTGAAGAAGGATTGTTTCGATCCGATTAACTCAAGGACTTCCAAGAGGACTTAAAGACATATAAAGAGACTTATAAAAGGAGGAGAATTACATAGATTAGATGAAGGAGGAGGATTCCATTAGATTAGATTAGAGTAAATTAGATCAAAACACTAGTTCTAAAGAGTTTTGGAGATTGAAGCAACTTGGAGACCATTGAAGATTCAAAGTAGGAGCAAGGAGGGAGCTTCAAATCTACAGACAATAGATTCTATCTTCTCATCTTCTTCTATCTTTGTCTTTTATTATTTATTCGAGTGTGGATTCTTAGTTTTAATTCAATGAACTAATTCTTTGTTTGAGATTACAATGGATCTTATTGTGTAATTTATTTTAATATGCTTCGCTATCAATTATTATGTTCTATTGTGAGGATTGTCTATTGTGATTTGGAATTAATTGTTTAATTGATTTGCCATCAATTACCGTGATAATCTATATGAACTCGAGAGATGAAGTTTAGATTTAGATCTGATCATAATAGCATGTGTTTGTGATTTTTGCATAGATGGAATTCATGATTCGTGTTTAGGATAGAGATATGCCTTTGTGCCATATATAATCTTATAGAGAACTTGTGCTTTAAATCCTTTTTAAGTAATTCACATAGAGATATAGTGGCTTAGTTAATTAGGGTGTCTTGCTTAATTCTATCATCTGTGGATTTAAGTTAGTATGGGTATTATGCATCGAGAGGTGATTTTATCTGCTTTAGTGTTCTTGATTAATAATTCAGGATACAGAATAATTGATGAGAAGTGTGTTAACTTAAATGAAGCAATAAGTGAAGTTGTGATCTTAAATATCCATAATCTGATTTTTAATTAGTGGTAATTAGAATTAGTGTAATTAGATAATTTAATTTATAATCCTAAATTATTTGTTTAAATAAAATTAGTTTGATTAAGAGTTAGTATTTGGTAATTTGTATTAATAATTCCTTGTGGGAATGATACTCTACTTTCACTTTATTACTTGTTGACCATGTATACTTGCGTGTTGTGCGTAATTATATTTTACCCAACAAGTTTTTGGCACCGTTGTCGGGGACAATTTAGTATAGATCTTAATATTTTTACAATATTGGTTTAATTAATCTAGTTTTACTTAAACATTTTTATTTGCGATTTGTTCCTCTTATTTCAGGTTTTTGAAGCGGTTTATGCAAACTCTGTCCAAAAATCCAGACTTGTTGCCTTTTGAGGACGACGTTGAGATACAGTTTCAGAGGTTAAGTAAGCGGATCAAGGAAACGAGGCAAGACTTTGAAAATTCTGAGAAAGAAGAGGAAATGGCAGCTGAAGATCAGAAAGCGTTAAGGGACTTCGCTACACCTAAGGTGGTGAGCTGCGATCAAGCATCACCGAAGTTCGCAATTGTTTGCAAATACATTTGAAATAAAGCCTGGGATGATTCAGATGATCCAAAATTCAGTGCAGTTTGGGGGATTGGCAAATGACGATCCGAATGAACATCTAGTCAGCTTTCTGGAGATATGCGACACCTTTAGGTATAATGGGGTGTCGAATGATGTGGTGAGACTTCGCTTGTTCCCATTCACTTTATGGGACAAGGCGAAGAGTTGGTTACACTCTCTAGCGTCGGGTTCGATAACTACGTGGGAAGATTTAGCTTTGAAATTCCTTGCCAAATTTTTCCCACCGACAAAGTCTACAAAAATGAGGAATGAGATAACAATGTTTGAGCAGCAACATGGGGAGTCGTTATATGAGGCATGAGAGAGATACAAAGAATTTCTCAGGAAGTGCCCACATCATGGATTGCCCAAGTGGCAGCAAATGAACACTTTTTACAACGGACTACATGGGAATCTCAGAACCAGTATTGATGCAGCGTCGGGTGGAGCATTCATAGTTAAGATTTATGAGGAAGCCTACGATTTGATTAAAACCATGGCGGCTAACAACTACCAGTGGCCCATAGCAAGAATGACACAGGCAAAGGCAGCTGGGGTGTTAGAAGTTGATGGGGGTCACAGCAATACAAGCACAAATTTTTGCACTGTCCAAAAAGTTGGATGTCATAACAGGGGCTTAGGTACAGCAGGTTGCGGTAGTATGTGAATTGTGTATGGGTGACCATCCTACAGATCAGTGCGCAATCAATCCAACATCCATCCAGTTCGTAGGTAGCTACAACAAGGGTCCGCAGAATATGTACCAAATAACTTATAACCAGGGGAATAGGAATCACCCAAATTTCTCGTGGAGCAATAATCAGCAACATCAAGCTCCATGATCGTCATATCCCCCAGGTTTTCAGAATCACCAACAACCGACTCAACATCAGGAAAGAAAATCAGATTTTGAGGAGTTGGTGTCGAAGTACATAACTAGCAATGAAAAATCAAGCAATGGCCATCAAGAACTTGGAAAATAAGATGGGTAAAATTGCCTTAGCATTAAATAACAAGCCACAAGGGACCCTACAGAGTGATACAGAGAGAAATCCAAAGGGAAACCATGAACAGTGTCAGGCAATTACGTTGAGGAGTGGAAAACATCTCGTTGGTAACGATGCAAAAAATTCAACATTATCGGATAAAAAAATTGATGACAGTAACGTGGGTGAAGGAAACAAGGGTGAGGATAAGCATAGTGAGAAAACAAAGTTAGACGACAAACCAGTTGAATATCTTACACCACCGTTTCAGCAAAGGGTCCAAAAATAGAAATTAGATAATCAGTTCGCGAAGTTTTTGGAAGTTTTCAAGAAACTTCAGATTAACATTTTGTTTGCAGAAGCCCTAGAGCAAATGCCGAGTTATGCAAAATTCATGAAAGGGATTCTGTCAAGGAAAAAGAAATGGGAAGACTTTGAAACAGTGGCACTAACAGAAGAGTGTAGTGCAGTGTTATAGCAGAAGTTGCCACCTAAGTTGAAAGACCTGGGGAGTTTCACTATCCCATGCACGATCAGGAACATGTCTTTTAACAAGTGTTTATGTGATTTGGGGGCGAGTGTGAACCTTATGCCATTGTCAGTATACACAGAATTGGGTTTGCCCACGCCAAATCCTACGAATATTTCATTGCAGTTGGCGGATAGGTAAGTCATATATCCGAGAGGCATAGTAGAGGACATACTAGTTAAGGTGGATAAGTTTATATTCCCCGTAGACTTTATTATTATGGATTTTGAGGAGGACAAGAGCATCCCGATTATCCTAGGGAGACCTTTTTTGGCCACGGGTAGAACACTCACAGACATATAAAAAGGGGAACTTACTATGAGGGTTCAAGATCAAGAAATCAAATTTAACGTGTTCAAGGCCATAGAATTCCTTACGGATGAGGAATAATGTTTTCAGATGGATTTAATTGAGCAAATTATCAGTGAAGATATGGGCAAGAGTTTGGTCAACGATCCATTAAAAACAACATTACTGGGGGATGAAGAGTTCGACGACCCAGAATTTGTGGACTACTTACAGATGCTAGATTCGTTACCATGAGTTAGCCGATTCAGAGAACCGTTTAAACCTTTGCACATGGAGGAGACAGCCACAGAAAAATTGAAACCGTCATTAGAAGAGCCCCCAAATTTGGAACTTAAGCCACTCCCTAAATATCTCAGGTATGCATATTTAGGCAATTCAAATTCTTTACATGTTATTATTTCTGCTACACTTAACGATTTGTAGGAAGAAAAGTTGTTGAGGGTGCTTCGGGAACATAAAGCAATGATAGGGTGGACGATAGCTGATATAAAGGGAATCAGCCCTTCATTTTGCATGCACAAGATTCTGATGGAAGATGTTGCAAAATCGACGGTGGAGCAACAACATCGACTTAACCCCATTATGAAGGAAGTTGTGAAGAAGGAAATTCTAAAATTGTTGGATTCTGTTATCATCTACCCGATTTTCGATAGTAAGTCGGTTAGTTCGGTCCAATGTGTGCCTAAAAAGTGTGGAATGACTGTAGTGCAGAATGAGGATAACGAGTTAATACGGATAAGGATAGTGACAGGTTGGAGGGTTTGCATGGATTATAGGAAGTTAAATAAAGCAACCCAAAAAGATCATTTTTTGTTTCCCTTTATCGATCAAATGTTGGACAGATTGGCAGGACATGAGTACTACTGTTTATTGGATGGATACTCGGGCTACAACCAGATTGTCATTGCTCCTGAGGATTAAGAAAACACTACACTTACATGCCCTTACAGCACATTCGCATTCAGAAGAATGTCATTCGGGTTATGTAATGCACCTGCGACCTTTCAACGGTGTATGATGGCCATTTTCTCAGACATGGTGGAGAAAAATGTTGAAGTCTTTATGGACGACTTTTCTGTCTATGGGGACAACTTTCATACTTGCCTAGGGAATTTAGTAATGGTGTTACAACGATGCAAGGATACGAATCTCGTGCTTAATTGGGAAAAATGCCACTTCATGGTGGAGAAGGGCATAATTTTGGGCCACAAGGTATCGGCTCAAGGATTGGAGGTTGACAAAGCGAAGCTGGAAACAATCGATAAATTTCCTCCACCGAGCTCAGTTAAGGGTATTAGAAGTGTTTTGGGACACGTTGGGTTCTGCAGGAGATTTATGAAGGACTTCTCAAAAATTGCAAAACCGTTGTGCAGTCTTTTAGAGAAGGATGTTGTTTTCAGTTTTGACGACAATTGTAAGTTATCTTTTGAGTTGTTAAAGAAAAAGTTGACTACATCCCCCGTGATCGTCACACCGGATTGGAATATGTCGTTCAAGCTGATGTGTGATGCAAACGACTATGCGGTTGGGGCTGTTTTGGGTCAACGCTGAGATAAAGTGTTTCATGCGATATATTATGCAAGCAAAACGCTCATGGAGACTCAAATGAACTATACAACCACAGAAAAGGAATTATTTACAGTGGTGTATGCGTTTGGCAAATTCCGTGCATACTTGATCGGGACTAATGTGATAGTCTACACAGACCATTCGACTATTTGGTACCTAATTGCGAAAAAAGATGTGAAGCCACGCCTTATCCGATGGATTCTCCTACTTTAAGAGTTTGATCTAGAAATAAAGGATAGAAAGGGGATGGAGAATCAGGTAGCCGATCACTTGTCTAGGCTGGAAAACCAAGGGAAATTGAAAGAGGATAAATGCAAAATCAATGAATCATTCCTGGATAAACAACTGTTTGTGATAAATGCAGAATTTCCTTGGTATACGAATTATGCGAATTATCTTGTGAGCAACATTTTTCCACCTGACCTCACAAGACAACAGAAAAAGAAGTTTATTCATGATGTAAAATGGTACATGTGGGATGAACCTTATTTATTCAAGCAGTGCGCCGACAAAATGATTAGAAGGTGTGTGCCCTTCAGTGAAGTGAAGAACATTCTGCATGAGTGCCACTCATTTGCGTATGGGGGACAGCAGCGAAGGTGTTGTAATCTGGGTTTTATTGGCCTACATTATTTAAGGACGCCCACCATTTTGTCAAAACATGTGATAGGTGTCAAAGGGTGGGCAACATTTCAAAAAGGAATGAGATGCCTCTACAAACGATTCTCGAAGTTAAAATTTTTGATGTATGGGGCATCGATTTCATGGGGCCATTCCCTTCATCTCTGAACAATCAGTATATTCTACTTGCAGTGGATTACGTATCAAAGTGGGTTGAAGCTGCATCACTACCATCAAACGATGCAAAGGTGGTCCTCAAATTCCTACAGAAAAACATTTTCACGAGGTTTGGCATGCCAAAAGCAATTATAAGTGACGAAGGTAGTCACTTTTGCAACAAATCATTCACAGCTCTATTGGCAAGGTATGGGGTCAACCACAAGGTAGCGACGACTTATCATCCCCAAACCAGTGGGCAGGCTGAGGTGTCGAACAGGGAAGTCAAGAAAATATTGGAGAAAGTGGTGAATCTGAATCATAAGGATTGGTCACTCCGGTTAGATGATGCATTGTGGGCATACCGGACTGCGTATAAGACACCGCTCGGGATGTCACCATACCAACTACTGTACGGAAAGGCTTGTCACCTACTAGTCGAGCTACAGCATATGGCTTATTGGGCAATATAAAAACTCAATTTCGATCAAGCAGCTGTAGGGGAAAAGAGATTACTTCAACTAAATGAGCTCGATGAATTTTGCCTTCAAGCCTACGAGAGCTCCAAGTTATACAAGGAAAAAGTTAAGAGATGGCACGACCAGAAAATTTTGCATAGAACATTCAAGCCGGGTCAATCAGTCCTTTTGTTCAAGTCATGACTATGATTGTTCCTAGGAAAGCTTAAGTCGAGATGGTCAGGACCATTCACTATAAAGCAGGTGTTCTCTCATGGCGCCGTTGAACTTTACAGTCGCAATCCGCTAGAAACGTTCACATTGTCTGACGCACCATGAACAGGAAGTAGTCAGGCTGAACGACTTAAAATCAAGTGCTTATTGGGAGGCAACCTAATCTTTCGTTTATTTTTTATATTTTCATTCACAATTGTTAGCATATAGCTTTTATTAAGTTGTTAGGTAGTATTATATAATAAAAGTCTTGTTAATCTCTCCACAATACTCTATTTTATCAACAATACACTAATTCGTATGTTTCATGTCTTGCAGGATGGAAAAAGGAATATTGAGTGGGTTAGCATGAAGCAAAGATGAGAAATAGAGGAGTTTAGCAGAAGCCATGCCCGTCGGGGCGGGCCCAAAATGAACTGTACCCCCCGCCGGGGCAAAAACTTGTTGGGTAAAATCTAATTACGTACAACACGCAAGTATACATGATCAACAAGTAATAAAGTGAAAGTAGAGTATCGTTCCCATGATGAATTATTAATACAAATTACCAAATACTAACTCTTAATCAAACTAATTTTATTTAAACAAATAATTTAGGATTATAAATTAAATTATCTAATTACACTAATTCTAATTACCACTAATTAAAAATCAGATTATGGATATTTAAGATCACAATTTCACTTATTGCTTCATTTAAGTTAACACACTTCTCATCAATTATTCTCTATCCTGAATTGTTAATCAAGAATACTAAAGCAGATAAAACCACCTCTCGATGCATAATACCCATACTCAATTAAATCCACAGATGATAGAATTAAGCAAGACACCCTAATTAACTAATCCACTATATCTCTATGTGAATTACTTAAAAAGGATTTAAAGCACAAGTTCTCTATATGATTACATATGGTGTAAAGGCATATCTCTATCCTAAACACGAATCATGAATTCCATCTATGCAGAAATCACAAACACATGCTATTATGATCAGATCTAAATCTAAACTTCATCTCTCGAGTTCATATAGATTATCACGATAATTGATGGCCAATCAATCAAACAATTAAGTCCAAATCACAATAGACAATTCTCACAATAAAACATAATAATTGATAGCGAAGCTTATTAAAATAAACTACACAATAAGATCCATTTTAATCTCAAACAAAGAATTAGTTCATTGAATTAAAACTAAGAATTCACACTTGAATAAACAATAAAAGACAAAGATAGAAGAAGATGAGAAGATAGAATCTATTGTCTATAGATTTGAACCTCCCTCCTTGCTCCTACTTTGAATCTTCAATGGTCTCCAAGTTGCTTCAGTCTCCAAAACTCTTTAGAACTAGTGTTTTGATCTAATTTACTCAAATCTAATCTAATGGAATCCTCCTCCTTCATCTAATCTATGTAATTCTCCTCCTTTTATAAGTCTCTTTATATGTTTTTAAGTCCTCTTGGAAGTCCTTGAGTCAATCGAATCAAAACAATCCTTCTTCAACTCAAATTTCGCCAAAAACCACTTTTTTTACATGTACCCACCAATAGTTTATACTGTAAAGGCTGCGCCATGGGCTATGGTTCATTTTCACTAATATGCCCACCCCAGCGGACATTTTTTGAAGGAAAAGCCCGCCCCGGCGGGGGTCACTTTTCTGCTCTGATGTCCTTTGGGAAAACGACCATAACCTTTGTTCTGGGAAGAGTTACGAGGCCTGCCACCTATCAAATCGAAGATATCGACGAGCTCTACAGCTTTCATGCTTTGAGAATTTAAATATTCGTAATGAATCAAGGTCGAAATTGGGCTGGAAGTACATGGTGTGTAAATTTCAAGCAGGAGAACTCTTATCTTTGATCTTCGTTGATAAAAAGGCCATAACTCTCACATCCGAACTCTGATTGGGACGATTCAACATGTTTAAGAAAGCTAAGAGGAAGCTCTATAGTATAATACAAGTTCCAAGCCAAGACCATACATCCAACTTGGTGTTAAAAGCTCTGCAATCTTCCCTTCTTGTATTTGCTTGCATATTTTAGTCCAAAAGATGTCCGAATTGCTTTTCCTTGCTTCTTCATGCCAATGTTATGTCATAGCCTACAAAATAACATAAAATTTATGAAAAGTAACTAAGAAACATAGGTTTAAGAAACTAATTCAAGTAATAGATACCAGATAAGTAGGTATAAAACCTACTTATCAAATTCCCCCAAACTTAAACTGTTGCTTGTCCCCAAGCAACATAATAAAACAAAAATGCAATGCAATGCAATGAAATGCAAGTAATCTATATGCCTACCAATCCAACATTATTGATAAACACAAGTCTATTCAACTGACCTCAGCAAAATCAAATAAACATGACAATACTTCATATCAAAACCAATCAACAATTTCCTAATCAATCATCAAGTCTTAAACTGCTATTACCGGTATAGTGCGTGTCTGCTCAACATCTATGCTAACTGATATAATGCTAAATACAACACATAATAGATCTCATTAAAGGTATCATATAGTGCAAACTCACAAAATTCACGAACAAGCTAGATCCAACTAAAGTCAAACATCCACCAAGTTCAAGAGTCCAATCCGGGATACTTATGCTTTACTTTTCATTACGGGGGCTTTTTGCTCTTTTCCCGTTTTATTATTTTTTTTTTGTAACCATGACTATGCAATGTATCATTCCATTAGGCTAACAGTGCTACCCCTTAGCGAGCTTTCAATCAACGACTCCCAGACCATATAAGACCTTAGGGTGCTAGGTGTAGAGACACTCCCTCGGGCGTACTTGCTCAAGTAACAAAGGTCCCAAAACAAGACTAGCCACGGTATTCTTTCTTCATTTTTTTTCTTTTTTTTCTTTTTTTTTGAAGCTTATATATCCCAATTTTTTCCCCCAAACTTAAGTTTTTGTCTAAATTTAGCCATTTTTGCCTATTCATGTCTTTCATTTATTCAAACTAATATTATCCTTAAGAACTTAATTATGTGCCAATTTAAACTTAATTAGTCGACATAGTTGTTTCTATCATGCTAACCTTGATTATACCGGTTTCAAACAGGAAAAGACTCAATTCATAACAAGAAATAACATCAAAGCTCTAATAGTCAGTACTATACTTGTCTACACAATTCTAATCTCATCATTGGCCAAAACAAACTGTAAATATCAAACAGCTGGAATCATGCAAGATGAACATAGTAATTAACTATTTTTTTTGAATTTTTGATTTTTTTAAACAAGAAATTTAATATAATGCTATTCAAACTATACTACTATGCAACTACTTATGCAGTTGTACTACATGAATGCAAACATAATGAACCTAAACTAAATTAACAACATATGCAAAATAACATAACATAAACATGAAACTAAACATGCAATAAAGAACTAAACTAAACTCCCCCAAACTTAGCAATTACAATGTCCTCATTGTAAGAATATAGCAAAAAGTACAAGAGAACTTCCCTGTAATCAGTTAAGTGTAAGGTGATGGCGGCGATGGCGGCGACGATCATTTTCCTATCCATTGAACCTCCAATACCTGCAATGAAGAGAGACAACATGGATTAGATTATAAGAGAACTTAATACGCAAATTAATTCATATCTACTAAATAAACTAGTAAAGCATATAAATATAAAAATTCCAAGGTTGCCTCCCAGTTAGCGCTTGAATTACAGTCTTTCAGCCTGACTTTGTCTGGTCAACGCTATCCAATTCCTCGTCGATAATTGAGGAACCCTCCATCCATCAAAAATAATGTATCTTTTGGTAGGTTCCCATTTGTGATGGCTATCAAATTAAAGTCACCTAGCATGCTTTGTTTAAATATGTTCCTAATTGAGAATGTTGAATAACTAGGTGCTTTTCCGTTCGTTAAGCCTATGATTCGATTGGGACTTTGAGGCTTGGCAAGAACAACGGGCTCTTCTTCTATCTTCTCCTCCTCATCCCACCATGGCTTTACATTTGTACTAGCTCTCATGTCATAAGAGCCTTGTCGACGACATGACTACTAAGCGGGCACGATTTTGCAAATCTAACTGGACCCTTGATCTTTAGTGGAGAAGGAACTTGGGGCACTAATAACATTGGCTCATCCTCGTTGGTACTCATAGTTAGTTCTTCACTGACCTTATTTTTATTATCCCCACTTGTCTCCTCTTTTTTAACATCTCGTGTCTCATCCAGTTGTAGATTTGGCTCAGGCACTTCATCAATCTCGGAATCCTCGTCATAACACCAATTGTTTAAAGGAAGGTTACTTACAGTTTTGGTCATTTGATCTATCTTATTCTGAAGATTCTAAATTGACTTCTCTTGATTAATCCTTCTCTCCTCATTTGATGCTATGAACTTGGACAATAATTCCTCCAATCTCGAATTATCTGTCTTAGTTTTGGAATCCATGTATTGAGGACCATGAGTTGAAGTGGTGATGAGTTGTTCCATCTGGTGCTGAAAATTGTGGCTCGATATTTCTTAACTCGTCATCCTCTCCTCTTGGTTTGCTATAACCTTTGCCAGTAATTCCTCCAACTTTGACTTTTCTTCTTTTGGCAATGGAGGTTTACATGAAAATTCCGGTGTGTATGTTGGATTTGGAGCGTAGTATTGATATTGATAATTATAGCTCCATGAAGAATCCGGGTGATACCCCCAAACTCGATGATAACTAGGATAAGAATAGTTGTTGTGGTAGTTACCACCATACTGTACCACCCCAAGACTGATGGTGCATTGATTACTCGGCTGACTGCCAGCACAATAATTGCAAGTAACTACTATCCTTAGATTACGTTGGGCTGCAACAACGTCCAATCTCCTCAAAAGTGTCTCAAGTTGTGCTGATAAAGCAAAAAATACATTGAGTTCATCAATCCCCGCTCCCCTTGGTTGAGTCATACTCGAATATGGCCTTTGATAATTGCATCCAACCATGGTACCTGAAACGAGAGAAAAATAAGGAGATAATAAAATAAAATAAAAATAAAGAAAGAAAAAAATGTTTAAATTAAGACTAGTTTGATTGAAGCTAATATTGGCAAAAATGTATTAAACTAATTCCCCGACAACGGCGCCAAAAACTTGTTGGGTAAAATCTATATACGCACAACACGCAAGTATACGTGGTCAACAAGTAATTTAGTAATGAGTAGAGTATCGTTCCCACAGAGACAAATTAGTAAGAAACTTAACCTTACAATTACCAATTTCTTATTAATCCTAATTTTATTAAACTATTCAACCCAATGATTAAAAATTATAGAAACTAAATTAAGAAATAAATAAACTACCACAAAACAATCACCAATATCAAAATCTAGAATTTCAAACAATTAATGGAGAATTAGACTTATGACTTCACCCTAAACTTCACTCTGATTTTTACACCTTTATTCTAATTCCATTCAGTATCCAAGTTTATTAATCAAGAACACGAATGTAGTATTAGCCACCTCTCGATGCACTAAAACCGTATTAACTTAAATCCACAAATTAGATAGAAACAAGTTAAACACCTTAATCAACTAACTCACTATATCTCTATGTGAATTATAATTAAAGAGGTTTGAAGATTAAGTTCTCTATCCGATTACATGCAATGTCAAGCATTTCTCTACCTTAACATTCATCAAGATTCTGCTATTCACAAAATTCATGAACACATGCTATATTAACTAAGTCTAGATTCGAATATCCTTTCTCGATTCCATACAAATCCATAAAGAATTGTTGATCAGGCAATTCATAAATTCAAGCTCAAATTAATATAGATAAACTGGAAATAACTTATTGAACTGGAAATCAAGGTTTACAAAATCATTGATTCACTTACGGATCCATCATAAGCCTAAAAAGTGAATTAGTTCATCTTAAATGAATTAACTACTGAATAAATCAAAGATAACATTCTTTCAATTACAAATATAGTCTAAGAAGAAGAATAGTGAAAAACACCCTTCACGTAGCCTAGAATTGCAATTGTCCCAAAAATCTCCTCAAAATACTCCTTCGATGCTTGCTAAGAAAAACTAGAATTGATCTTCGTAATCTGCCTTGTGTGTTGTTTAATTCGTCGTTAATAGAGTAATAGATGTCCAACACACAAGTCCTAGTCAAAATTCTCCACTCATTAGAGTCCATATGCTATTCAAACGCTCAAATTTATATCCCAGCAGAGTTCAGAACACAACAGGAGTGTCAGCCAATCGAGACCCCTGCATGCGTACGGGTGTCGCAGATTTATATCGATCTCAGCCTCATGGCATACCCTTTTGTTAACTAATATTGAAGACCCCCCGCCCCGATGGGGGTATATAAGCATAATAAACCCACCCCGACGGGCCTCTATTCTGCTAACTAACTTTTTTTGCTTCATGAATTCTTCCACAAATGCTCCCATTTGACTCCAAATCTTGTTAAATGCCACAACGACCACCCTACACATAAAAGAACACAAAAAACAAATAAAAACGAACATGAACATGAACACAAGAAAATAGCAACAATTAAGCATGAAATGGACAACGATTCGTGGATATGAAATCCACTTATCATATATCACTTATGTTTAATTAGAATGATATTATTATGTGATTAATAAATTAAAATGTTCTTAATAAATTTTGTATTCTAGTATTATGGATCTTGTCGCATTAAAGACACGTCATCCATCATCACGCTGATCTCTTCTTACTAGCTGCATATGATTTAGCTAGTTCGTTCACTACGATGTCGGCTTCACGGTGACAGTGTTGCGGGAGTTTCACGTAAGTTGAATTACATATATTAAATCAAGGTCAATATTATTTACATATTGTTCAAATAATTAATTATACGTATGTCATGTCTGTTTGATAGAGATACTACAGATACGAGGTCGGCATCACTGAGGCGGATGGTGACGCCATTATCATTGCCTACTTCTCGAGGAATTATGTCGGTTGGCTGTACGAGATGTGACAGAGGGAAGTCCGGGCGGTAGAAGAATCGCTTAAGATTACTTTCTTGACAAGATCACCGCCGATGTCGGATCACGGCATAAATTTTGCGATGTGTGCGCATTTTAGGATGATGTTGTGTTCAAGACCAAGTCAAAGCAAATGAAGAAGAATCGTAGCAAGCTGCGAGTTATACATACTTCTAGCTCACAGACGTTTCAGGAGGTTAAGTCGGTATGTATTTCCCTTTAGTTTAGTTTAATATTAAACTGTAATTATAGTAAATTAAGGTGATATTATTTAATGTATTTGATTTAGGCCATGCAGAGTAGCTTGGGCAGACCTCCTACTATGATCGAGTTCTGGGATAGAGTCCATACGCCGAAGGGCTCTACTTTGGGGTAGACAATATCTCCAACAGTACTAGCTACATGGGTAATACATTTACTATAATAAATATTATTTAAGATAATATTACGTAATATATATGATGATACCAAGATAACTCACTTGTATATCAAATTACGGGAGCGGTTTGAGAAGTCTAGTAGCTTGAGATATACATGAGTTGCTTTGTTGCTAGGGGCGATGTTGAGACGTTAGATTCCAACATCCCTGCGCTCGAGATTAGTTTATCTCAGGACGAGGAGACGGCTCTTTAGGTCGCGTCTCAGGTACTCCCACTAATACTACTGGGCGGTATCGAGTGCTCAAGTTCTCGAGGATACCATTTATACACACTACCGAGGGAGGTATAATATTTTAGTTTATTTCTTGTTTATGAATAAAGTAAACTTATAATATTATTCATGTTATATTTATTTTTGTAGGCTCTAGCCAGCATCTGCGTCCTAGAGCCCCCGTGGGACCATCACATACTAGCGCTGGCTTAGACGATGCTTTGTTCCAGCGTGTTATGGATGCGGTGTCGGAGAGGTTTGAGACCGATCCGCTGTTCCATCGTCAGGACCCACCCAACCGTTCTCGCCTCCATCAGCTTGCAGAGGACGTTGCAGCTGGTGCCACTGCCGAGAGTACGGGTATTCCTCCGGAGCAGTGGGTCGCGATACGCGACGAGATTGTTCGGATGGTGGTTACCTTAGTCGAGGACGTGTTTGGGTCGATGTTGAGTCAGCGCTCGACTGCTTAGGTATATTATTCGTTTTAAATACAAATATATATTTTGCATGTTATTTAATTTTTATTTAGTTATCTTTAACTGAATCATATATATGGACTAATGAATTACATTATATTGTATCAACAGGTGATTTGAGTGACCGATTTGGCGGGATGGCGATGATGGCGATTTTCATACTCAGATCGCGTCGGCCTTGCCCGATGATCCTCCTCACACCGGGGGCTCTACTAGCTTGACTTAGTTTACATTCTTTTGTAGTTTACATTATTTTCGACTTAGTTTACATTCTTCTGAGTTACATTATTTTGTAGTTTACATTCTTTTTGATGTATTGTAGTTTAAACCTTGTCATTACTTTGGTTTTGTTGAGGTTTGACATATATTTAGTTTAATTTAGCTTAATGGGATGTTTGATATAGTTTAGTTTAGATTAATGGGATGTTTTTGACCTTTTTACTTCTCATTTAGTTGGTTTTTGACATATTGTTGGCCTTGGGCATTGTAATTCATGTTATTGGCCATATTGTTAGCTTGTGTATGTGCTGTTGGGAAAACAGGTGCAGGTACAAGATGTGGGTTAAATCCCTGGATATTGCAAAAATAAATAAAATATTAAAAAAAACACTATTCTTGACGGAATAGTAATATTATCGACGGATTTCCGTCGGCAATAAGCCCTTAACATTTTGGTCATATGCCACGTGTCAAATATATTCTTGACGGATTAGTGGTAATATCGACGGATTTCCGTCGAGTTTAAGTTGTTTTCAATTTTTTTGCGTTGCCACGTGGCATGCTTATCATTGATCGAATATCTTCGACAGACTATTTTCAGTCGGACTTATATTAAGACCGACTGAATATTCGGTCGACGATAAGTCCGTCGACAGTAAGTATCCCCGACTGAAAGACCAACGGACTTAATCTCGACATGCTTATATACGACCGAATTTTCGACCGAATATTCCGTTGGAAATGAGGTTAATCTCGACGGAATATCCTTATTAACGACCAAATATTCTGTCGGAAATAAGTCTTTTTGTTATAGTGTAAATAACTTGGTTGGTGCAATTTTCGTGCAAAATAAATAAAACGGTACTATCCCTATAAAATTTTTAAAATTTAACAAATATTACTATGTTCTACTAATTTCAAGATTTTCATTCAAAATGTAGTTTTTTCATTGGTAAAAAGTCAGTTGCTCTAGAAGAAGAAAAAAATTTCTCTAAAGTGAAAATCATACCTTCAAAATTAGGAATAATTCATAAGACTGGAAATACTTCACGATTTTCCTTCATTTTTTAAAACCAAACCAATTAAACCAGAAAAAAAAACATGATAGATACTTGCATACCAAATTCTTCAAGATATAATCCAAAATTAGATAATTTAGATAAATATATGTTTTTCCGAAAACCTAGTAATTTGCAAATTCTCAAATAGTGCAATACCGTACAAAATTAGTGCATAAAATATTAAGAAATCTATCAAAAATACTTTTAAAACATCAACTTTCTAGGAAATATCAAATGTGTTTTGAGGGTTGGAAACTCCTCACCAAACCTAAAACGGGGAAAACAAGTCATACCCTTCAAAACAAGTCAGAACTCATAATAATAAGAATACTTCATTAGCTATGTCAGATATACTCTATATAATAAAACAAGAAGAAAACACTACAAAAAAAAGTATAATTATCACCTGAAGAATATCAACAACTTTTAGTTGTCTATCCATTATCACTAATTCACCACCAAGTTTTATTTCTAATTAAGTGTAAGAAATTGCAAAGGGAAGGCCCTAATTTATAGAAGAGGTTTTCGGAAATAATACGCGACCATTGTCCGGCTTCTTTCCCCCAGAAACCTATCTACTTTCTCGTTACTCACGTGTGGGCCCCATTAAGGCGCAAAATAAATGCATGATGGACCATCTTCGTAATTAGATTTGGAAGATTGTGTTTTGTTAACGTAATTATTAATATATTCCAAAATTTGATTAGTCATAACATAATCCCTTCGTCTTTTAATATAAGTCGTTTTAGAGAAGTATTTTTGTCCCTTAATATAAGTAGTTTGAGAATTTTAAGTAAACATTAATTACTTAGTTTCAAATATTATTCCAAGTATTAAATATAATTTTGGTTCTCTAACTATTTTTTGTCCAATACATAACACTCTATTTTTTTAATATAAAGATAATATAGACAATTGATATTATATTTAATAACATACAATTATTTTTTTAATATTTATATATAACTTTAAAATGACTTATATTAAAGGACGGAAGGAATAATAAATTGTCTTTCCTTATGGGGTAATAATTGCTCTGTCCTAAATTTGAATGCAATTAGTTGAGTTTATTAGGTTCGATGTGGGTGATATATACATTTTTTTTATTTAAGGAAATCAGATATTATTCTCCTTTATTTATATTTTTTTTAAACTTCATATTGTGAAGAACACTATAATCCCATAATTAACTAAATCAAGTATATCATCAGCATCGCTATATCTTACAAATAATCAATCAAATAAATGAGCAAATAAATTTCACATAAAAGGAAGAAATATATATCCACTTCACATTAGAGATGATAATTTGAACGAAAACCGAACTAACTAAAATCGATCAAATTATATCGAGCCGGTCGGTCTTTAATCTAACCAATAACTTGGTTGGTGCGATTTTTGTGCAAAATAAATAAAACGGTACTATCCCCATAAAAAAATTTAAAATCTAACAAATATTACTATCTTCTACTAATTTCAAGATTTTTATTCAAAATATGGTTTTTACATTGGTAAAAAGTTAGTTGCTCTGCAAGAAGAAGAAAAAAATTCTCAAAGTGAAAATCATACCCTTCAAAACCAGGAATAATTCATAAGACTGGAAATATTTCATTTTAGTTATATCGGATACAATCTAGAATATAAACAAACAAAAATTTAACGTGATGAGTGAGATTTATACCCGCGAATCGGACCCGTTAATACTTAAGATGTTGCACGTTCATCTTATTTTATATTGCTTTTATAGTATGTTGTTGTTATATTACGCTAAAGTGCTTTGCAGGAGGTTTATTGGGTAATTTTTAGTTTTCAGGGGCTTAATTGTCATTTTCTCCTTTATCGGTAGAACGCTTTTGCGTCAGTAGTCATTTCCTAGTACTGCTGCGGCTGTGCCGATGCTTGACTCAACCCAAGTCAAGCGATGCAGCACCCCATTTCTTCATTAACTGGAGCTGCAATGCCTCATTAATGTGTTCTCCTTAATGCCAGCGTTGCAGCGCTTGAATAAGATCAATGCTTGGTGCTGCAGTGCCACCTCTGGTTCCCAGGCAGAGTGAAAAACTTAATCAGATGACCTAGTGATAGAGAGAATAGCCTTCTTCATTATTCACATCATCAAGTCTTATATTAATTCAGTTAGCATATCAGATAGTTAGAGAGCAAGGAGCTCGGATCTCAAGGAAGAGAAGATCATTGCCTTTCACAAGTTTGACCATTACATTTGAAGAAAGGATTTATAGTTGAATATTACTATCAAGGGGTTTCCTTTCTCTTATTTTTCATTCATTTTGTATAACCTAATCACGTGTATGATATTGATAATGATGTTTAGCTTCATGGTGATGAACTAACTTCATTTCTAAGGTTACAATGTAACCTAATGATCAATTTAATTGACTTTCTCTCCTATTTATTATAATGAATCAGTTGTGAATGGGTTATTGTATTTCATGCTTTAGTTATTGATTGCTTACCGAAGTAATTAATATGAGTATTATTTTGATATTGGAAAATGGACTTTAATGCTTAACCCTAAATATGATTACACTTGTTATGACCATTCCTAATGGATTGAGAGCATATCTTGCATAATAGAATAGGAATATATCTATTTTTCTTGTGTAGCTAATGAGATTTAAAGTTTAATAACTCCTAGTCTGACGTATTTCACAATAGGAATATAGTGATTTATTTAGCTACGGGATTTCATATGACCATCGGAAGAGGCTTATGTATACATAGAAATCTCGGTTGCCCATTCTACTGATTTGTTAGATAAGAGGGAGAGTTAGGAGATTATACGAAACATTAGGGGAGTTGTAATCTTATCTTGTCTTAGTTGATATAAATCTTAGCTCACCATTTACTGTTTTAATTATATTGATTTAATACAAACCATCTTTAATCAATTGTTTGGATAAGATCATATTAATACAAATTTTAGTATTTGAATAGTTTTAATATTATTTCCCTGCGGGTTCGACGCTCGACTTATTAATGTATTACTTGTGGATTGCTCATACTTACGCTTGTTTTATTGATCGTTAAAACGATCAACAAGTTTTTGACACCATTGTCGGGGACTTAATATTAATTGTCTTTCAATATTAATACTAACTCAAGACGATCTTAATTTAAACGATTTCTTCTCCTTAATTTTTTAGGTACTCTTGTATGCCACCATGAAAAATTTGAATTAAATACCTCTAGATCATGAAGTTGATAGAACCTTTCAAAGACTAAGAAGGGAAAGAGTTCAAGTTACATTCAATCCAAATACGTACCATGGAAGAAGAAATATAGAAATCATTGGAGGAATATGCTATGTCGCATGTCACATATATACAAGCTAGTATAAAAAGGCCAGCTATTCAAGCAAACAACTTTGAAATTAAGCCGAGCACGATTTAAATGATCTAGAATACTGTGTAATTCAGAGGGATATCGAATGACAACTCAAATGATCATTTAATCAACTTTGTGAAAATCTGTGACACTTTCAGATTCAATGGAGTTTTCGAAGATGTTATCAGACTCAGACTATTTCCTTTCACCCTACGGGACAAGGTGAGGAGTTGGTTGCATCGCTCGGGCTACATTACTACATGGGCTAATTTGGCCCATAAATTCGTGGAAAAGTTCTTTCTTCCAGCGAAAACTACCAAGCTCAGACATGACATCATGTCTTTCACACAAATGAACTCTGAATCTCTTTATGACGTATGGAAAATTAAGATACAAGGATCTATTAAGGAAGTGTCGTCACCACAGTCTGCCAAATTGGCTATTAGTGAAAACTTTCTACAATGGGGTGTCAGGGTATAACAGATCGAGTATTAATGTTACGTCTGGTGGAGCATTTATGGGAAAGAAATATGATGAAGCTTATGAGCTATTAGAAACTATATCAGCAAACAATTATCAATGGCCAATTGAGAAGAAAATGTTGAGTAAAGTGGCAGAAGTATATGAGGTAGATGCAATAACTGCATCATTTGCACAGGTTGTTGTCCTTGCAAAGAAAATAGAGGCTATGGGGGTGCAACAATTGCAAAGTGTAGCTATGGTATGTGATTTATGTGTCAGGAACCATCTGACTGATTAGTGTACCATTAATGTTGAGTCAGTTTAGTATGTCTCCAACCACGGGCGGCAAAAGAATACCAATGCTCCCACACACTATCATACTGGCTTGAGAAACCAACCTAATTTCTCTTGGAGCAACAATAATAATCAAGCTCAACCCTCTGCTCTGAGACAACCATATCCTCCCAGTTTTCAATCTCAAGCTCCACAACCACAAACCTCATACCAAACCCCACATCCTCAAAAATGGAAACCTAGCTTGGAAGATCTTCTCTCGAGATACATATCCCAGAATGAGACGAGGATAAATAGCCAAGAGGTTTCCATCCGAAATTTGGAGAACCAGATGGGACAGTTGGTCACTGCTATAAATAATCGTCCTCTTTTTACCTTGTCGAGTGACATTGATGTAAACCTAAAAAGGGAAGGCAAGGAGCATTGTAAAGCAGTTACACTACGGAGTGGGAAGGAGTTAGGCGAGACTGCTGTAGAAAACTCCATAATGCCACCAGTGGTTGTTGAGAATGAGAGTACCAAAGATGGGGTAAGGATGGAGAAACAACATAATTACCGCACCTACTCCTAACAGTTCTCAACATAATTTCCTCTACGAAGGTGTCAAGGTCAAAATTATTGATTCAATCAACATTATTTCTAGCCAACCAGACAAAGGGAACTTTTATGTATTGAATGATATTTTTCATTTTGTTGATGTACCCAGGCCATCAACTCCTTTGTCAGTTAATGAGGTTGTTGAAGATACCCCTATAACTCAATTGACAGAAGTTGCATGTAAGCTTTTTTCTGAGTGCTGATTATTTTTGTTTTTATATTTCTTTTGGTTGGTGGTCAACATATGTGTTTGTGTATTTTCTTTTGTTTCTAAAAGAATTCTCTAATACACATTCAGATCACCATATACAAACTCCAACTACTACTCTGCGAAAAGGTAAAAGATAACGGTGGGACAGTCTCTCATGAATAAGACCAAGAAAATGCCCAGAAAACATCTTATGCTATTATTGATCTAATAACTTTAGGACATTTGTTTATCAAAGATGAGTTTTCTCAGAAACCTAGAATGGGTTGGCATATTGACCCATTTGGACATTCTGTTATTCAAGCTTACTTGTTAGGGGCATATGTGACGCCCCCAAAATAGGTATACATCACCTATTCTGAGTCGCCAAATACATGGTACAGAATTCAAATACAACTTAATTATACAACTGTCGTGTAAAATATGACAAAACATAAACTGGGAGTTTTAATACGAATATTGTCTTCTAGACAATATCCACACTCAAATTCAATCTTAGTACAATTATTATCACACTATTTTACAGAATAGTGAGAACTACTAATGCAATCATCTGGACCGTCAATCCATTCCCCGACTATTCCAAGCTATATTCTCATTTCCTGAAGAGAACAGTGAAAGAAAGGGTGAGCTCAACTAGCCTAGTAAGAAATATTATGACTAAGATAATGCAAAATAAATTAGCGTTAGCCTTCAACATTGTTAAACTAATACAATATAACAAACATCAAGTTTAACTGCAGCGAAACAAGCAATCCATTAGAAGAGTCAAGTAGAGAATAATATCTACTATCTTCTATGATTTAAAAAGTTTTTCATCACTTTTATCGCCGAGACTCAGCTTAATAAATAAACCATATCATCCCTGCATTACGGCCAAGGATACTCATTAGTATCACAACCACAAATTATCCATGCACTACGGGCCAAGGATATTCGTGTATTCATCAATGGTCATGATCATGCCAACAACTGTCCATCAATGCACTACGGGCCAATGAGGACTTTTACCACATCATTTGTAATATTATGGTTATGATTATACCGATTAATCCCTGGTTATAATCATACCAAGTCCATCTATGCACTACAGGCCACAGATGACTTTCAACATAATATAAACATGAGGATGATGACAATGATATAAGAATTCAATAAAACAAGTTCAAGAATTAATTTATCCAGGAACTAATAACGTCCAAATTGTCAACATGATACTTCTTTGTGGAGAAAAATTCAAGAATGTTCAAAAGAATAGTCCATGAAAAGATACTGGATGAAGCGCAAATATCAAGGATATCCACTAATTTCATGGAGTATAGAAGTCAAAGCTTTAACCAACTGAGTATAAGAGAATATATGTCTGCAAATGGATTTTCATCCGCCATGCGGTAATCCACTTAGACAGATCATTTCCATAATTTAATAAGGAATGAATACAAATGATTATTCACCATGCATGTGATAATCCACATAGACAGGTTATTTCAACAGAATAATAAAGAATGGAACCAGGTCATGCGTAAACGCACCGACAGGATATTCCAACAGAATAATAAATAATGGAACCAGGTCATGCATAAACGCACAGACAGGATATTCCAACAGAATAATAAAGAATGGAATAATAGAAGAATTTCACCATGTATGCGAGAATTGCATGACAGACAAAGTTATTCCAACATAATAATAAAGAATGGAATAACAGAAGAATTTTACCATGTATGCGGTACTTCGCATAGACAGGTTATTCCAACATAATAATAAAGAATGGAATAATAGAAGAATTTCACCAAGTATGCGATACTTCGCATAGACAGGTTATTCCAACATAATAATAAAGAATGGAATAATAGAAGAATTTCACCAAGTATGTGGTACTTCGCATAGACAGGTTATTCCAACATAATAATAAAGAATGGAATAACAGAAGAATTTCACCAAGTATAGGGTAGTCCGTGTATACAGGTTATTCCAACAGAATAATAAAGAATGGAATAACAAAAGTTCTCTTCATGAATACAAAAGAAATAATACTCATTACCTTAGAAGAAACTGGATATAGGAGTAGTGAAGTAGCAGAACACTTTTCTTCTTTCTCTCTATAATTTCTCTCTCTAGAGTTTCAGTGAATTCGTAAGAAATAATGAAGGAATGAGCTTCTATTTATAGGAGAATGGACTAAATAGTAACTAATTCATGAACGGTCCAAATTGATTTACTTTTAAACGGACGGTCCATATTAATTTACTATGCAGTATTAATAAAATATTCTAATAAAACAAAATCTTTTAAATAAAATATAATATATTCTATTTATAATCTAATAAAACGAATAACTTTATAAAAGTATTATGTTTTATATAAAAAAAATTTACTATGCAAACACTATGCAGGTACTATACAAATACTATGCATAATATAATATTATATATTCTATTTATAGTCTAATAAAACGAATAACTTTATAAAAGTATTCATTTTATATAAAAGATTTTGCATAATGCATAATAGAATATTATATATTCTATTTATAGTCTAATAAAACGAATAACTTTATAAAAGTATTCATTTTATATAAAAAGATTTTACTATGCAAACACTATGCAGCACTATGCAAAAACTATGCATAATAGAATATTATATATTCTATTTATAATCTAATAAAATGAATAACTTTATAAAAGTATTTTGTTTTATATAAAAAGTTTTCATTTTATTACATTTATAATAATAATAAAACAAAACTTATCACCTTTATTATAATTCACAATATTAATCGACCTGTGTCGTTCCTGTGAAAGAGGGGCTTTCTAATAAGGATTTCTCCCTATCGTTGTAAATTAGTTGACCAAACCTCTCCTCGATGTAACTTCTAGACATCGTTAATATTACAAATAATAATATTAATAACTTTGTTATCTCAATTATTGATTTAATAATATATAAAATATCGACAATAATTGAATCAAATAACGTGAGATACTATGCAACAATTATTGTAGTAATAATTAAACAAAACCGAGTGACTTCTCACGTAAGATCAATAATCAATACTGGTAGTGCTACTAAGCAACCACGCCAGCGTATTCTTTTACTTTACTACAGAGTAGTTCAACAGTTTTAATGGTAAAATTTCCGCTGTTATTTTCATAAAAATATTTTTGTCGTTTTCTCAATCCGACAATAATTCTGTTGTGGGGTCCACCAATGATTGTACCGTCGTACGGATATTCCCCGATAAAAAGAATATTATATAACAACTTGCGTACTTTGTAAAATTTATAAATATTACCCACAACTATAACATTATATCAAATCCACACCATAATATTAAAAAAGTATTTCGAGAAATTTAAATCTTTATTCATAAAATTTGGGGTCTCACAACATAGGTACTCAATATTATTTTCTGTCTCTCAGTTAGTTATTTGCTCTTCAATTACATTTGTGTACACTTCAACACTTCCACTAAGGGTTCTAAGCACATTATAGAAATACTGGATCACATAGGTTTTTGTTTATATACCTTACAGTAGAATAGCATAATTTGTTTACATTTGAATGCTTTTCAAAGATTTGCATCTCTTGTATTGTTCTGATGTAATGGGTAGTGAAACCTGTACACTTTGAGATTCTTTTATTCCTCTGTAATGTATTTTTGATATTGCAATTGTTGTTGTGTTACCCAAAATGATGATTAAACTTGGAGAAACAACCTGTTTGAGAACCTTTTAGTCATTTAGAATCTCTTCAGAGCATTTATTAATATAATGCAACTATAGTTTAACTGTTGTGTTGTTGGACATGTTCTCATTTGCTTATTTCTATCTTGGAAATTAATTCGAAAGATAATTGATTTTACATGTCTTATTGCATTCTGATCTTATGATCATTTTTTGTTCTCCTAGTTCTATAGAAGTTGTAGTTCAACTTAAGTGTACAGGCTGCCATCGTGTCTTTCTATTTTAGAAATGTTTCTGTAGTTAAAAATATTTTTTGGAGGTAACTATTTGTATATGATAGGCTAATGAGCTTGAATCCACACCCCAGTTATTTTGTATACGAAACATAATGTCTGAGTATTTTACATTGCAATGCTCAAAAAGTCAAATAACAACTTCACTGGACTAAACACACAAATGATAACCTTACCCTCATCACTTTCAGGTAGAGGTCGAAAGAATAAGGGGTCGAACAGATGATAAGCTTATGAACAAGTTAGTAGTTGTAAGGCACAAAGCTAAAGAGATGCGGGCAGCAGCAAAATCCAAGAGAAACCGCCAAACTGTAAAAATAGAGAAATAAGCAAAGTATATTCGCAGAACTGGCCGAATACCTTTTTCATTTTCATGTTGTGGTTGGTGCTGCTCTTGAATTTTGAATTACCTAATGATTACAATTTATTTAGTCTAGATGCTTGTACTGACTGGTCTAGTGTTTATAATCTATACAGTAAAATCCATTTCCTTTGTTGTTGTGGTGGTGGTTGTTATCATTGTATTGTTATCCTTTCAGTTTTTTTTTATGTTAGTTAATAAATTTTGTAGGTACTATGGTCTTTGGGACACCAAAAAAAAATTGTAGTTATCGTGACTCGAGCATTATTTATTTATATGTGGAGTATTGATTTTATTAACTCTTTATGCATTAGCTTATCAATTAGTTTGAAAAAAATATGACAATATTTATTCTTGTAATATTAAATTTAATATTTCTTATTGAGATTATAATAATAATAACAAATATGAAATCACTATTTTAAAAATCAATTATAATTTCCGATGAATTTTGATGATTTAGCAATTAATTTTTTATTTACAAATTTATAATTTGTGAAGGAATTTTTCTCTCACTAAACTGAAAAAAGATTCTCAATTTATAATTAGTGAAGGATAATTTTCTCTCGATAAATAAATTTGTTTTTCATAATTTATTATTTGTGAGGGAAACCAATCTTTCACTAAATTACAATATTCTATTACCAAATACAATTTGTGAATAAAAAATTTAATCAAAATATATCCTTCACAAAAAATATTTATTTACTATTTAGCGAAGGATACCCAATTGCGAGCAGGTCTAATGCGAGCAATCGTGTGAAGGAAATATTTTTCTCTGCAATGAATCACTTGTGAGTGATATAGTATGTCTTGTGAAGGATTTGTCCTTCACTAGAGTCCATTTTTGGTGTAGTGTTAATATTTTAATATTATTTAAATAGTCATGATAATGAGATTATTCATTATTTAAATCATTTAAAAATGATTTAAGTGTTTGAAAAATTATTATAAAATATAATAATTACTTGAAAATTTTTTAAGCTTCTGAAAAATATTATGACTGATATTTTAATTATCTTAAACAATATTTAAGCTTTGAGACAAAGTTTGATTGACAATAAACTTTTTAATTGTGAGATATGATAATCAAAACCTAGAATTGAGACTGAAGTCCAACCAGACTGAACTAGATTGACCCGATAAGTGTTTGTATAGGTTATAAACACTGATGTGACTATGTGGTTATGTGTCTAAGTGAATGTTGGTCGTTTTACCGATCAATATCTGCGTGCAAGTATACATGATCAACAAGTAATAAACAGTAAGTAAAGTATCGTTCCCACGAAGAATTAACTAATAAAGTTCACCAAGCACTAACCCATAACCATTTCAGTCTTATTTAAACGATTAGCTACCTGTATATTTAAACTATGAAGTTAAATAAACCTAACTATCCCTAGGATGAGACTAGATAATAAAGACTGGAGATTACAATTTCACATATTGACTCATTTAAATCAACACACTCCCTGTTAAGCCAAACTAATTATACCGGATTGTTAGTCAAGAACACGAAAGTAAAGTATAGCCATCTCTCAATGTACCATACCTATATCATATATAATCCATAATTGATAGAATACACATGAACACCCACATTACCTAAACCACTATATGTCTATGTGATTTACAAATAATTAGTGTTTAAGCCCAAGTTCTCAATTGACTACGAATGGTGCTTCGGTATATGTTTATCCTAAGCACAAATCATACATCCAATCACAATGTAGAATATACAATCACAAGCTATTAAGATTAGATCCAAACCTATATTTCGTTTCTCAAATCCATATGGATTATCACAGTAATTGATGGCCAATTAACTAAGCAAATAGCATGAATGTAAATAGACAATCCCATAGCAATCAATAAAGCTAACAATGAAGTATATCAGAATAAACTAATCCATAGAATCCATTGCAATATCAGAATAGAGTTTAAATCATAGTTGAATCAAATCCATCATCCACATATTGAATAAACATCAAAAGATTACAATTAGGAATCAAAGAGAGAGTAAGAATAGAGAAATGGAGTGCAAATCTGTTCTCCTGCTCCAAGATTGCTAATGCCTTCCAATTGCTTCAAGTCTTCAATCTAATCAAATCTAGAAAGTAACTCTTCTAAACTACCCTATCCTACTATTCAAATTAAAGAGAGAAAGCAACAATAACTGAATGATCCCCCAAGGGGTGGAATCCTTTTGCAAGCTGAAATAAGTTTATTATATAAGAGTCTCAGTCATATCAACCTTCTCCAAGCAATAAGCCTATTAGACAGCTCAATTAAAAGTCAACTGCAGAAATAAGATCATGGCTCAATTTATTTGTGCATGATCTGGGCAGTTGTCTGCTCAGCTCATTCTGTAGTGATAGGCTTTGTATAGGGTCTTGAAATTGCTTATTAAGGAGGATCTGGACAAGTCAGTCAGTGCGCATTGCGCGCATGTCATAGGCCAAGTTAGGCACGCGATGCAGGCAGTGCACGGTGACCAGCACAACACATAGCTGCATTCTTCTGATGCTTGTATGCTCATAGCCCCTCACTCCATTTCTTCATTCCATCATCAAGCCATATGATTAGCCCCATTATCACCAAAAGAGTTTTTATAACGCTTGCCGATTAAAATAGGTATACATCACCCATGGATGGGTCGCCAAAAGATATTACATGGTACCCATCTTGGGTCGCCAAATAATACAAATACAAATACAAACTTAATTATACAACATGAAGTCGAGTTTTTACACTAATATTGTCATCTAGACAATATCCAAACTCAAATAGAGTCCTCATTACATTTATTGGCACACTATTTTATAGAATAGTGAGGACTACTATAACACTATCTCGAGCCATCACTCCGCTCCCCGACTAGTTTCGCTACGTTCTCATTTCTCAAGAGAACAATGGAAGTAAAAGGGTGAGCTCAACTAGCCCAGTAAGAAATATTATGACTAAGATAATGCAGAATAAGTTATCATTAGCCTTCAACAATGTTAAACTGATAGAATATAAAAGACAACAAGTTTAACTGCATCAGAACAAGTAATCCATTGGAAGAGTCAAGTAGAGCATGATATCTACTATCTTCTATGATTTAAAAAGTTTATCATTAAATTTATTGTTGGGACTCAACTTAATAAATAGATCACATCATCGAATCATCCCTGCACTACAGGCCAAGGATATTCATTAGTATTACGTCCACAAATTATTCTTGCACTACGGGCCAAGAATTATTCGTGTAATCATCAATGGTCATGACTATACCGAATTATCCTTGGTCATAATCATACCAATCAATAGTCCATCTATGCACGTAAGCCAAAGATGACTTTCATCACAATATAAGCATGAGGATGATGACAATGATATAAGAATTCAATTAAAAGAAAGTAAAGGATAAATTTTTAAAGATTTATAATTTAATTTATCGTAATTCAATAATGTCCAAATTTTCAACATGATATCGCTTTGTAGAGTAAAATTCAAGAATAATATCCATGTATATGTAGTAAAAAAATAATTTGGATGTAAAAGAAATAAATTTTTTTGGTGAATAGTAAGACTCGTGAATAGTACTTCGTGAATAGTACCTACATGAAAAGTGCCCCAAATGAATAATACCCGAAATGAAAAATAATACCCGAAAGTGAATAGTGAATAGTAATCAGTGAATAGTAACTCATGAATAGTAACTCGTGAATAGTATCTCGCATGAAAAGTGCCCCTAATACCCGAGTGAAAGTGAAATATTATAGTGAAATAATAAAATTAGGTGAATAGTAACTAGTGAATAATAACTCGTGAATAGTATTGGTGAAAATATTGATATTTAATAAGAAAGTTCATATCAATATTCCAATAAAAAATGATACCGGATGAAGCGCAAAACTCAAGGATATTCCACTAATTTCAAGGATTATAGAAGCAATACTTACCATAGTAAGTTTAGATTTAAGAATATGAAAAAAATTAATATATGAAATCGCAAATGGATTTTCACCATCATACTAAGACGTAATCCGCAGAGACAAAGTTATTCGACATACTAAAGGATGAATACGAAAAATAGTATTCCTTATGAATACAAAAGAAATAATAATACAACCCTTACCTTAGTATAAATCCCTTACCTTAGTAGAAAGTGGATACCGCAAAAGTGAAGTAGTAGTAATACTCTTCTTCTCTTCTTGCTCTCTATAGTTTCTCTCTCTATAGTGTCTCTTGTGAATCTCAAATTGAATTGGTGAGAATGAAAGAAGAATTAAGCTTCTATTTATAGGAGAATGGACTAAATAGTAACTAATTCATGAAACGGTCCAGATTGAATTCACTATTAGAATGATTTTCCATATTGATTACTATTAAAACCACAACCGATGGTCCAGATTGATTACTATTAAAACCACCACCGATTTCATCCGATTGATTTACTTTTTAGATTTATTTTAAAACCACCACCGATGGTCCAAATTGATTGATTTACTTTAAAACCACCATCAATGGTCCAGATTGATTTACTATTAAAACCACCATCAATGGTCCAGATTGGATTTACTATTAAAACCACCACCAATGGTCCAGATAGATTTAACTTATTACACTTTAGTACCCCTAAAGTTTTCCAAGTTTGCATTATTCCCCTCTAACTTTTGTAATTCACTTATCTTCAATAAACACATTCTTAATACTTCAACAATTATTCATCATTAATATTATAACTCACAATATTTAACAACCAGATCATTCCTGTGAAAGAGGGGCTTTTCGATAAGGATTTTTCCTTATCATGCCAAGCAATTAGGTGACCAAACCTCTCCTCGATGTAACTTTCTAGACATTGTCAATATTGCAAATAATAATATGAATAACTTTGTTGTCTCAATTATTGATTTAATAATATAAAATATTATGCAGATGATAATGTGACAATAATTGAATCAAATAACGTGAGATACTATGCAACACCATCAGAGAAGTAATAATTGAGTATAACTTAGTGACTTCTCACGTAAGCATCAATAATCAATACCGTGTGCTACTATGCAACCACGCCAGACATCGCATTTCTTTTACCATCGGGTAGTTCAACAGCTTTAACAATAAAACTTCCACCGTTATTTTTATAAAAAGATATTTCGTCATTTTCTAACTACGACAATACTTTATTGTAGGGGTCCACCAATGATTGTGTCGTTGTTTAATATTCCCTCGTTAAAATAAATATTCCCCACCAATCGAATATTCATCGACACAAACTAATATTTTATATCAACTTGCTTACTTTGAAAAATTTTCCAAATATTACCCACAACTATAACATTATATCATATCCACACCATAATATTAAAAAAATATATTTCGAGAAAAATTATTCTTTATTCAAAAAAGTTGGGGTCTTACAACCTCCCTTCTTATGAAATTTTGCCCTCAAAATTAGGGTACGACTCGATATGTCAAGAGGTGAGGATACCTTGATTTCATTTTGATTCTAACTCCTCAGGTCATTTCTCCACATCATGGTTTCTCCACAAAACTTTGACTTGAGGTATAACCTTGGAGCGTAGAATATGATCCTTCTTATCCAAGATTTTAAACAGTACCTCTTCACACGTTAAATCTTCCGCTATCTCGTCCGATTCTAATTCAATAATGTGGTTCGGGTCTTTCACATATTTACGTAACATCGATACGTGAAAAACGTTATGAACACGCGACATACTTACAGTAAAGCAAGTCTATAAGCCACACTTCCTACTCGATCGAGGATTTCAAAT
This sequence comes from Panax ginseng, assembly GCA_020205605.1. Taxonomy (NCBI): domain Eukaryota; kingdom Viridiplantae; phylum Streptophyta; class Magnoliopsida; order Apiales; family Araliaceae; genus Panax; species Panax ginseng. Next base: position 116,863,360 of record CM035129.1, on the reverse strand, counting down.
AGACCAATAAAATCGAGGGTTGAGATTTTCTCTTCGTCGATTCTTGCTTCTAGAATAATGCCTCTTGAACCTTCTTCTTCACATTCATCACCTCTAAGTCTCGTAGCTTGAGCGCTTTAACTTTATCGATTAAAGTCATTTTAATCAGATATTCGCTATCTTCACGTGGGTTCTTGGAGTCTTTAACTCTATCTCCATCTTTTGTAAGTCATACGAAATGGGTCTTTGTGTTAACAATGTCACATTCAGAATCGCATATACGATCTTCTACTCAACTCGTCACTACCACGTTCGATCTTCCACGATGATATTGAATGGTATGGTCGTAATCTTAAACATCTCGAGCCAACGCTTTTCAACGATGTTACATTTTTTTTTTTGGGTGAAAAAATATTTGAGGGTTTTGTATCGGGTTCAAGGTCGATACAAAATTGATTTCACGCCCGAGGGTAGGCTAGGAAGTTCTTCAGGAATACGTCAGAAATTTATTAACAATAGAAATATCATTCAAATCGACGTATTTTTGTTTAAACTGTGACATGAGCTAAGAAAGCTTGACATCCGCTTTTTCAATAAACAAATAGCTTTATGGCTTGAGATGACAAGTGATTGACTTTAATGGTTTGGTGGTTTGAATTTGCATAATAGGATGGTTAGGAATATGAAAGCTAACAACCTTACGAAAACAATCAATTTTAGCATGATGAGAAGTTAACCAATCAATTCCTAAAATCACATCAAATGCAAGTATTTTCAAAGAGATAAGATCGACAGGTAATGTGAAAGTGTCGATTTGAATCAAACAAGATTTTATAAATAGTGGAGGTAACGAAGGTTTCTCCCAACTGAGTTTCAACAGATAAGTCAAAGTCTAATTTCTCCTGAGTCAAATTTAAACGCTGAGCGCCAAGTAAGAGAAATAAAAGAGTGGGTAGAACCCAGATCAAATAAGGTATAGACTTCGCAAGAATTTATAATTAACTAACCCGTGATAACCTCTGCTTGGATTCTCTCTTTTGAGAAGTTACGAAAAACGCTCTTCCTTGAACTACCGAACTTTTGTTTTGTCCGGGATCCGCCTTTGATGCCACCATCCCAAATGGACTTGATTCACTTTGTGCATGAAAAAATCGAAGCTATGTGACCATCTTCTTCCACAATTATAACATGCTTTGAAGGTGTGGATATAGTTTGGACCGATGTGTCCTCTCCTCCAGATTTGTAACATACTAATCATCGGTAAATTTCCTTCTTAACAAAAGGTGTGTTGGTGCCGAATCATTCCATCATTATTGAATCTCCTTCTTGAAATTTCCACTTCTATTATCTTGGCCATGATTACCACCAAGTGGTTACCATTTTCGCATGTTGATTCCTCCACGTTTGTTGTCACCGCCGCTTGATGATGACTGCTACCATTGGTATTATCGACTTGTCGGTCGCTTCTCTTGGTTGGGTTGACTCATTATCGCGCTCCAATAATCGAGCCCTATTTACAACATCTCGAATACAAACACGCTTTTTATGAGAAATGAGGTATCGACGTATTTTGGGTCTCAAACCTCGTAGAAACATTCGCGTCATTCTCTCCTCATTATCAACCAAATGGGATGCGAACCGGACAACTCCTCGCAAACTTAGCCTCGCATCATGACACGGCCATATTGTTTTGCTCCAACTTGATAAACTCCACCTCCTTCATGTGATGAATACTTTTTCGGAAAGTACTTGTCATTGAACATCTCTTGGAACTTCTCCCAAGACATTTTGAGTGGTGCAGTCGAGTACGCTTTTATCGATTCCCACCAAGAAGAATTGCGCCTCCTCTCAACATGAAGGTGGCAAAGGGAACCTTTTGCTCCTCTCTGAGCATCCCAAGACATCAAATATCTTGGTGATCCGCTTTATCCACGCTCTCTCGCTTTTAAGTGGTTTTGGCTCTCCCAAAACTCCGATGGTCCCACTCCTTGAATTGTTTAGCGGTGACCATTCGTGAGTTGCCAAGTGTGTCCACCGCATTTTGAACAGAGCCGCTCTCTCACCGATGTTGCATGAATTGCATGAAGCCTCTAAACATCCCATCGCTCATCATTTGATCGGTGTTGTTGTTTACCCGAGGATTATTGTCTTTCCTATTGCACATTATCCTCGGTATCGATCGTTGGTGACTCAACTGGCCTCATGTGCTTCATTGCTTATCTCGACATTTTCAGATGCCATTTTCAAACACCGCCACAAAACAAGGGTTAATTGACATGCCACATATTATCCCTATACTCAATTCGACCAATTAAATACCAAATAAACTTAGGTAGGTCATACTAGCTAAGGAATTCCCGCCTCTCCCTCCTAGTTCTTGTCTCACATCTCACCTGTGGATCATATCCCTAAGCTTTGATACTAACCGTGACGACGCCCCCAAAATAGGTATACATCACCCATCTTGGGTCGCCAAATACATGGTAATAAAATACAAATACAAACTTAATTATACAACATGAGTCGAGAGTTTTTACACGAATATTGTCATCTAGACAATATCCAAACTCAAATAGAGTCCTCATTACATTTATTGGCACACTATTTTATAGAATAATGAGGACTACTATAACACCATCTCGGGCCATCACTCCATTCCCCGACTAGTTCCGGCTACGTTCTCATTTCCTGAAGAGAACAATGGAAGTAAAAGGGTGAGCTCAACTAGCCCAGTAAGAAATATTATGACTAAGATAATGCAGAATAAGTTATCATTAGCCTTCAACAATGTTAAACTGATAGAATATAATAGACAACAAGTTTAATCAAGCAATGAACAAGCAATCCATTGGAAGAGTCAAGTAGAGCATGATATCTACTATCTTCTATGATTTAAAAAGTTTATCATTAACTTTATTCATGGGACTCAAACTTAATAAATAGATCACATCATCGAATCATCCCGCACACTACGCCAAGGATATTCATTAGTATCACATCCACAAATTATTCTTGCACTACGGGCCAAGAATTATTCGTGTAATCATCAATGGTCATGACTATACTGAATTATCCCTGGTCATAATCATACCAATCAACAGTCCATCTATGCACGTAAGCCAAAGATGACTTTCATCACAATATAAGCATGAGGATGATGACAATGATATAAGAATTCAATTAAAAGAAAGTAAAGGATAAATTTTTAAAGATTTATAATTTAATTTATCCGTAATTCAATAATGTCCAAATTTTCAACATGATACGCTTTGTAGGAGTAAAATTCAAGAATAATATCCATGTATCAAAAATATTTGGATTAGACAGAAAAAGAAATAAATTTTTTTTGAATAGTGAATGAATAGATCCCGTGAATAGTACCGATTATACAACAATATTTGAATGAATAGTACTTCAGTGAATAGTCCCCGTGAATAGTACCCCGACATGAAAAAAGCCCCAAATACCCGAGTGAATAATATTTATAGTGAATAGAAAACTCGTGAATAGTGAATAAGTAACAATAATGAATAGTAATTTAGTGAATAGTGAATAGTGAATAGTTCTAACCTGTGCATGAAAAGTGCCCCTAATACCCGAGTGAATAATATTATAGTGAATAGTAAAATAGGGTGAATAATAACCCGTGAATAGTAACTTATGAATAGTACTTTTGGTGAAAATATTGATATTTAATAAGAAAGTTCATATCAATATTCCAATAAAATGATACTGGATGAAGCACAAAACTCACGGATATTCCACTAATTTCAAGGATTATAGAAGCAATACTTACCATAGTAAGTTTAGATTTAAGAATATGAAAAAAAGAATTAACATAAAAAGCGCAGAATGGATTTTCACCGCCATACTAAGACGTAATCCACGTAGAGACAAAGTTATTCGATATACTAAAGGATGAATACGAAAAATAGTATTCCTTATGAATAATGAAAGAAATAATACCCCAAATACAACAAATAATATACCTTACCTAAAGTAGAAAGTCGGATATCGCAAAAAGTGAAGTGAAAGAATACTCTTCTTCTTGCTCTCTATAGTTTTTCTCTCTCTATAGTGTCTCTTGTGATCTCAAGTGAATTGGTGAGAATGAAAGAAGAATTAAGCTTCTATTTATAGGAGAATGGACTAAATAGTAACTAATTCACAAACGGTCCAGATTGATTTACTATTAAAACGGACGGTCCATAATGATTATTATTAAAACCACAACCGACGGTCCAGATTGATTTACTTTTAAAACCACCACCGACGATCCAGATTGATTTACTTTTAAAACCACCACCGATGGTCCAGATTGATTTACTTTTAAAACCACCATCAATGGTCCAGATTGATTTACTATTAAAACCACCATCAATGGTCCAGATTGATTTACTATTAAAACCACCACCAATGGTCCAGATTGATTTAACTTATTACACTTTAGTACCCCTAAAGTTTTCCAAGTTTGCATTATTCCCCTCTAACTTTTGTAATTCACTTATCTTCAATAAACACATTCTTAATACTTCAACAATTATTCATCATTAATATTATAACTCACAATATTTAACAACCGATCATTCCTGTGAAAGAGGGGCTTTTCGATAAGGATTTCTCCTTATTGGCGCAAGCAATTAGGTGACCAAACCTCTCCTCGATGTAACTTTCTAGACATTGTCAATATTGCAAATAATAATATGAATAACTTTTGTTGTCTCAATTATTGATTTAATAATATAAAATATTATGCGAGATGATAATGTGACAATAATTGAATCAAATAACGTGAGATACTATGCAACAATTATCAGTAGTAATAATTGAGTATAACGAAAGTGACTTCTCACGTAAAGCATCAATAATCAATACCGTGTGCTACTATGCAACCACGCGCCAGACATCGTACTTTTACCATCGGGTAGTTCAACAGCTTTAACAAGTAAAACTTTTGTTACCGTTATTTTTATAAAAAGATATTTTCGTAATATTTCGTTTCTAACAACGAATAATACTTCCTAATATTTTATATAGGGGTCCACTAATGATTGTATCCGTCGCTATAATATTAATATTTCAAGAAAATTATTCTTTAAAAAAAATATTCCACCAATCGTTAATATTCACTAACACAATGGGTTAATATTTTATATCAACTTGCTTACTTTGCAAAAATTTTCAAATATTACCCACAACTATAACATTATATCATATCCACACCATAATATCAAAAAAAATATATTTCCAAGAAGAAAAATTATTCTTTATTCAAAAAATTTTCGTAAAAAAGCAGACTTAAAAGGTGAATTTCGTGTTAACCGTAATAACCCGATATTTTTATATAATTAAATCGTAAATTTTGCGTATAATTTTTTATTTTTTTATTACGAAGATGAGAATGTGTGCAAGGTAATGTGTATGTATTTATGTGATGAATAAAATATATTTATTACATGAATGATTACAAATAATTTTATTTTAGAATTATTGATCATTATAAATTATATTCTTATAATAATTAATTTTATAGTAGAAATATTTTTATTAATTATTTTCCATGAAAATATGATATTATATTATTTAAATAATATATGAAATGACTATTAGAATTATTATAATAATTATTTTATTTTATTATATGAATTTAATTTATATTAATTAAGTTAATTATTTTAACTTAATTAATAAAGGCATATATGCCAGATAAATCAGATATGGAATCCAAACCCTAATTTTGGATTTTGATCAAGGAATGATAATAATAATATTATATTAATTATAATTCAGTGTTATAAATATGTATTTTATGTGTGTAAGGTTAATGTGTGGAACAGTTTTAATGTAACATGCAAAACCCTCGTATTACTGTTAAACTCTAACTTCGAAGTCGGATGAGACTTTAAAGTGTGATGCCCCCAAAATAGGTATACATCACCTATCTTGAGTCGCCAAATACATGGTACAAAATCCAAATACAACTTAATTATACAACAGTCGTGTAAAATATGACAAAACATATGCTGTGAGTGTTAATACAAATATTGTTATCTAGACAATATCCACACTCAATTGAGTCCTCATTACATTTATTATCACACTATTTAACAGAATAGTGAGGACTATTAATGCTATTATCTGGACCGTCACTCCGTTCCCCGACTAGTCCCTGCTACGTTCTCATTTCCTGAAGAGAACAATGAAAGTAAAAGGGTGAGCTCAACTAGCCCAGTAAGAAATATTATGACTAAGATAATACAGAATAAATTATCGTTAGCCTTCAATAGTGTTAAACTAATACAATATAACAAACATCAAGTTTAACTGCAGCAGAACAAGCAATCCATTAAAAGAGTCAAGTAGAGAATAAAATCTACTATCTTTTATGATTTAAAAGGTTTTTCATCACTTTTATCGCTGGGACTCAGCTTAATAAATAATCCACATCATCCCTACACTACGGCCAAGGATATTCATTAGTATCACAACCACAAATTATCCATGCACTACGGGCCAAGGATATTCGTGTATTCATCAATGGTCATGATCATGCCAATAATTGTCCATCAATGCACTACGGGCCAATGATGACTTTTACCACATCATTTGTAACATTACGGTCATGATATACCGATTAATCACTGGTCATAATCATACCAAGTCCATCTATGCACTACAGGCCACATATGACTTTCAACATAAAATAAACATGAGGATGATGACAATGATATAAGAATTCAATAAAACAAGTTCAAGAATTAATTTATCCAGGAACTGATAACGTCCAAATTGTCAACTTGATACTTCTTTGTAGAGTAAAATTCAAGAATGCTCAGAAAAATATTTCCATAAAAAGATACTGGATGAAACGCATATATCAAGGATATCCCACTAATTTTATGGAGTATAGAAGTCAAAACTTTAACCAACTGAGTATAATAAAGAATGGAATAACAAAAGAAATCACCAAGCATGCGATAGACCGCAAAGACAGGTTATTCCAAAAGAATAATAAATAACGGAACCAGGTCATGCGTAAACACACAGACAGGATATTCCAACAGAATAATAAATAACGGAACCAGGTCAGGCGAAATTCGCACCTACATGATGTTCCAACAGAATAATAAATAATGGAACCAGGTCATGCGTAAATGCACAGACAGAATGTTCCAACAGAATAATAAAGAATGGAATAACAGAAGAATTTCACCATGTATGCAGATGATAGCGTAGGCGAGTTATTCCAACATAATGATAAAGAATGGAATAACATAAGAATTTCACCAAGTATAGGGTAGACCGCGTATACAGGTTATTCCAATAGAATAAAAAAAATGGAATAACAGAAGTTCTCTTCATAAATATGAAAGAAATAATACCCCTTACCTTAGAACAAACTGGATATAGGAGTAGTGAAGTAGCAGAATACTTTTCTTCTTTCTCTCTATAGTTTATCTCTCTAGAGTTTCAGAGAATTCGTAAGAAATAATGAAGAAATGAGCTTCTATTTATAGGAGAATGGTGAATAGTAACTAATTCTGAATCGTCAGATTGATTTACTTTTAAACGAGACGGTCAGTATTGGTTTACTATAAAATATTCTAATAAAACAAAATCTTTTAAATAAAATATAATATATTCTATTTATAATCTAATAAAACGAATAATTTTATAAAAGTATTCTTTTTATATAAAAGATTTTACTATACAAACACTATGCAGGCACTATGCAAATACTATGCATAATAAAATATAATATATTCTATTTATAGTCCAATAAAACGAATAACTTTATAAAAGTATTCTTTTTTATATAAAAAGATTTTACTATGCAAATACTATGCAGCACTATGCAAATACTATGCATAATAAAATATAATATATTCTATTTATAGTCTAATAAAACGAATAACTTTATAAAAGTATTACATTTTTTATATAAAAAGCTTTTACATTTTATTACATTAATAATACTAATAAAACAAAACTTCATCATCATTATTATAATTCACACTATTAATCGACTGTGTCGCTTCCAAGAAAAGAGGGGATTTCAATAAGGATTTTTCCTATATGCGCAAGTAATTAGGTGACCAAACCTCTCCCTGGAAGAACTTCTAGACATCGTTAATATTGCAAATAATAATATTAATAACTTCGTCGTCTCAATTATTGATTTAATAATATATAAAATATCGATAATAATTGAATCAATTAACGTGAGATACTATGCAACAATTACTGATGCAATAATTGAACAAAACTGAGTGACTTCTCATGTGAGCATCAATAATCAATACCGTGTGCTACTATGCAACCACGCGTATTCCTATACTTTTAACACCGGGTGTTTCAACAGTTAACGATAAAACTTTCGCCGTTATTTTCATAAAATATTTTTGTCATTTTCTCAATCCGACAATAATTCCGTTGTGGGGTCCACCAATGATTGTGCCATCGTACGAATATTCCCTGTTAAAATGAATATTCCCCGACCAATCGAATATTATATAACAACTTGCGTACTTTGTAAAATTTATAACTATTACCCACAACTATAACATTATATCAAATTCATTCCATAATATTCAAAAAAGATAATTATAGAAAATTCATCTTTATTCATAAAAGTTGGGGTCTTACAATCTCCCCTTCTTATGAAATTTTTCCCTCGAAATTAGGGTACGTACCTGGTATGTCAAAGAGGTAAAGATACCTTGATTTCATTTCAAATTCTAACTCCCAGGTCATTTCCTCAACATCGTGGTTCCTCCATAAAACTTTGACTTGAGGTATAACCTTGGAGCGTATAATATGTTCCTTCTTATCCAAGATTTGAATAGGAACCTCTTCATATGTTAAATCTTCCGCTATTTCGTTCGGTTCTAACTCAATAATGTGGTTCGGGTCTTTCACATATTTACGTAACATGGATATATGAAAAATGTTACGAACACGAGACATACTTGGCGGTAAAGCGAGTCTATAGGCTACAGTTCCTACTCGATCGAGGATTAAAAATGGGCCAATGAATCGAGGATTGAGCTTTCCTCTATTTCCAAATCTCGTATCTCCTTTCCATGGAGCAACACATAACAACACATGATCTCCAATATCGAATTCCACGTCCTTTCAATGAAGATCAGCATAACTCTTTTGTCGGTCTTGTGAGGTTTTTATACGTTGTCGGATCGTTTGAATCTTTTTCGTAGTCATACGTACCAACTCCGGTCCCAACAACGTTGCTTCACCCACCTCATCCCAGCATACTGGAGAACGACACTTTCTTCCATACAACGCCTCGAATGGAGCCATGCCAATACTTGTTTGATAACTATTGTTGTAAGAAAACTCCACCAATGATAAGAACTTGTCCCAACTTCCCTTGAAGTCAAGGACACAAAGTCTTAATAAATCTTCAAGAGTTTAAATAGTCCTCTCTAATTATCCGTCCGTCTGAGGATGATATGTCGAACTAAATCGTAAATCCGTGCCCATAGCTTTTTGTAAACTAACTCAAAATCATGAAGTGAATCTTGGGTCTCGATCAGAAACTATGGATACTGGCATACCATGCAATCTTACAATCTCGTTTATGTACATACAAGCAAGACGTTCAAGTGTATAAGTTTCTCGTATTGGTAAGAAATGAGCAGACTTGGTCAATCTATCAACAATGACCCAAATTGCATCAATGCCCTGAGAAACCTTGGGAAGACCAGTAACGAAATCCATGGTAATGTGCTCCCACTTCCATTCTAAAATTTCAAGTGGTTGCAATGGACCTTTTGGTACTTGATGCTCTGCCTTGACTCATTGACAAGTTAAACACCTTGAGATAAACAACACTATCTCTCTCTTCATATTGCCCCACCAAAATGTATGTCGAAGATCATGATACATTTTGGTACTCCCAGGATGGATTGCAAACGGTGTGTTATGCGCCTCAATCATGATTTTATACTTTAACTCAGGATCGTTAGGAACACAAAGTCTGGAGTTGACTCAAAGTATTCCTTCTTCATCGATTCTTGCTTCCAGTATAGCACCTTCTTGTACCTTCTTCTTCATATTCATCAGCTCCAGGTCTGTAGCTTGAGAAGCTTTAACTTTATCGATTAAAGTTGGTTCTACTCGTATATTCACCATCATCACGTGGGTCCCCGGAGTCTTTATCTCTATCTCCATCCTTTGCAAGTCATACCAAATGGGCCTCTACGTTAACAATATCGCACTCATACCCGTATATGATTTTCTACTTAATGCGTCAGCTACCACATTTGCTTTTCCAGGATGGTATTGGATGGTATGATCATAATCTTTCAACAGTTCAAGCCAACGTCGTTGTCGCATGTTGAGTTCCTTTTGAGTGAAGAAATATTTGAGGCTTTTATGATCTGTAAAGATCTCCACTTTCTCCCCGTACAAGTAATGCCTCCTAATTTTAAGTGCGAAGACAACAGCTACCAACTCTAGATCATGAGTAGGATAATTCCTCTTATATTCTTTGAGTTGTCGAGAGGCATAGGCTATGACTTTCCCATGTTGCATGAGAACACATCCTAACCTTTTGCCTGAAGCATCACTGCAGATGACAAATCCATCCGAGCCAGATGGTATTGTCAGAACAGGTGCTAAAATGAGTCTTCTCTTGAGTTCTTGAAAACTCTTCTCACATTCCTCGTTCCAACCGAATTTTGTATCTTTTTGAGTCAGCTGAGTTAAGGGAGTAGCAATTTGAGAAAACCCTTCTACGAATCTCCGATAATAACCAGCTAAGCCGAGAAAGCTACGTACTTCGGTCACTGATTTAGGTTGCTCCCAGCTTTGAATAGCTTCAATCTTTGTTGGGTCAATAGATATTCCATGACTTGATACCACGTGCCCAAGGAATGCTACTTCCTCAAGCTAGAACTCACATTTTTTCAACTTGGCATAAAGCTTATATTCACGAAGCTTTTGAAGTATCAGCCTCAAGTGTTGCTCATGATATTCACGGCTTTTGGAATAAATACGGATGTCATCATTAAAGACGACCACAAAGTGATCCAAATATTTCTTGAATACTCGGTTCATCATATCCATGAAGGCAGCAGGAGCATTAGTCAATCCAAAAGACATGACTAGGAATTCATAATGCCCATACCAAGTTCTAAAAGCCGTCTTTGGAATGTCATCGGTTCAAATCTTCAGTTAGTGATATCCGGAACGAAGATCAATCTTTGAAAAAAAATTGGCGCCTTGCAACTAGTCAAACAGGTGATCAATGCGAGGCAATGGATATCTATTTTTGATAGTGACATGGTTCAACTCCCTATAATCAATACAAAGTCGCATACTCCCATCTTTCTTCTTCACGAAAAGAACATGAGTATCCCAAGGAGACGTACTAGGACGAATGAAACCGATGTCTAACAATTCCTGCAATTGGGTCTTTAACTCTTGAAGTTCAATAGGAGCCATTCGATATGGGGCTTTGGAAATGGGTTTTGTACCGGGTTCAAGGTCGATACAAAATTCAATTTCACGTTTTAGGGGTATGCCAGGAAGTTCTTCAGGGAATACGTCAGGAAATTTATTAAAAATAGAAATATCATTCAAAACTGACGTATTTTTGTTTAGATCTGTGACATGAGCTAGGAAAGCTTGACATCTATTTTTCAATAAATGAATAGCTTTATGGCTTGAGATGACAGTGATTGATTTTAATGGTTTGGTTGCTTGAATTCGCATAATAGGTTGGTTAGGAATATGAAAGCTAACAACCTTACTAAAATAATCAACTTTTGCATGATGAGTGGTTAACCAATCAATCCCTAGAATTACGTCAAATGCAAGTACATTCAATAAAATAAGATCTACAGGTAATGTGAGGGTACCGATTTGAATTAAACAAGACTTATAAATAAATGGATGTAACGAAGGTTTCTCCCAACGGAGTTTCAACAGATAAGTCAAAGTCTAATTTCTCTGGAGTCAAATTTAAACGTTGAGCGCAAGTAGGAGAAATAAAAGAATGGGTAGAACCGGTATCAAATAAGGTATAAACTTCGCTAGAGTTTATGATAAGCTTACCCGTGATGACCTCGTTCAGGTTTCTTGCTTTCTGGGAGGTCACGACAAACGCTCTCCCTTGCACAACTGGGTTTGACTTTTCTGGGACGTCCTTTGGTGCCTCCATCCTAGCTGAACTTGTCTTCGGTGAATGACAAAATCGGGCTAGGTGACCTTCTCTTCCACAATTATAACATGCTTTGGACGACATCGCGTAGTTTTGACTGATGTGTTCCTCCCCTCCGCATTTGAAGCATATGATAGGTGGTCGTTCTCCTTCCTTAACAACAGTCTTTGGTCTTTGACGCGTCTTTCCACCATTGTTGAATCTCCTCTTCTTGAAATGTCCATTCTTATTGTTTTGGCCATGATTACCACCGAAGTGGTTACTATTTCTGGCATGTTGATTCCCTCCACGCTTATTGTCATCGCTTCGATGACTGCTATCACTAGTATTATCATTTTGTCGGCTGCTCTCTTTTGGTTGGGTTGACTCATTATCACGCTCTAATAACTGAGCCCTATTAACAACATCTGAATACAAACACAGTTTATGAGAGATAAGATATTAACGTTGTAAGACCCCAACTTATTATAAATAAAATTAAATTTCCTCCATTTATTAATTTGAAATAGTAAGGGTTGATTTGATTAATGTGGATAGTTATGGGTAAAATACGCAAATATTTCAAATAAGGAAGTGGTTATAAAATATTCGTTTGGTCGTGGAATATTCTTGCTATCGGGGAATATTCGTATGACGGCGCAGCCTTGTGTGGGCCCCATAACGGAAAGCGATTGGATGAAGAAAACGACAAGAATAAGTTGGTTATAAATAACACAGAAGTTGTTATCACAATTAATCTTGTTGGAATACCCGGTGGTTTAAAACACGAAGTAGCACGGTATTACACCAATTATTGATTCTTACGTAAGAAGGCACTACTCAATAATTGTTACGATAATTCTTATTCAAAGATTTTATTTTATTAATTCAATAATTGCTGCGTTGATATTTTATATTATTGTTGTTTCAATAATTGTCACTACACAGTATTTTCTATTATCGGAGCAATAATTCATATTATCTGAATAATATTATTGGATAACATTATTGGCAATGTCTAGAAAGTTATGTCTAAGGAGAGGTTAGGTCATCTAATTGCGCGCCAGTAAGGAGAGATCCTTATTGGAAAACCCCCTCTATCCTGGGAACTGCCTAGTTGTCAGTATTGTGATTCTGTAATATTATTCGTGAATAATTAATTATTGATTTATATGATGAGGAAAATATTTATTTTATGTGGATATAGATGGAGAAAATTTTTAATCTGACAATTGTTGAAAATTAATATTTTATCTTTTTCTGATAAAATAATTCAATTAAATATATTATTTTAATAATATATTAATGGTGATATTTTTACAATGAATGTGGGATATATGAGTATATGAGGAGGAAGAGTATTTTGTGGCATTAAATAATTAACACATGTTTTGTGTGTCGGTAGACCCCATTTCTTGACTGAAATTTGATTATAGCTTGTAAAATCGTCCCGTTTGTGGATTTTGGTCAATTTCTGTTTGGAATTTGGAAAAACTTTCTTCTGCAAAGTTGTAGATAATGGAATTTCCTATGGAAAAGACATGAGGTTCGAATTTTTCTGATAAAAGGGCTATTTATTGTGAATTATTGAAGTTTCGGAGTTCCGAAATAATTAATTTTTGGAAGTTTAAAATATTTTAAGTAACAAAAACGTTTTTGGGATGTTGGCACATGTTTTGGCTGATGATTTTGGTCTGGTGTGGTGTGCGTAGGAATATAATTTGAAAATATTAATAATTTATTAAATTTTCTGCTTTGGTGTTCTAAGCATTTTCCTATAAATAGGGTGCTTAGGTTAGAATTGAAAATCACACCAGAAACTAAAGATTTCTCTCTTTCTCTCTCGATATATTGAGCATATTCTTGTGAGTATTTTAATACTTTGAGTGTTGCTATACGGTGCAAGTTCAAGTCATAGCATATATCCGGTGTTTCAACTAGAAGTACTATTCTTTCGAGGTAAGGGATATTATTTTTTTTTCAAATGATATTATTTCTTTCAATATCATTATGCCGAAGTATTGATCTGAAATTTTAATCAAATTTGGAACTTTTTGTGTCGGGGTTACTATTCACGTATACGACACTATTCACAGAAAAATTAAAATTTTGTTTTTCGTCCAAAATATCTATTATGGATACTAGCTTTGATTGTATCCATATTTTGATCATTCTTGAATTTTACTCCACTATGATTATTTATGAGGTATTTTTGGACATGAAATAGGTGAAATATGAATCCTTAATATTTATTCTTTTGTTTCACTGGATTCGTTCCCTTTAAAATATTTTCCATCATCCTCAGTCCTAAATGATGATATTTTTGAATATCTTTCGCCTGTAGTGCAAAGATAAATGATTTTATAATGAATATCTTTGGCCCGTAGTGCAAAGATGAACAGGTGTTGAGATGAACATGACCGACTGATGAATATCTTTGGCCTGTAGTGCAAAGATGAATATTTGATTCAAGATGTATATTGATTGATGTTACAGGGATAAAATATTGATGAAGGACTTTTAAATTAATAGATAGTATTAGATTTCATTCTCTACGTAACTCTTCTATGGATTATTATTTCCGCTTATTGATCTGAAACTTGTTGTCTATTGTATTTTATCAGATTTATCCCTGTTGAAGACTAACGATAATTTGTTCTATATTATCTTAGTCAGAATATTCTTTACTGGGCTAGTTGAGCTCACCCTTTTCTTTGTTGTTCCATTTTTCTTCTCAGGAGGCGAGAATGTAGCGAGTACTAGTCGGGGTATGGAATGATGATTCTAGAAGTTGTTTAGTAGTCCTCACCATTTTTGTATAATAATGTATCAATAATTGTGATGAAGATTTATTTGGGTATAGATATTGTCTAGAAGATAATATTTGTATTTAAACTCACAGTTTTTATGATGTATTAATAAAGTTGTAGTTGTTTCTATACCATGTTATTGAAATCCTAAAATGGGTGATGTATACCTATTTTGGGGGCGTCACAAACGTATCTCGGGTTTTAAACCTCTTAGAAACATTCACGTCATTCTCTCCTCATTATCAACCAAATGGGACGCAAACCGGGACAACTCTGCAATCTTGGCTTCGTACTGCGACACGGTCATGTTGTTTTGCTCCAGCTTGATGAACTCTACCTCTTTCATGTGATGAATACTTTTGGGAAAGTACTTGTCGTTGAACAATTCTTGGAACTTCTCCCAAGTCATCTTTAGTGCGGTAGGTTAAGTACGTTTTACATATTCCCATAAGTAATCTGCCTCTGCACGCAACATGAAGGTGGCAAAGGGAACCTTTTGCTCCTCGGAGCATCCCAAGACATCAAATATCTTGCAGATCTGCTTTATCCACATCTCCGCCTTAAGTGGTTTTGGCTCTCCAAAAAACTCCGGTGGTCCCAGTTGAATGAAGCGCTTAGCGGTGACCGTCATCGAGAGTTGCGGTGTTTCCACGCATGATTTTGTACAAGAGTTCTTGCACCGATGTTGCATGAATTGTATAAAGCCTCTGAACATTCCATCGTTCATCATCTGGTCAGTGTTGTTGTTTGCCTGAGGATTGTCGCCTTCCTGACGCACATTATCCTGATTATTGATCTGTGGAGACTCAACGGTCTCATGTGCTCCATTGCTAATCTCAACATTCTCGGATGCCATTTTCAAATACTGCCACAAAACAAAGGTTAATTGACATGTAATATATTATCCATATACTCTGACCGACCAATTAAATGCCAAATAAACTTAGTTAGGTCATACTAGAGAAGGAATTCCCCGTCTCTCCCCTCCTAGTTCTTATCTCACATCTCAGCCAGGGATCATATCCCTAAGCTTTGATACTAACTGTGACACCCCCAAAATAGGTATACATCACCAATCTTGAGTTGCCAAATACATGGTACAAAATTCAAATACAACTTAATTATACAACAGTCGTGTAAAATACGACAAAACATATGCTGTGAGTTTTAATACAAATATTGTCATCTAGACAATATCCACACTCAATTGAGTCCTCATTACATTTATTATCACACTCATAAAATATTTTTTTCGTTTTCTCAATCCGACAATAATTTCGTTGTGGGGTCCACCAATGATTGGTCGTCGTACGAATATTCCCTGTTAAAACGAATATTCCCCGACCAATCGAATATTATATAACAACTTGCGTACTTTGCAAAATTTATAACTATTACCCACAACTATAACATTATATCAAATTCATTCCATAATATTCAAAGATGATAATTATAGAAAATTCATCTTTATTCATAAAAGTTGGGGTCTTACATAAAGTCTGTTAAGTCACGGTGTTATGTATATGATATGTATTATAAGTTTTAATACTAATTATGGAAAACCCTAATTAGTAACTTAAAACCATGATTTCTAAAATTAGAAACCTTAAAGAATAATTAGCAAATTGCTAAAGGGAAACCCTAATTTAAAACTCAATTCGAGTTTGAAACTGTTATGTAACTGTGTTATTACGATTAAGGTTAAGTATTATAGAATTTTATATTGATTAGGTAAACCCTAATTAATATTTAGAAATATTAATTTCTAGAAACCTTATTATTTAAATTATAAAGATAAATTATAAATTGTAAACCCTAATCACTAAATTGGAAAGTTTAATGCTAATTAGTAGATCTTAAACCTAATTTGCAATGTACTAAGTAATTAAAAACCTAAATTAATTAAAAAACCTTAATTTGTATTTTTAAGAAACTAAAGTTTTTATTTTAAAGCCAAGTTAGAAATCTTACAAAATCTTTGTGCCAAAACCTTAAGGGTTAAATACTAAGGGTCAAACCCTAAGGGTTTGCCAAGTTACCAACACGCCATTAAATTTGTTAGACTAATGACCATATTGCCCCTCTTGCATAATTGTTAGATAACTTGTATTTTTGGACAACACTTTAGCGGGTGACCTAATCTAACAACCCCATGTGACTGATATAGATACAACTCAGCCAATCTACCAGCCATATACTTTGCATACAAGACATTTATAAGATCAAAGAGAGAGAAAAAAATTTCATTTTAAGCCTCTTTTGTGACCAAACACTCAACCAACTCTCTCCCTCTAAAAACCTCAGAATTTCATTGCTAAAATCAGTCACAAAACTAGCCCCCCGAATTCCTTAAACAAAATCAGAAGCTCATAATCAAAATTGCTCAAAGAGAGGTATAAAGCTAACCCTAGAATCTGATCTCAGTTTCTATGTTAGATGTTATGATTTTATGTTAAAACATGTTGTTTGTAGTCTATTTAAGTGATCTGGGTTGGTATCTTGTAGATCCATAACACCTAAGTTCTCAAAATTGAAGTTTTTCAAAATCTGGGGAAAATTTTTTTATGTCTGATAACGTAATGTCAGACACTGTAAATCATTACCTGTTTATGTTTTTGCTTGTTTGAAAGGTTAGACTTGTAGTATGCTATGAGATCTTTGATCTGGAACTTGAATCAAGGTCATAGCATGAACAAATTGCAAGATATTGTTGGTCAAAGTTCGTTGACCGACCATGACTGAACAAAATCTGGGCAGCCCAAAACATGCCCAGATCGGTCTGACAGGAAATTTAGGGGCACGGATCTTGCAAGTTGTTGTTGATTTGTGTTTGTTGTTGCATCTAAGTTGTAGTATGTTAGTTTAACTTTCGATCCATTCTTTTAGTACCTCTAGATATCAAATGTACATGATTTGGTGGCTGCTCAAAGAAGGTCAGACGTTCATGAAATTAGTTTTCTAGGGTAACCCAGAAAACTGATGAACATGACGACTGACAGACTTTGACTGGCATATATCTTCATTCTGTGTTGTTGTTATGGTGATGTTTTGTAATGAATCTGTAGTCTTACATGTTGTCTACAATTTGGAACTTTTAAATCACAAAACCATTACACGAACAAAAAGTTGTGGAAGCCCAAAGTAGGCCTCTCGAACTGTTATTCATTTCTGGGTAACCTAGAAATGAAGAACAGCTCTGACAGCCACTTTGCAAGCTTAGATCTCCTTAGTGTTATGCTGTTTGGCCAAGATTGTTGTTTGATCATGTAGTCTTGCACTAGTACTACAAGATCTGACTAACAACATTCCCAGAAACACATTATACACAAATTAATTGATGGTCAAACATGGTCCCTCGTTCACTGACTATGAAGTTCTGGGTTTCATGAAGAACATGAAGAACACTTATAGCGACGGTTCTGTCGCAATAGGCAGTCTTTAGCGATAGTTTCTTTATAAAATTATTATTTTTATTAAATAATTAGAAAAAAATAGTTTTTAATTATGAAAAATACATAATAAATTCCTAAAAATTATTTTAAAGCCTAAAAATTAGTTTTTAATAACTTTTAAAAAAATTCATAAATATTTAATATTTTGGAATATTAAAGGTATTTAATTTATTTAATTGTTAAATTAAATAAATTATTTTAAAATGATTTTAATACTTTAAAAATTATTTAAAATTATATTATGGTATAAGAAAATATTTTAAGTTATATTTAATGACTTTTAATATTTTGTAATGAATTTCATTAATATATTAATATTAATGATAATTAAATTATTTAATAAATATATTAAATAAATTATGAAAAATAGGATTAATGATTTAAAAATCATATAAAAATGATTTAAAGGTTATAAAAATATTTTAAGTTATAAAATATAACTTTTGATATTTTGTCATAAAAAATATTAATATTTTAATATTAATGATATTAAATTTATTTGGTATTTATATTAAATAAATTTGTTTAAAATGATTTTAATATTAGAAAAATCATTTTAAATGAAATTAAAGAATTAAAGAATATTTTAAGTTATAAAATATAACTTTTAATATTTAAAGGTAAATTTCATATTAAAGCGATATTTGATTTATTTAATAATTATATTAAATAAATAGTTTAAAAATGGTTTTATTTATTTAAAAATTATTTAAAAGTGATATAAATGAATTAAAAATATTTTTAAGTTATAATTAATAACTTTTAATATTTTGATAAGTAATGCATTTATATTTAAATATTAATGGTAATTATTTAAAATAATTTTAAATATTTTAAAAATCATCTCCATTGATATTAATACTTTAAAAGTATTTTAAGTTATTATAAATAACTTTAAGATTTTGGCAATGGTTTCATTAATAGTTTAATATTAATTAAATATTAATGATAATAAAATTATTTAATATTTAAATCATTTAATAATGATTCAGTTGTTTGAAAAATCATGAGAAATTATATTAATTATTTAAAAATTATTATAAGTTGTTTAAAAATAATTTGATCGATGTTTAAGTTATTTAGAACTTCAGTATAGAGTCTTAGACTCGATAATTACCCGATAAAGCTGTCGGTACACCGACATATTTCAGAAATTGATCTGGACTTAGATAAATTGTCTATATATGTGTCTGTTTGTAATCCAATGACTGTTAAACATGTGTGATAATGTAATTAGGTTATATGTTGACTGCAATAAGCAGTATTATGTGTTACGATATGTTATTCTAATCGGTAAAATGATCTTATCAATGATAGGTTGCTATAAAAAAGATAAAACTAAGTTGCGTATTGTAAGCAGCAGACCAGGCAAGTATCCTACCTTTGCATTTTCTTTATGCAATGGACATAAATAAGAAAGTTTCAGAATTATATTATTATTGTGCCAGAATAATAACCCTATTGTTATCGAGTATGTATCCGATCATTATTTATTAATACAGTATTATTGTATAATTCAGATGTTTATTCTGTTCATTAATTTCTAAATATGGTTATACAAGTGTCCCCACTTGGATAATCATTGTATTTAATCACATGTTGATATATATATACTTATTAAATTCCATCATGTATACCTTAATTAAAATCCGTCTAGCTATTTGACCTAGCTAGACACAGATTTAGAAATATCGTTAAATATGATAAAACTTTATTGTATCCAACCAAATTGTTTTGGTTCGGATTCCCGTCTAAGTATGAACATCCCGGACATGGGAATAATTTTTGTGCGCCTAAGGCGGATAGAGTAAACGATAATATCGTTCTTGCATGTAGTATTGATCAATACAGGGCACATTGGGATGATCACCCTCGCGCCCGTA
Source organism: Panax ginseng (assembly GCA_020205605.1). Lineage (NCBI taxonomy): Eukaryota > Viridiplantae > Streptophyta > Magnoliopsida > Apiales > Araliaceae > Panax > Panax ginseng. The sequence goes on along the minus strand of CM035129.1, from coordinate 116,843,073 downwards.
AGTTATGACAATTTACGGATGAAGTTCTGTTAAACCTTATCGAAAATAAAAAACAAAGTTCATAGTCTGTCGACTACTGTCTCTATATATATAGTCAATACGTAGTTTCAAAAATTTGATATAGAATTGTTATGTTATTATTATTGGTTCAGTGTACTTCACAACTGTTAATTCATTGTAGAAGTGTCGTACAAAGAAAACATTTAATCCTTTCAGCTAATATTTATAATTGTTATTACTTGCTGGGCACTCAAATGCTCATCCTTGCTAAATTTAAATGTTCTCAGCTAAGTGTGAACAACCAGAAGGTTCGGCCAAGAACAAGGAAAAAGGAAAAAGGAAAGCAAACAAAATAAGTGTTATGGTATCTTTTGTAATAGTTAAAAAATATTTAGACAATGATATTTATTATTTATCATGTAATGTATTGTAGTAAAGGTTGCGTACTTGGAATTAGTGTAAGAACCCAAATTTTTAGAAAATATTAAAACAAGAATTTAGTGAATAAAATTCTTAAAGCATGATATGGGTTCAAACAAGAATATAGATGTGTTACGAGGTATGTGGTATTATGTTACATAGGGTAATATGAGCTATATAATAAGTGATGTTATGTTTAATAAATATATATCATTATTATATATTTGTTATAAATTGTAGAGATGAATTACAAAAAAGATGGATAAAATTTATCCATTGATATTAAATAATTTATGTGAAATTATTTTATAATAGTAAGTTGCTGATATTAAAATATCTTTGATAATCACCAATTTCTTAAGTATATGTACGAGTAAGTATCAAGTCTAAGGTAGTGCAACTGTACTCTTTAATGGTGGATGTATAGGAGCTGGGCTAAATAATTCCTTCAGAGAGCGGAGGTATATAAGAATTAGTAACCGATCTAACTCACTGTGAAAATAGTGTAGACGAGACGAAAACTAATTTGTTGGTTGTTTGTGGGAAACCACTCAGTGTACTATATTGAATACTATTAAAGACTCGATGTGTGCTAGGTTTGGAATTGTATATATGTACGTTGTTGACGAGAGAAGAAAATCGATATATCTCTAGATAAATATATTTTAGCGATTTATTGACTAATATTGGGATATGGTTAAATGTTTAGATTAAAGAGAGAAGAGTTAAACTTGAAGTTTAATCTCTAAATTATTGAAGAATGTAGTCATTGGAGATTTATTTTGGTTAGTGTAATACGATAGCATGTAGGGAACATGTTAAAGGATTTACGAGTTAAGTTCTGTTTCTATTAAAGCATAGTTTGTCTGTGTCCTAACTTGAGGTGGCGCGGCCGCGCCACTCTCAAGCCTAAGACCAACGCGGCCGCGCCGGTCTGTAAGAAGTCTTGAGTTAGTTTTTGAAATTTAAAATGTAAGAAAAATATACTGAGGACTCATATAAAGGTCATGAATGGTGAATTAAGGATTTTGTGTTGCATAAAGAAAATGGAAGGTGTGACACCCCCAAATCTGGGTTACCTGACCCCCGAGTTTGGTGTTCACGATCCATAATATAATACCATTTAACTACCCATTCATATAGAAATAATAACACATACTACATTAACATATGTTGTTAATACATTAGTCCTAGGTCCGCTAACCTTAACATTACAAACATACCCCTTAGATATACAAAAAGGGTTTACAATACAACATAATAATAATAATGTTCATTATATTAGTTTATCACTATGCCTTTTCCTTTGTTCTTCTTCACAGCACCTTCGTCCCCAGATGAAAAGTTTTATATATAGCAAGGGTGAGCAACAAGTTTGCCCCACAAGTTAAGTCATACAGTAAATGTATAAGAATCAATAACTAGTCTTCTCGCCTTCTATGCAACATAATAATTTGATAATGAAAGAGTACAACGCTTTCAAAGTTTCTACAATATTCTAATGAATAATCAAGAATCAATTCTACGCAATAACAAAGTGGAATGTTTTTCAGATTTATGCTGAGTGATCACAAAGGATCTAGAACTTCTCTTCTCGGGTATCTATCAAAGATTTACTATATATACTCAGGTGTATTAGATAACCATAAAGATTAAATCATACTCCTCTGCAAGTACTTAGAGCGGCCAACTCCTTGTACCCTATATTATGCATAATACTTAATCGCGCGCAAAGGCCAAATATACGACCAATAAAATGTTCCCTTTATATAAAAGGTTTTTCTTCTCAGTTTCAGAATCAAGATTTGATTTAACAACGAAATTCAATGATTTCAATATCTAATCATTTCTCTTCTCTTCTCAAACCTATCAAGTTCTTTTTTTCGATCTAGTCGATACAACTGGCATTGATCTATCAATAATAATTAAATTCTCTTCTCTTCTCTTCTCTTCTCGAACCTATCAAGTTCTAACAAATGTTCGTCTAGCCAGAATAATTAGCTAAGACATTTCTCAACATAATTTGACAATAAACATGAATTATCTGTACTTTAAATATTAGCTTCTAAATATATGAATATCCAACAACAGTAACTCTACGAATATATATTTTTCGAATCAGTAATTCAATTTGAATTATTAAACATGCACTAACTGCGAATAATCAACAATAAATTCTTGGACGTGGTCTAATTAACAATAATTAACCACCATAATAATTAAACAATATTAACTTGAGGTTGAGTTAGAAAACTTGCCTCTTCCGCCGATTACAGCTACATAATAAACTTATATGCTTTCGAAAGACCTATAACCAATAATATCTATCTCACAATTAGCACAATAATTCACAACACGCATCACTGTATTCAACAGTCAAACTTCTCCTAGACACATTACCACATAGCCACATCAGTGTTTATAACCTATATAAACACTTACCAAGTCTAACTAGTTCGGTCTGATTGGACTTCGGTCTATTCTCGGTGTTCTGGTTACCCTATCCGACAATTAACATAGGTATTGTCAATTAAATTCGGTTTCTAAACTTCAATATTATTTTAGATAAGTCAAATATCATGAATAATATTTTTCGGAAGACTTTAATAATTTATAAACAATTATTATAATTTATAATAATTTTTCAAACATCGGAATCATTTTTAAATGATTTAATCATGAAATAATCTTATCATTATTAATAAAAATATTAATAACATACTTGTCGAAATATTAAAGTTATTTTTCAAATATGTTTAAATCATCAATATTCTACATAAATGATTTTTAAAATAATTAAAATCATTTTAAATTATCACCATTAATATTTAAATATTAATGAAATTATCATCCAAATATTAAAAGTCATTAATTATAACTTAAAATATTTTTAAATCATTTTTCTATTTTTTTTAAATGATTTTTAAATCAATAAAATCATTTTTAATTCATTTATTTAATATAATAATTAAATAAATCTAATATCATTAATATTAATTTATTAATGAGAATTCTCCAAAATATTGAAAATTATATTTTATAATTCAAAATATTTTCTAACACTTTATTCACATTTAAAATGATTTTTAATTCAATAAAATCATTTTTAACTTATTTATTTAATTTAACAATTAAATAAATCTAATATCATTAATATTAAATTATTAATAAAAATTCTCTAAAAATATTAAAATTATATTTTCTAACTCAAAATATTTTTAAATACATTATCCTTATTTAAAATGATTTTTATAATATTAAATCTTTTTTTCTAATTTATTTAATATACAAATTAAATAAATTAAATATTATTTTTATTCAAATAATTAATATTATTAATGAAAAATATTCCAAATTCTCAAAAATTATTTTTCATAATTTAAAATAATTTTTAAAACCATTTTTAGTAATTTTTATAATTTATTTCTATTTTTAAATAATTTCCGCAAAATCAGAAATTAGAAAATAAATAAACCGTCGCTATAGCCCTTTAGCGACACTTTGTGTCGCTGTAGGTGTTCTTGAGCTCAAAAACATTAACAACGACAGAAATCAACATGCAAAGTTTGACCGCTTGTAATTCTCTGTTAAAATTTGTTTCTGGGCTAACTTAAGGTTCAATATCGTAGTACACATGCAATACTACATCTATCAATCATCAATTTGGTCATATCACATCTCAGATGCAAGATCTTAAGCCATAAAGTAGCTGTCAGAACAAGTTCTAGGTTTTCTGGACAACCCAGAAACCCAGCAGCTTCGAGGGTCTACTTTTGAGCTCAATTAATTCTATGTTCTGGTCTTTGTATTGGTGTTATAAAGGTTTAAACCTATAGTACTCATGCCATACAACATTTATATACAAATATCTCAGTCCACAAACATCATAATCTCCAGATTCAACTTAGTCAAACGTTGTCAGAAAAATGGTCCATAAATTTTCTGGAAATTCCAGAAAACACGAAATGTTACCGGATGGTCTACTTTGACCATCTAGTACATCCAATCTGCTTGATGTTTAAGAGATACAAAGGCACGGTTCAAAAGTCCATATTACTAGCTATAACATGTACATAACGAAAACATCAAACAATATAAAACCTGACAGATCGATCTAGTCTTTAGAAAAACTTGTCAGACGCTGTTCATGGCTTTCTAGGTTACCCAGATTTGGCCTGATCATTCCCGGTCAACGGGTTTTGACCTTTAATAACTACAAATCTAGCCATTTAATGGCTGTAAATCCACTTCCAAATCAAAGACAACAAGTCATGCTACAAATATAAAGATTAAAATAACTCAAAACATAAACACATAAAGATCTAAGGCAACTGACATTTCTTGTCAGACCATATTTCAAATTCAAGAATAGTCTTTGAAAAACACCTTTTTAAGGTACTTTGATGTTATGGATCCATGATGGATCAACATAGATCAACTAAAAACATCTTTTAACACAAATATAAACACTTAAACACAAATTTTTACAAAACATGCAAGATCAAAATGAAACTTAGGGTTTATACCTCTCTTGACCAATCCTTGATCTTAGATCTCCAATATGATATTAGCTGATCTAGGGGCTGTTAATGTGACTGAGGAACTTGTAAGATTCGAAGGTTTTGAGAGAAAATGAGTTGGTGAGAGCTTAGATACAAAATAAGCCAAATACATGCACTTTCTCTCACTCTCTAAATTATATATAGGATGATATCATAACTTAGATCTGATGTTGCTGGCTGATTTGTTGAGATTTTTATGTCCCAAAGTCAATATAGTTGGTGAACTACTAAAGTTATTGGCCATTTTACAAGTTACCAAATAAAGAAAATAAAAAGGAAATTTTTGTCATTTGGAAAATAATTTTAATGGCATACATGAAATTTCTCCAAACTCGTAGGGTTTAACCCTTAGGGTTTAACCCTAAGGTTTTAACCCTTAGGTTTTACAACGTTAGTTTCTAAAATTTCCAATTAGGGTTTTAATTAGAAAATTTAAAATTTTAATAATATAATTAGGGTTTCCTAATTAAATTAAGTTTTCCTAATCATATTAACGTTAAATAAATACATTAGGCTTGACAATTAGGATTAGGGTTGCCTAATTAGGGTTTAGGAATCCCGAATTTAGAATTAAGGTTTCCCGGCATACGATTAGGGTTTCCAACTGCGCATTAGGGTTTCTAATCCTGAGATTAGGGTTTCTAATCTCTTATTAGGGTTTATAAATTTTAAACCTTATCGATCAATCATTTGATCAAAATCTCTATACTGATACAAACACGTGATTTTATGAATATAATTATTTTGATTATATTTTTATCAAATCCCTATTCAAAAATTAGGGTTAGGGTTTATTAAGCTATTAAGCATAACTCTACTCTAATTTCTCAGTCAATACACAAATTCACCAATTCTCAATACTCGTATCACAGATACACAGTACAATATTAACAGTCAATATTAATATTAATAAAAAAAATTTATTCGAAAAATTCAGATTATTCGAAATCCTGGGTTATTACAAAAGGAATATGTTAATTTGATATTGTAAATATATTACATAGTATTGTAATATTTGAAAGATAAGTGATTAATAAAAGAAAGTACCAATATAATTATAAATGAATATTTCTTAGAGATGGATGGATTAGATTAACACTTAAGGTGTTGTGACAATCAAATAATTATATGTATAGTGTATAATTTAAATAATTAATAGAGTAAATATTAATTATTTTAAGTGAAAAGGGTTATACATATTACAAGTGTAGGGTAAGCTAAATAATTTATCATTAAGGTGGAGTGTGTGACACCTAAACCTTATATTAAACAAATATTAAAATAATGTAGAATTGAGAAAAAGCCAAACGTGGCCTAGACCCTAATATTTTATTATAGAAATAATGAGCTTGAGTTATATAACTCAATTAGGGTTTCCAACTGCGCATTAGGTTTCCCGGCATACGATTAGGGTTTCCAACTGCGCATTAGGGTTTCTAATCCTGAGATTAGGATTTCTAATCTCTTATTAGGGTTTATAAATTTTAAACCTTATCTGATCAATCATTTGATCAAAATCTCTATACGGTACAAACACGTACTTATGAATATAATTATTTTGATTATATTTTTATCAAATCCCTATTCAAAAATTAGGGTTAGGGTTTCTTAAGCTATTAAGCATAACTCTACTCTAATTTCTCAGTCAATACACAAATTCACCAATTCTCAATACTCGTATCACAGATACACAGTACAATATTAACAGTCAATATTAATATTCATAAAAAAAATTTATTCGAAAAATTCAGATTATTCGAAATCCTGGGTTATTACAAAAGGAATATGTTAATTTGATATTGTAAATATATTACATAGTATTGTAATATTTGAAAGATAAGTGATTAATAAAAGAAAGTACTAATATAATTATAAATGAATATTTGTTAGAGATGGATGGATTAGATTAACACTTAAGGTGTTGTGACAATCAAATAATTATATGTATAGTGTATAATTTAAATAATTAATAGAGTAAATATTAATTATTTTAAGTGAAAAGGGTTATACATATTACAAGTGTAGGGTAAGCTAAATAATTTATCATTAAGGTGGAGTATGTGACACCTAAACCTTATATTAAACAAATATTAAAATAATGTAGAATTGAGAAAAAGCCAAACGTGGCCTAGACCCTAATATTTTATTATAGAAATAATGAGCTTGAGTTATATAACTCCAGTAAATGAGATAAGTGAGCCTTGTATGGCCTGAGTATTAAAGTTAAATCAGACTGAAGGTATAACTGAAATTATTAAAAGAAAATTAATGACTGATAATAATCATTATGATATTTATGTGTGATATGGAGTTGTCGACATCGGGATTTTTGGTGTCCCTTTTCGTTACTTGTTCTTTGGTGTTCTCATGTTAATGTGAGATTTGTTTGAAAAAATAAGTGAAAAGGTCCCAGCATGTATAATGTCGACGATTGACTTTAAGAGTCACCCGGTTGGTTTATTTAATGGTTGCACTACTTATAACCGAAAAGGTTAGCACATTGACCCAGTGATTTGACACTGCTAAACGGGTCTGTGAAACCGAGATTCATTAAGGGTTCGGGGGCTTGATTATGAGGAGGGAAGGTGTTAGGCACCCCCCGACATCCGTGTTACCACGGTGAAGGCCACTCTTCAAAGAAATTGTTATATGAATGTGTGTGTGTGTGTGTGTGTATGTGGATCAATGTGCAATTTATTTGAAAGTAGTGCGAGGCCTCGTTCACACCTATATACACAAGGTTTGAATTTTATAGAAAAATTCAGTTTTAACCAAGATATAGCAATGAAGTTTTATAAAAGAGGTTTTTCAAACCCTGTGGTCAATAGGAATTGAGACCTTTTCATACTTCCATTTTATTAAATGTTCGGCTTGTTTGCTTTTATTTTCGAGATGCGAAGCATCCTCGAGAAAATAATATCAAAGATCGTAGAACTCCTTATGGGCATGATGACCATCCAAGGAAACTTAGACCTTTGTAAAATAATGTACAAGCTGCTTACAGCTAAAAATGTCCATAATGGGAACCGAATCTAGATTAAGTAGACTGAACCTGTGATCACATGATTCCTAGGCTCACATGATACTGCAATTTGTATGGAAAATAAAGAAGCGTTATATATATAAAAGTCAGTAAATATATATATATACAGATGGATCAACCACCACGAAAGCAACTCCATGGGGATCGAAATGAAATATATAAAAGCGGAAATATATATATATATATATATATATATATATATATATATATATATATATATATATATATATATATGAACATGATCAACCGCCACAAAATAAACTCCAAAGGGACAAAATATAAATAAAGTCATAAGCGATCAATCGCCATTTAAGTAAACTCCAGGCGAGGATAGAATGTAAATAAAGGCGTAAAAGGCCACAAGTAGACTCTGAAGCCCACATGTAAATGTAAAATATATATATATATATATATATATGTACAAATATATATATAAAAGTTAATAAACGCACTTAGGATGTAAATCCAAGGGCTCATCTGATATGTCCGACAACAATTATATATATGTATATTTATAAAAGCGAGTAAACGCATTAGGATGTAAAATCTGGGCTCATCGAGATATGTCGACAAACAATTATATATATATATATATATATATATATATATATAAAAGTAATTAAACGCTCCAGGATGTAAAATCTGTGCTCAATATATATATATCGACCACAATTTATATATATATATATATATATATATATATATATATATATATATATATATATATATATATATATAAGAGATAAACGCCTGCATCAAGTCTAGGCTCAATCAAGGCATAACTCGATAATGTTAGTCCATATATATGAAATATATACATATATTACTATATATATACAGATGTAATGAAAACCACGGACCGAAAGTCCGCAAAACACACTTACACGACTATCAGCGGTACAATGAAGGTGTGATATATGAGAAAGAGGCTTTATAGAATGTAAGAAGGCTTACAATGGGCTGCCAAAGTAGACTTCTTAGACTTTAAATGGATAAACACTCAGCTCCCGCCGGATAAAAAATAGCTATATGTGAGCTAACTAGTGTTTAAAGAAGAGGAAACACTCAAAAGATGTGTATGCAGAGCAAAATGGACAGGGCTTCCTCGCCTTTTTCCTTTTCTCTCTCTCTCCTTAAATGGCTGACCCCAAGCCTTGTATATATAGACGGATGGCCACAAGTACACCTGCGGCAGCCGCAGTTGTACCTGCGGCTGGTCGTGGTGGATTCGAGCCTCGCGGGTCCTGTCGTCTCATAGTACGTGCAGTCATGCACTGTAATGTTCGCTTGAACTTGCAGAACTTTAATCCGATCATCCGAACGAAGTATATCTATACTTCTTCTGATCGCTTGTGTCGAGAATTACGTAATGACATGGATTAGAGGTTATACGAAGTCAGGAAGAGGGGTCTATGCCTATGGTCTTCAAGCTTCAAATTCTATCCAAAGTACTGTCACACGTAATAGTCACTCGGGATTGTCAATCTTCGGCTCTTGTGGGACATTGTTGTATGTATGTATGTATGAAGTGTTGAGACGACGTGCCATTTGTCGAAGGAACAAGATGATGTGTGACTCCTTGTTGGGGTTATCGCCGGTTTGAGTTGAAAGTAGACGTTGCTCAGGGTTACAGCTGAGATTGGACCACTTGTTGGTATGCTGTGATATCATCTTGTTGAGACAGGAAGATGACGTGTTGACTCCTCACTGGGGTTATCGCTGGTTTAAGCTGAAAGCAAATGTTGCTCAGGGTTACAACTGAGATTGGACTGCTTATTTGTATACCTCACTGTCATCTGGATTGAAGCTGATTGCATGTGTTTGCAACAAGCATTTCTGAGGTTATTGCCGGAACTGCAATGGCATCCCTTGGGGTTATCACCAAGGATGGGGTTGCTACTCCCAGTGTTGTCTCTGGGACTGGAACTGAACGTCGCGGTGTTATCGCCGAGACAGGACTATTCTCTCCAATGTTGTTGCCGATCTTTTGATCTGCATATCTCGGGGTTATCTCCGAGATTAGAAATGACACTCCCGGTGTGTGTTCCAGATTTAAGATGATGTTCCCGGTTTGCGTTCCGAGTTTGAGCTAAACTTCCGGTAGTATCCAACATGGATGTAAGTTGTCTCTCAGGGTTATCTCCAAAAGACAAATCTACCCTCCTGCAATGTTAGGAATAGGAGTACTGAAAATTTTGAGTGTCTACAGGAGTAATGGGTTGAAACTACCCAATTGAATGATATTTAGCCCAATTAAGACATTAATGTGGACATTATCATTAAATAGTATTTCATGTTACTATGTGCAATATGGAAAATGTGGGTAGTAGTAATATATAATACCTATGGCTTAAGACTACATGAAGTGTGAAATTTAATTGGGATTAATGATATACAAAAATCATATAGTGAAAGTAATTAAATCATAAAGTTGATTTAAATAGTTTTGTTATCTCATCCTATGTGATGAGACAATTATATGTGTACTCTAAAAGATTGGAGTAAATAAATATGTGTTATTAAAATATTTAATTCAATACGGATGTGTAAGTAAATAGTAAAAAGAGATATTAAGTTATTAGTGAGCAATTAAATTAAGTCCACACATGTTATAAATATTAAAATATTAGGTGGACTAATGTACATGGACTATATGATGTGAATACATAAATAATCCCTAACTTTACTTGGTGTAGTAGCATTAACACATTAAAATTTCATTTTGGGAATTAAAGGAACTAAACTAAGCTTTAGTTGCTTGGTTATAAGCTTGTCCCAAAATTAGTGTCACCCATTTATATATGAGACGCGTAAATAGGCCATTGGCCTATCCTATTTCTTCTCCATTACGTAGTAGCAGTGATGATGGCTACAAAAAGGGGCAGTTGGCCAACCCTTGTATATCTGTTGATTAATTTCATTATCCATTGATTCAAACCATAGAACAAAACTAATGACTGGGCAACAAATTTTCTATATAAAGTACTCTCTTCTTCCCCTTCACGGTTGTTTGAGAGATGTCTGATAAGTAGCTATAGAGAGTTTGTAGAATTGGAGAGTTGAAGAACAATCAGAGATTAGGAGAGCTATAGATAGAAAATTGAGGCCATCAAGAGGTAATGATTCTAACATATATGTTCTTGAATTCAAGTTCTTCAATTCTTAGAAAAGTATAATGAAAAAGTCACTTTTGAGTCACAAATTTGATGGCTAAGTGTTGTTGTAATCCTTGAATTGTTTCTAGATGTTGTTAATATAGTCAAATTCGAAAACAACGCAAGTTAAACGGACCAATTTGGTTGAGAAACGAATTCGTGTTGAATGAATTCGCTAAACTTTTCTGAACATAAAAATTTAGTATGAACATGAGTTTTGGAGTAATATTTGGGTTAGTTAATATTTTTGAAGTTTTATAATTATGCAGTAGATGAGTAGCTACGAGTTTAACGAGTTCAACAAAATGAAAACCAACTAATTTGGACTTAAAATGAAGAAGTTATGAAGATTTGAAGTAAAAGCATTAAGGAAACTGTAATCTGGGCAAACCATGCGGCAAGTAAAAAGGCGTCTCCAGGTATGAAGTATGTTGGCGCTACCTTATGGCGTGGGCATGCTATTTTGGTGAAGGAATTGGGCGCGGCCGCGCCCAATGTCTATTAAGTGTGACTGCTTTAACCTATTTTGGTAAAACGGCCATAGCGTTTTCATACGAACTCCGATTGAGGTGATTCAAGATGATCCGAAACGAGGAAGAATAAACCTATAACCTTTGTTCTTTAATGTTTTCAATTTGAGGTTGTTAGGAAGGGTCAAAATAGTCATCTTTGTGACTGTTACGTATTCAGATGCGATCGGAGGGCGTCGAGCGAGCACATACGCAAGTATAGTGCTCCCGATGATGGAATATGTTATTCTAAGTGATAAAACATAAATATGCATGATAATAGACATGTCATATAAGTAAGATTACTTTAATTATAATGGAATGCTTTAACATAATTTTCTAAAAGAAAACTTAATGTTTTTGAGAAACAAAAGTTGATGAATTTTGTAAGACCCCAACTTTTATGAAAAAAGATGAATTTTCTATAATTATCATTTTTAAATATTATGGAATGAATTTGAGATAATGTTAAAGTTGTGGGTAATATTTAGAAATTTTGTAAAGTACACAAGTTGTTTATAATATTCGATTGGTCGGGGAATATTTGTTTAACAGAGAATATTCGTACGACGACACAATCATTGGTGGACCCCACAACAGAATTATTTTCGGATTGAGGAAACGACAAAAAAAATTATATTTTATGAAAATAACGGCGGAAGATTTACCGTTAACTGTTGAAACACCCAGTGTTAAAAGTATAAGAATACGCGTGGTTGCATAGTAGCACACGGTATTGATTATTGATGTTTACGTGAGAAGTCTTTCAGTTTTATTCAATTATTACTTCAGTAATTGCTGCATAGTATCTCACGTTATTTGATTCAATTATTGTCAATATTTTATATATTATTAAATCAATAATTGAGATAACAAAGTTGTTAATATTATTATTTGCATTATTAACGATGTCTAGAAGTTCTGCCAAGGAGAGGTTTGGTCACCTAATTGTGCGCCAATAGGGAGAAATCCTTATTGGAAAGCCCCCTCTTTCTCGGGAATGACCTGGTTGATTAATAGTGTGAATTATGATAATGATGATGAAGTTTTGTTTTATTAGTATTATTAATATAATAAAACAGAAAAACTTTTTATATAAAACATAATACTTTTATAAAGTTATCTGTTTTAATAGATAATAATTAGAATATATTATATTTTATTATACATAGTGCCTGCATAGTGTTTGCATAGTAAAATCTTTTTATATAAAATAAAATACTTTTATAAAGTTATTCGTTTTATTAGATTATAAATAGAATATATTATATTTTATTGTAAACCAATACGGACCGTCTGCTTAAAAGTAAATGAATCTGGAACGTTCATGAATTGGTTACTATTAGATCCATTCTTCTATAAATAGAAGCTCATTCCTTCATTATTTCATACTAATTCACTTTGAAACTCTAGAGAGAGAAAGCGTAGAGAGAATTCTTCTTCTATAATCTTGAGCGTATTTCTTTAGCGTTTAAGAAAGCTTTAAGCTTTAAGCAGCTGCAAGTTTCTTCAAGTATATCCCCGCTCTACTGGTGAGTACTCTTCTTTATAAGGTAAGGGTATTAATTTATTTTTTTCATATTCATGAAGAGAACTTACATTATTCCATTCTTTATTATTCAGTTGGAATAACTCAGATACGCCTGTGATCTACCCAATACTTGGTGAGATTCTTCTGTTATTCCATTATTTATTATTCTGCTTGAATAACCTATCTATCTGCCAAGTACCGCATACATGGTGAAATTTTGTTGTTATTCCATTCTTTATTATTACATTTGGAATATCCCATGCATGCGCTTTTTCTACTTGGGACCGGGTTCCGTTATTTATTATTATATTGGAATAACTCGCATGCATGCAAGCAACCGCATGCATTGTGATTTCTCTTGTTATATCATTCTTTATTATTCTGTTGGAATATCCTGTCGGTGCGTATTATGCCTGACCTGGTCCCGTTATTTATGTTTCTGTTGGAATAACCTTTCTATGCGAAGTACCGTATACATGGTGATTTCTTTTTGTTATTCCATTCTTTATTATACTAAGTTGGTTAAAGTTTTGACTTCTATACTCAATGAAATTAGTGGAATATCCTTGATATTTGAGCTTCATCCAGTATCTTTTTATGGAAATATTCTTTTGAGCATTCTTAAATTTTACTCTACAAAGAAGTATCATGTTGACAATTTGGATGCTATTAGTTCCTGAATAAATTAATTCTTGAACTTATTTTATTGAATTCTTATATCATTGTCATCATCCTCATGTTTATATTTTTTTTGAAAGTCATCCGTGACCTGTAGTGCATAGATGGACTTGTTATAATTATGACCAGGGATTATTCGGTGTAATCATGACCGTAATGTTACAAATGATGTGGTAAAAGTCCTCATTGGCCTGTAGTGCATTGATGGACAGTTGTTGGCATGATCATGACCATTGATGAATACACGAATATCATTGGCCCGTAGTGCATGGATAATTTGTGGTTGTGATACTAATGAATATCCTTGGCCGTAATACAGGGATGATGTGGTTTATTTATTAAGCTGAGTCCCAGCGATAAAAGTGATGAAAAACCTTTTAAATCATAAAAGATAGTAGATTTTATTCTCTACTTGACACTTTTAATGGATTGTATGTTCCACTGCAGTTAAACTTGATGTCTATTGTATTTTATCAGTTTAACATTGTTGAAGACTAATGATAATTTATTCTGCTTTATCTTAGTCATAATATTTCTTACTGGGCTAGTTAAGCTCACCCTTTCTTTCACTGTTCTCTTCAACAAATGAGAACGTAGCCGGGACTAGTCGGGGAACGGAGTGACGGTCCAGATGATAGCATTAGTAGTACTCACTATTCTGTTAAATAGTGTGACAATAAATGTAATGAGGACTTATTCTGAGAGTGGATATTGTCTAGAAGACAATATTTGTATTAAAACTCACAGCTCTCTTGTTGTATATTAAAGATTGTATTTGTATTCTATACCATGTATTTGGCGGCTCAAAATAGGTGATGTATGCCTATTTTGGAGGCGTCACAGTTGGTATCAAAGCTTAGGGATATGATCCCTGGCTGAGATGTGAGACAAGAACTATGTGGGGAGAGACGGGGAATTCTTTCGCTAGTATGACCTACCTAATTTTATTTGGTATTTAATTGGCTCACGAGGAGTATAGGGATAATATGTGATATGTTAATTAACCCTTGTTTTGTGGGCAAGATTTGAAAATGGCATCCAAGAATGTTTAGAACATCAATGGAGCACAGGAGACCGTTAAGTCTCCACAGATCAATAATCAGGACAATGTGCATCAGAAGGCGACAATCCTCATGCAAACAACAAACATCGACCAAATGATGAACGATGGAATGTTCAGAGGCTTCTCGCAATTCATGCAAAGATCGTGAAAGAGAGACTCATGTCCGAAATGCGGTGGAAACACTGGAAACTCTCTTGACGGTCACCACTAAGCGATTCAAGGCTGGGACCACCGAGTTTTTGGAGCAAAAAACCACTTAAGGCGGAGACGTGGATAAAGCAGATCTGCAAGATATTTGATGTCTTGGGATGCTTCGATGAGCAAAAGGTTCCCTTTGCCAAATTCATGTTGCGTGCAGAGGCAGATTACTGGTGGGAATCTGTAAAACGTACTCAACCTGCCGCATTGAAGATGACTTGGGAGAAGTTCTAAGAATTGTTCAACGACAAGTACTTTCCCGAAAGCATTCATCACATGAAAGAGGTAGAGTTCATTAAGCTGGAGCAAAACAACATGACCGTGTCGCAGTACGAAGCCAAGTTTGCCGAGTTGTCCCGGTTTAAATCGCATTTGGTTGATAATGAGGAGAGAAGGACGCGAATGTTTCTAAGAGGTTTGAAACCCAAGATACGTCAATATCTTATCTCTCATAAACTGTGTTTGTATTCAGATGTTGTTAATAGGGCTCAGATATTGGAGCGCGATAATGAGTCAACCCAACCAAAAGAGAGCAGCCGACAAAATGATAATACTAGTGATAACAGTCATCGAAACAGTGACAATAAGTGTGTAGGGAATCAACATGCCAGAAATGGAAACCACTTCAGTGGTAATCATGGCCAAAACAATAAGAATGGACATTTCAAGAAGAGGAGATTCAACAATGATGGAAAGACCTCAGCACCAGCACCCGTGGTTAAGGAAGGAGAACGACCACCTATCATATGCTTCAAATGCGGAGGGGAAGGACACATCAGTCCAAACTGCGCGATGCCATCCAAAGCATGTTATAATTATGGAAGAGAAGGTCACCTAGCCTGATTTTGTCATTAACTTAGAAGACAAGTTCACTAGGATGGAGGCACCAAAGGACGCCCCGGAAAAGTCAAAGCCATGAGTCTGAGGGAGGCGTTTGTCGTGACCTCCCAGAAAGCAAGGAACCCGAATGAGGTCATCACGGGTAAGCTTATCATAATCTCTAGTGAAGTATATACCTTATTTGATACCAGGTCTACCCATTCTTTTATTTCTCCTACTTGCGCTCAACGTTTAAATTTGACTCCAGAGAAATTAGACTTTGACTTATCTGTTGAAACTCCGTTGGGAGAAACCTTCGTTACATCCATTTATTTATAAGTCTTGTTTAATTCAAATCGGTACCCTCACATTACCTGTAGATCTTATTTTATTGAATGTACTTGCATTTGACGTAATTCTAGGGATTGATTGGTTAACCACTCATCATGCAAAAGTTGATTATTTTAGTAAGGTTGTTAGCTTTCATATTCCTAACCAACCTATTATGCGAATTCAAGCAACCAAACCATTAAAATCATTCACTGTCATCTCAAGCCATAAAGCTATTCATTTATTGAAAAATGGATGTCAAGCTTTCTTAGCTCATGTCACGGATCTAAACAAAAATACGTCAGTTTGAATGATATTTCTATTGTTAATGAATTTCCTGACGTATTCCCTGAAAAAGTTCCTGGCCTACCCCCAGAGCGTGAAATTGAATTTTGTATTGACCTTGAACCCGGTATAAAACCTATTTCCAAAGCCCCGTATCGAATGGCTCCTATTGAACTTCAGGAGTTAAAGACCCAACTGCAAGAATTATTATACATCGGTTTCATTCATCCTAGTACTTCTCCTTGGGGTGCTCCTGTTCTATTCGTGAAGAAGAAAGATTGGAGTATGCGACTTTGTATTGATTATCGGGAGTTGAATCATGTCACCATCAAAAATAGGTACCCATTGCCATGTATTGATGACCTGTTTGACCAGTTGCAAGGAGCCAAATTCTTTTCAAAGATTGATCTTCGTTCCAGATATCACCAATTGAAGATTAGAACCGATGACATTCCAAAGACGACTTTCAAAACTCGGTACGAGCATTATGAATTCCTAATTATGTTTTTTGGATTAACTAATGCTCCTGCTGCCTTCATGGATATGATGAACCGAGTATTCAAGGAATATTTGGATCACTTTGTGGTTGTCTTTATTGATGACATCCTTATTTATTCCAAAATCCGTGAGGATCATGAGCAACACTTGAGGCTGATACTCCAAAAGCTTTGTGAATATAAGATTTATGCCAAGTTAAAGAAATGCGAGTTCTGGCTTGAGGAAGTAGCATTCCTTGGGCACGTAGTATCAAGTCATGGAATATCTGTTGACCCAGCAAAGATTGAAACTATTCAAAGCTGGGAGCAACTTAAATCAGTGACCGAAGTACGTAGCTTTCTCGGCTTAGCTGGTTATTATCGGAGATTCGTAGAAGGGTTTTATCGAATCGCTACTCCCTTAACTCAGCTGACTTGGAAAGATACAAAATTTGGTTAGAACGAGGGATGTGAGAAGAGTTTTCAAGAACTCAAGAGAAGACTCATTTCAGCACCTGTTCTGACAATACCATCTAGCTCGGAGGGATTTGTCATCTACAGTGATGCTTCAGGCAAAGGGTTAGGATTTGTTCTCATGCAACATGGGAAAGTCATAGCCTAAGCCTCTCAACAACTCAAAGAATATGAGAGGAATTATCCTACTCATGATCTAGAGTTGGCAGCTGTTGTCTTCGCACTTAAAATTTGGAGGCACTACTTGTATGGGGAGAAAGTGGAGATCTTTATGGATTATAAAAGCCTCAAATATTTCTTCACTCAAAAGGAACTTAACATGCGAAAACAATGTTGGCTTGAACTGTTGAAAGATTATGATCATACCATTCAATACCATCCTGAAAAAGCGAATGTGGTAGCTGACGCATTGAGTAGAAGATCATATGCGGGTACGAGTGCAATATTGTCAACGTAAAGGCCCATTTTGTATGACTTGCAAAGGATGGAGATAGAGATAAAGACTCCAGGGACCCAAGTGATGATGGCGAATATACGAGTGGGACCGACTTTAATCGATAAAGTTAAAGCTGTGCAAGCTATAGACATGGAGCTGATACGTATGAGGAAGAAAGTACAAGAAGGTGCTATGCTGGAAGCAAGAATCAATGAAGAAGGAATACTTCGAGTCAACTCCAGACTTTGTGTTCCTAACGACCCTAATTTAAAGTATAAAATCATGATGGAGGCGCACAACACACCGTTTGCAATCCATCCTAGGAGTACCAAAATGTATCATGATCTTCGACATACATTTTGGTGGGTCAATATGAAGAGAGAGATATCGCTGTTTATCTCAAGGTGTATAACTTGTCAACGAGTCAAGGTAGAACATTAAGAACCAAAAGGTTCATTGCAACCACTTGAAATTCCAGAATGGAAGTGGGAGCACATTACCATGGATTTCGTTACTGGTCTTCCCAAGGTTTCTCAAGGCATAGATGCAATTTGGGTCATTGTTGATAGATTGACAAAGTCTGCTCATTTCTTACCAATACGAGAAACTTATACACTTGAACGTCTTACTCGTATGTACATAAACGAGGTTGTAAGATTGCATGGTATGTCAGTATCCATAGTTTCTGATCGAGACGCAAGATTCACTTCAAGATTTTGGGTTAGTTTATAAAAAGCTATGGGCACGAATTTTTGATTTAGTTCGGCATATCATCCTCAGACGGACGGACAATCAGAGAGGACTATTCAAACTCTTGAAGATTTATTAAGACTCTGTGTCCTTGACTTCAAGGGAAGTTGGGACAAGTTCTTACCATTGGTGGAGTTTTCCTATAACAACAGTTATCAAGCAAGTATTGGCATGGCTCCATTCGAGGCGTTGTATGGAAGAAAGTGTCGTTCTCCAGTATGCTGGGATGAGGTGGGTGAAACAACGTTGTTGGGACCAGAGTTGGTACGTATGACTACGGAAAAGATTCAAACGATCCGACAACGTATAAAAACCTCACAAGACTGACAAAAGAGTTATGCTGATCTTCATCGAAAGGACGTGGAATTTGATATTAGAGATCATGTGTTATTACATGTTGCTCCATGGAAAGGATTTATGAGATTTGGAAAGAGAGGAAAGCTCAATCCTCGATTTATTGGCCCATTTTTAATCCTCGATCGAGTAGGGATTGTAGCCTATAGACTCGCTTTACTGCCAAGTATGTCTCGTGTTCATAACGTTTTTCATATATCCATGTTACGTAAATATGTGAAAGACCCGAACCACATTATTAAGTTAGAACCGGACCAAATAGCGGAAGATTTAACGTATGAAGAGGTTCCTATTCAAATCTTGGATAAGAAGGAACATATTCTACGGTCCAAGGTTATACCTCAAGTCAAAGTTTTATGGAGGAACCACGATGTTGAGGAAATGACCTGGGAATTAGAATCTGAAATGAAATCAAGGTATCCTTACCTCTTTGACATACCAGATACGTACCCTAATTTTGAGTGCGAAATTTCATAAGGAGGGGAGATTGTAAGACCCCAACTTTTATGAATAAAGATGAATTTTCTATAATTATCATTTTTAAATATTATGGAATGAATTTGATATAATGTTATAGTTGTGGGTAATATTTAGAAATTTTGTAAAGTACTCAAGTTGTTTATAATATTCGAATGGTCGGGAAATATTCGTTTTAACAGGGAATATTCGTACGATGACACAATCATTGGTGGACCCCACACCAGAATTATTGTCGGATTAAGGAAACGACAAAAAAATATATTTTATGAAAATAACAGCGAAAGTTTTACCGTTAACTGTTGCAACACCCAAAGGTGTTAAGAAATGCACAGAATACGCTGTGGTTGCATAATAGTAGCACCTGCGGTATTGATTATTGATGCTTATGTGAGAAGTCACTCAGTTTTGTTCAATTATTGCTTCAGTAATTGCTGCATAGTATTTCACGTTATTTGATTCAATTATTTTCAATATTTTATATATTACTAAATCAATAATTAAAATAACAAAGTTGTTAATATTATTATTTGCATTATTAACGATGTCTAAGTTTACGCCAAAGTGAGGTTTGGTCACCTAATCATGGCGCCAATAGGAGAAATCTTTATTGAAATCCCCTCTTTCCGGGAACGACACAGTCGATTAATAGTGTGAATTATGATAATGATGATGAAGTTTTGTTTTATTAATATTATTAATGTAATAAAAGCGTAAAAGATTTTTTATATAAAAGAGAATACTTTTATAAAGTTATTCGTTTCATTAGGCTAATAGTAAAATCTTTTTATATAAAATGTAATACTTTTATAAAGTTATCTATTTTATTAGACAATAATTAGAATATATTATATTTTATTATGCATAGTGTTTGCATAGTGCATGCATAGTGTTTCAGATAGTAAAATCTTTTTATATAAGACAAAATACTTTAATAAAGTTATTCGTTTTATTAGATTATAAATAGAATATATTATATTTTATTGTAAACCAATCTAGACCGTCCATTTAAAAGTAAATCAATCTGGACCGTTCATGGATTGGTTACTATTCAGTCCATTCTTCTATAAATAAAAGCTCATTCCTTCATTATATCTTACTTAATTCTTTGAAACTCTAGAGAGAAACCGAGAGAATTCTTCTTCTATAATCTTGAGCGTATTTCTTTAGCGTTTAAGAAAGCTTTGAAGCGTAGTACAAGTTTCTTCAAGTATATCCCCGCCTCTACCGTGGAGTACTCTTCTTTATAAGGTAAGGGTTATTTTTTTCATATTCATGAAGAGAACTTCATTATTCCATTCTTTATTATTTCGTTGGAATAACTTTGATAACGTGGTCTACCCTATACTTGGTGAAATTCTTCTTTTATTCCATTATTTATTATTCTGCTGGAATAACCTGTCTATGCGAAGTACCGCATACATGGTGAAATTCTGTTGTTATTCAATTCTTTATTATTCTGTTGGAAGGATGTCTGTGCATTTTACGCCGGGCCTAGTTCCGTTATTTATTATTCTATTGGAATAACCTGTCTATGCGAAGTACCGCATGCATGGTGATTTCTTTTGTTATTCCATTCTTTATTATTCTGTTGGAATATCCTGTCGGTGCGTATCACGCTTGACCTGGTTCCGTTATTTATGATTCTGTTGGAATAACCTGTCTATGCGAAGTACCTCATGCATGGTGATTTCTTTTGTTATTCCATTCTTTATTATACTAAGTTGGTTAAAGTTTTGACTTCTATACTCCATGAAATTAGTGAAATATCCTTGATATTTGCGCTTCATCCAGTATCTTTTCATGGAAATATTTTTCAAAGCATTCTTAAATTTTACTCTACAAAGATGTATCATGTTGACAATTTGGATGCTATTAGTTCCTAAATAAATTAATTCTTGAACTTGCTTTATTGAACTCTTATATCATTGTCATCATCCTCATGTTTATATTTTTTTTTTGAAAGTCATTTGTGGCCGGTAGTGCATAGATGGACTTGGTATGATTATGACTGAGGATTATTCGATTGTGATCATTGGTAGTAATGTTACAATTGATGTGGTAAAAGTCCTCATTGGCCCGTAGTGCATTGATGGACGATTGTTGGCATGATCATGACCATTGATGAATACACGAATATCCTTGGCCCGTAGTGCATGGATAATTTGTGGTTGTGATACTAATGAATATCCTTGGCCGTAATGTCTGAGGATGATGATGGTTTATTTATTGTCGAGTCCCAAATGATAAAAGTGATGAAAACCTTTTAAATCATAAAAGATAGTAGATTTTATTCTCTACTTGACACTTTTAATGGATTGTATGTTCCACTGCAGTTAAACTTGATGTCTATTGTATTTTATCAGTTTAACATTGTTGAAGACTAATGATAATTTATTCTGCTTTATCTTAGTCATAATATTTCATTGGGCTAGTTAAGCTCACCCTTTCTTTCTTTGTTCTCTTCAATAAATGAGAACGAGCCGGACTAGTCGGGAACGAGAGTGACTGGCCCAGATGATAAAGCATTAGTAGTACTCACTATTCTGTTAAATAGTGTGACAATAAATGTAATGAGGACTTATTCTGAGAGTGGATATTATCTAGAAGATAATATTTATATTAAAACTCACAGTTCTCTTGTTGTATATTAAAGATTGTATTTGTATTCTGTACCATGTATTTAGCAACTCAGAATAGGTGATGTATACCTATTTTGGGGGCGTCACAAATTTGGTGTCCTTTGAGTTTTGACCTTAAACCTTATGTACGCATATCAACGAACATGAAATGTAGTTTTAAAGTTACCTTGCATATACTAGATTGATATAGCTTGGTTTAAAGTGTTTTAAAAGAAAAACTCGAAGTTTTGAAAATGAAACTTAACGAACTTTGTGACTTTTAAGTTCCGACCTTAGAAACATGTGAATGTGGCCTAGTTATGTGCGCGGATGGATAAGGAATGTATTTCCAAGATGTATTGTAACAATCCGGAATTTCAAATTATAATTTTAAATATTTATTGAATTATATAAATATTTATTTGAGGTTTTTATTGTTGAATAAATATTTATTGATGTGATGGTTCTTAATAAACATTTGTGAATCTAAATTTATTAGATAATATTCTAAATTAAATTAATTTATAATTTAGAGATTTGTAATATGACATGAGGTGTTATATTGTGATTAATAATTTAAAATGGTATATTAATTAATTAAATAAAATTATAATGAAATTATAATTTTGTGGTATTTGATAAAGTGGGAAATTTATTTAAAATATAGTGTTTAATTAATTTATTGATTAATGTTAGATATGGAAATCCAAAAAAATAAGATGTAATTATAAATTATAAACTAAATTGTTTATTAAAATAAATTAATGGAGTTTAATTTAGTTTTTGCCAAACAAGGCTTAAATATATTAAGTCTTTAAAATTTAAAGGGTTTTGCCAAACAAAGCCTTATGGCTTTTGGATTTTAATTTTGAATTTAAATAAAATAAATTAAATAATAAATATAATATATTTATAATCTAAGCGTTATAACTGATATTGTAATAAGTATATGTATTATGGCTAGCCTATTAGTTTATTTTTTTACGCTTAACTAAGAGTTTAGTCTACTGAGAAGAGAGGATAGAAGAGAATAGAGTTTTTTTAAGAGGAATTGGAGAGGAGTCTTAAGAATTTTCACAACAAATTCTGTGTTTAGCAAGGTTGTGCAAGCCAATTGAAGGTATTTTCCATAATCTTTATATATATATATAAATGTGTGTGTGTGTGTGTGTGTGTATGTTTACGACATGAAGTTCAAGCTCTGTGATTCCATTGTTCTTGTAAATTGTTGTTATGTAACATGCTCATGGTAATTATATATAGTTATGATGTTAGAAGTTGTAGTCAGACATAAATGGTATGCTAACTTCGTTGTAAAGAGGAAGGAAATTTTGACAATATATGTATTTCGCATATGGCTTAGGAAAGTATCAATTTCAGTGGTCAAATTGTATGTAAAACTATAAATTGAGGCTTGATTATGCTAGTTCATTCAGAAACGAACATAACGTAATTTGAACGAAGCAATTTGGACAAGAATTGTGTTTATAGTGTTAATTTTCGTGAAGGATATCAAAAATTGAGTTTTTATATGAAAACATGAAATTTGAGAAATTAAACTAGTTTTAGTTGATGTTAAATTGTTCTAATTGGTTGAATATGTTAGCAAACGTGTTTATGATAGTTTTGTATCAATTGTACGTGTTAATATCACTGTTTAGTAGGTGAAATTCGTGTTTGTTGGGCTAAAGTCGGCTATTGTTCATAGCCGCTTTCGCCTCTATCGTGTTCTCCAAGCAATTGCTATTTGGTCGAACTCGTGTGTAAGCGCAATTGCGCCATACCCTGTCTTGAGATAGTGAGTTCTGTTGTTTCTGCGGACCTTGAAACAACCCTATAGCTTGGTCTAAGGTTGTGTTAGGGTGTCAAACATGTAATAACATGGTTAAAACATAACCGTGTTAAGTGGTTAGTAGTTTCAAAGTTTCAAATGATTATAAGTTATGAACGTGTTATGTTATAACTTAGTTTATACAATGAATGTTAGATAAGTGTTGTGATGTGAACACTTGGGAATTCTGAAATATATATGACATTATAAGACTTGTGCTAAAATGATAAGTTTAGTTAGAAATGTACATGTTATGGTATGTTAGCATATCTAATAGGAATTGTGGTTCTAAACCTATGTGTAGGTGAACGTGAGTTTAATATTATAGCTTACGTACGGGGCAAGTTTTCTAACTCTACATTTACGTTGAACAAGTTTCTAAACTTATTTTTTTACATTGAGCAAGTTCTCTAATTCTACGATTGAGCAAGTTTTCTAACTCTACACTTTCGTTGAGATAGTTCATTTATTACATTGTGCAAGTTTATTCTTACTATTGAGCAAGTTCTTGTGTAAAATCCCAAATTTTACGAATAAAGATTTAATTTTCTCGAAATATTTTTTTTAATATTATGGTATGGATTTGAAATAATGTTATAGTTGTGGGTAGTATTTATAAATTTTGCAAAGTATGCAAGTTGTTGTATTATATTCGATTGGTCGGGGAATATTCGTTTTAGCAGAGAATATTCATACAACGACGCAATCATTGGTGGACCCCACAACGGAATTATTGTCGGAATGAGAAAACAACAAAAATATATTTATTAAAATAACGACGAAAATTTTACCGTTAATACTGTTGAACTACTCGGTAGTAAAAGTACAGTAATACGCGTGGTTGCATAGTAGCACACGGTATTGATTATTGATGCTTACGTGAGAAAACACTCAGTTTTGTTCAATTATTGCTACAATATTTTCTGCATAGTATCTCATGTTATTTGATTCAATTATTGTCGATTGTTATATTATATATATAAGTTTTGTTTTATTAGTATTATTAGTGTAATAAAAGCAGAAAAGCTTTTATATAAAATGTAATACTTTTATAAAGTTATTCGTTTTATTAGGCAATAATTAGAATATATTATATTCTATTATGCATAGTGTTTTGCATAGTAAAATCTTTTTATATAAAACAAAATACTTTTATAAAGTTATTTGTTTTATTAGACAGTGATTAGAATATATTATATTTTATTATGCATAGTGCCTGCATAGTGTTTTGCATAGTAAAATCTTTTTATATAAAACAAAATACTTTTATAAAGTTATTCGTTTTATTAGATTATAAATAGAATATATTATATTTTATTTAAAAAATTTTGTTTTATTAGAATATTTTATTAAATCAATCTGGACCGTCCGTTTAAAGTAAATCAATCTGGACCGTTTATGAATTAGTTACTATGCAGTCCATTCTCCTATAAATAGAAGCTCATTCCTTCATTATTTCTTACGAATTCACTGAAACTCTAGAGAGAGTTCTTCTTCTATAATCTTGAGCGTATTTATTTAGAGTTTAAGAAAGCTTTGAGCATAGTGCAAGTTTTCTTCGAGTATATCCTCGCCCTACCAGTCGGAGTACTCTTCTTTCAAAGGTAAGGGATATTAAATTGTTGTACTCGTAAGGGGTATTATTTCTTTTGTATTCATGAAGAGAACTTCTGTTATTCCATTCTTTACTATTATGTTGGAATAACCTGTCTATGCGAAGTACCACATACTTGGTAAAATTCTTCTGTTATTCCATTCTTTATTATTATGTTGGAATAACCTGTTTATGCGAAGTACCGCATACATGATGAAATTCTTCTATTATTCCATTCTTTATTATTCTGTCGGAATATCCTCTCAGCAGCGCATTTATGCGACGATTTGGTTCCGTTATTTATTATTTCGTTAGAATAACTCGTCTATGCATCACAAGCACCGCATACATGGTGGTTTTTTTTGTTATTCCATTCTTTATTATACTCAGTTGGTTAAAGTTTTGACTTCTATACTCCATGAAATTAGTGGAATATCCTTGATATTTGCGCTTCATCCAGTATCTTTTCATGAAAATATTCTTCTGAGCATTCTTGAATTTTACTCTACAAAGAAGTATCATGTTGACAATTTTGACGTTATTAGTTCCTGGATAATTTAATTCTCGAACTTGTTTTATTGAATTCTTATATCATTGTCATCATCCTCATGTTTATATTTTGTTGAAAGTCATCTGTGGTCTGTAGTGCATAGATGGACTTGGTATGATTATGACCAGGGATTATTCGGTATAATCATGACCGTAATGTTACAAATGATATGGAAAAAGTCCTCATTGGCCCGTAGTGCATTGATGGACAGTTTTTGGTATGATTATGGCTATGGATTCTCTTCGGCCAAGGGAACAAAGATGAATTGTTTTATGGAATGACCAGGACCATTGATGAAAACACAATTATCTTTGGCCCGTAGTGCATTGATAATTCGTGGTCGTGATACTAAAAAATATCCTTGGCCTGTAGTGCAATGATGAATTAATGATGTGGATTATTTATTAAGTTGAGTCCCAGCTATAAAAGAGATGAAAAACTTTTTAAATCATAAAAGATAGTAGATTTTATTCTCTACTTGACTCTTCTAATGGATTGCTTGTTCCGCTGCAGTTAAACTTGATGTTTATTGTATTTTATCAGTTTAACATTGTTTAAGACTAATGATAATTTATTCGCATTATCTTAGTCATAATATTTCTTCTTGGGCTAGTTGAGCTCACCCTTTTTTCTTTATTTTCTCTGTGAAATGAGAATATAAATGGGACTAGTCGGGGAACGCAGTGACGGTCTAGATGATAGTATTAGTAGTCCTCACTATTCTGTTAAATAGTGTGACAATAAATGTAATGAGGACTTATTCTGAGAGTGGTTATTGTCTAGAAGACAATAGTTGTATTAAAACTCACAGCTCTCTTGTTGTATATTAAAGATTGTATTTTTTTTTCTGTACCATGTATTTGGCGACTCAGAATAGGTGATGTATACCTATTTTGGGGGCGTCACAGTTGGTATCAGAGCTTAGAGTTATGATCCCTGGCTTAGATGTGAGACAAGAACTAGGAGGGGAGATACGGGGAATTCTTTCGCTAGCATGACCTACCTAAGTTTATTTGGTATTTAATTGGTCGGTCAGAGTATAGGGATAATATGTGATATGTTATTTATTGTAGTATTTGAAAATGGCATCCGAAAATGTTGAGAATAACAATGGAGCACAGGGGACCGTTGAGTCTCCACAGATCAATAATCAAGATAATGTGCAACAGAAAGGCGATAATCCTCCTGTAAACAACAACACTGATCAAATGATGAACGATGGTACATTTAGGAGCTTTTTAGAATTCATACAACACCAAACGAGAGAGACTCCTGTTCATAATGCAAGAGGAAACAATGGCAACCCATGGTTGGTCACCGCTAAGCAGTTCAAGGAGCTGGGACCACCAGAGTTTTTGGGAAAGCCAGACCCACTTAAGGCAGGGATGTGGATTAAGCAGATCACCAAGATATTTGATGTCTTGGAATGCTCAGAGGAGCAAAAAGTTCCATTCGCCACCTTTATGTTGCGTGAAGAAGCAGATCATTGGTGGGAATTTATAAAACATACCCAGCCTGACACACTCAAGTTGTCTTGGAAGAAGTTCCAAGAATTGTTCAACGACAAGTACTTTCCCGAAAGTATTCATCACATGAAAGAGGTAGAGTTCATCAAGCTGGAGCAAAACAACATGATCATGTCGCAGTACGAAGCTAAGTTTGCTGAGTTGTTTCGGTTTGCATCCCATTTGGTCGATAATGAGGAGAGAATGACGCGAATGTTTCTAAGAGGTTTGAAACCCAATATACGTCAATACCTCATTTCTCACAAACTTTGTTTATATCCAGATGTTGTGAATATGGCTCAGTTATTGGAGCGCGATAATGAGTCAGGCCAAGAAAAAGGCAACGACCAACAACACGATAATAATCGTACAGGTGGCAACGGTCATCGGAACAATGATAACCATCGTGGGGGAAATTATCATGCCAAGAATGGTAACCACTTCGGTGGTAATCATGGCCAAGATAATAGAAGTGGAAATTTCAAGAAGAGAAGGTTCAATAATGATGAAAAGACGAAGCACCAAAGACCCGTTTCAAAGAAGAAGAAGCGACCACCACCACCGGTCGTATGTTTCAAATGCGGACAGGAGGGACACATCCGTCCAAACTGTACGCAGTAATCCAAAGCGTATTTTAATTGCGGAAGAGAAGGTCACCTTGCTCCATTTTGTCGTGTAGTGAAGTTAAGTCCAGTTGGGATGGTGACGCCAAAGGATGTCCCAGACAAGTCAAAGTCGGTAGTTTAAGTGAGAGGGTTTGTCGAGGAACCCGAACGAAATTGTCACGGGTAAGTTAATCATAAACGCTTATGAAGTCTATACCTTATTAGATACCGGTTCTATCCATTCTTTTAACTCTCTTACTTGCGTTCAACGTTTAAATTTGACTCCGAAAAAGTTAGACTTTGACTTATTGGTTAAAGCTTCGTTAGTAGAAACCTTCATTACCTCCACTGTTTATAAATCTTGTTGATTCAAATCGACACTTTCACGTTACCTATCGATCTTATCTCTTTGAAAATACTTGCCTTTGATGTGATTTTAGGAATCGATTGGTTAACTACTCATCATGTTTTTTGTAAGGTTGTTAACTTTCATACTCCTAACTAACCTGTTATGCGAATTCAAATTAACCAAACCATTAAAGTCAATCATTGTCATATCAAGCCATAAGTAAAGAGCCCGATCCTTTCGTTGTTGACTTCCTTGTGTGGAATGCACCGAAGCCAGACTTTCTGTAGGTGACATCGTGAATGAAGATGGCAAGTTGATAGATATCAATGTGACGTACTATCCAAGTCTTGGATGAGGGTCACAGTTTTGAATGATATTTCTATCGTTAATAAATTTCCTGACGTATTCATGAATACTTCCTCGCCTACCCCTAGAGCGTGAAATCAAATTTTGTATTGACCCCAGTACAAAACCCATTTCTTAAACCCTCAAATATTTCTTCAACTAAAATGAACGTAACATGCGCCAAAGACGTTGACTCGAGCTGTTGAAGATTACGATGATACCATTCAATATCATTGTGGAAGAGAGAACGTGGTAGCTAACGCGTTAAGTTGAAGATCGTATGCGTTTACGAGTGCGAATATACGAACCTACGTGAAGATAACGAATATATGATTAGAACTAACTTTAGTCGATAAAGTTAAAGTCACTCAAGCTATAGAGTCGGAGCTGATAAACACGAAAAAGATGGTTCAAGAGGGCGTTATTATAGAAGCAAGAGTCAATGAACAGAGGAAATCTCAACCCTCGATTTTATTGGCCCATTTGAAATCCTCGATCGCGAAGGAACTGTGGCCTATAGACTCGTTTTACCGCCAAGTATGTCGCGTGTTCATAACATTTTTCACGTATCGATGTTACGTAAATATGTGGACGACCCGAACCACATTATTGATTTAGAACCGAACGAGATAACGGATAATTTAACGTATGAAGATGTACCTGTTAAAATCCTAGAATATATTATACGCTTAAGGGTTATACCTCAAGAGTTAGAATCTGACAAAGTGTCCTCATCTGTTCGGCATACCAGGTACGTACGTAAATTTCGAGGGCGAAATTTCATAAGGAGGGGAGATTGTAAAATCCCAAATTTTACGAATAAAGATTTAATTTTCTCAAAATATTTTTTTTAATATTATGGTATGGATTTGAAATAATGTTATAGTTGTGGGTAGTATTTATAAATTTTGCAAAGTATGCAAGTTGTTGTATTATATTCGATTGGTCGTGGAATATTCGTTTTAGCAGAGAATATTCGTACAACGGCGCAATCATTGGTGGACCCCACAACGGAACTATTGTCGGAATGAGAAAACGACAAAAATATATTTATGAAAATAACGACGGAAGTTTTACTTGATTATCTTGTTGAACTACTACGGTAGTAAAAAACAAAGAATAATGTCGTGTGGTTGCATATAGTAGCACACAAGTATTGATTATTGATGCTTACGTGAGAAAACACACTCGGTTTTGTTCAATTATTGCTACAATAGTTGCTTCATAGTATCTCATGTTATTTGATTCAATTATTGTCGATTGTTATATTATATATATAAGTTTTGTTTTATTAGTATTACTAGTGTAATAAAAGCAGAAAAGCTTTTTATATAAAATGTAATACTTTTATAAAGTTATTCGTTTTATTAGCAATAATTAGAATATATTATATTCTATTATGCATAGTAATATCTTTTATATAAAACAAAATACTTTTATAAAGTTATTTATTTTATTAGACAATAATTAGAATATATTATATTTTATTATGCGTAGTATTTGCATAGTATATTCTCAGATAGTGTTTTGCATAGTAAAATCTTTTTATATAAAATAGAATACTTTTATAAAGTTATTCGATTTATTTGATTATAAATAGAATATATTATATTTTATTTAAAAATTTTTGTTTTATTAGAATATTTTATTAAATCAATCTGGACCGTCTGTTTAAAGTAAATCAATCTGGACCGTTTATGAATTAGTTACTATGCAGTCCATTCTCCTATAAATAGAAGCTCATTCCTTCATTATTTCTTACGAAATCACTAAAACTCTAGAGAGAGTTCTTCTTCTATAATCTTGAGCATATTTCTTTAGAGTTTAAGAAAGCTTTGAGAATAGTACAAGTTTTCTTCGAGTATATCATCGCCCTACCAGTCGGAGTACTCTTCTTTCAAAGGTAAGGGATATTATTTGTTGTACTCGTAAGGGATATTATTTCTTTTGTATTCATGAAGAGAACTTCTGTTATTCCATTCTTTACTATTATGTTGGAATAACTTGTCTATGCGAAGTACCGCATACTTGGTGAAATTCTTCTGTTATTCCATTCTTTATTATTATATTAGAATAACCTGTTTATGCGAAGTACCGCATACATGGTGAAATTCTTCTATTATTCCGTTCTATATTATTCTGTCGGAATATCCTGTTGGTGCGTACTACGCCTAACCTAGTTTTGTTATTTATTATTCTGTTGGAATAACCTGTCTATGCGAAGTATCACATGCATGGTGATTTCTTTTGTTATTCCATTCTTTATTATACTCAGTTGGTTAAAGTTTTGACTTCTATACTCCATGAAATTAGTGGAATATCCTTGATATTTGCGTTTCATCCAGTATCTTTTCATGAAAATATTCTTCTGAGCATTCTTGAATTTTACTCTACAAAGAAGTATCATGTTGATAATTTGGACGTTATTAGTTCTTGGATAATTTAATTCTTGAACTTGTTTTACTGAATTCTTATATCATTGTCATCATCCTCATGTTTATTTTTTTGAAAGTCATCTGTGGCCTGTAGTGCATAGATGGACTTGGTATGATTATGACCAGGGATTATTCGGTATAATTATGATCGTAATGTTACAAATGATATGGAAAAAGTCCTCATTGGCCCGTAGTGCATTGATGGACAGTTTTTGGTATGATTATGGCTATGGATTCTCTTCGGCCAAGGGAGCAAAGATGAATTGTTTTATGGCATGATCAGGACCATTGATGAAAACACAATTATCTTTGGCCCGTAGTGCATTGATCATTCGTGATCGTGATACTAAAAAAATATCCTTGGCCTGTAGTACAGGGATGAATTAATGATGTGGATTATTTATTAAGTTGAGTCCCAGCGATAAAAGAGATGAAAAACTTTTTAAATCATAAAAGATAGTAGATTTTATTCTCTACTTGACTCTTCTAATGGATTGTTTGTTCGCTGCAGTTAAATTTGATGTCTATTATATTTTATCAGTTTAACATTGTTGAAGACTAATGATAATTTATTTCTGCAATATCTTAGTCATAATATTTCTTACTGGGCTAGTTGAGCTCACCCTTTCTTTCACTGTTCTCTTCAGGAAATGAAAATATAGCTGGGACTAGTCGGGGAACGGAGTGACGGTCCAGATGATAGTATTAGTAGTCCTCACTATTCAGTTAAATAGTGTGACAATAAATGTAATGAGGAGTTATTCTGAGAGTGGATATTGTCTAAAAGATAATAATCGTATTAAAACTCACAGCTCTCTTGTTGTATATTAAAGATTGTATTTGTTTTCAGTACCATGTATTTGGCAACTCAGAACAGGTGATGTATACCTATTTTAGGGGTGTCAAATCTTGTATCTAGTTTGTTTATGATTTATAAATCTAGATCTTATTCTGATATTGAACAAGTTATTCTTGTCTTTAACTTGTTATCTAGCATGCAAGTTTACATATTCCAACATACTCATGTTGAACAAGTTTTATTGTTTAAAGTACTATTTGTTATGCATGCTTAGTACTCAATACTAAATAACCTTGGATTAATATTGTTCAAGCAAGGTACGTTAAGATTATTCGATGTTTATGCTGTTACTTTATTCCTAAAGCATGATCTTAATTTTCGATGTCGATTTAGTTATGATTATTCCATAGCATGACGTTATCAATATTGTATTCAACTGATCCTTAGTTGATGACCGTTGAATTATAAATTACCCTTGAAATGTATCCAAACAAAACTTACTTTGGTGCGGACTTGTACTCTAAATACTGAGATGAACAACCTTATTATTAGGGGATAATTTTACGCTTAGCGTTGGAATGTTTGTGCACAATACATTGTACGAAGGGATGATCCCCCTAAGTACGAGGAATCCTTATAGTCTTATGACTGTTAAAGTTGAAGTTGAAAGATTATTTGCAACTGTGGACATAGTTCGTGGTCTTATGACCCTCATATATATATTCCATATTTTGATTCCAGTCTTTGGTTATCATTGATAGAGTACTATTCAGTTTTGATGAGCCTATTCATTGGCAGTTATTACATTCTTTTTGATTCATTGCTATATCTAGTGAGCAATTGTTTTGCTCACTCTTCCTTAAATATTATTATTGCAGCTAAAGTTGAGAAGGTAGATGAACCTACAACTAGCGAAGGAAAGGGAAAAATGTATAAGTGACGAAGACTTGTAATTTTGATTATTGTTATGATGTTAGATTTTTAATTTGATGATAGACATATATTTAATGATGTGATGTAATAATTTTATTTCCACACTTATATGATGTTAAGGTTAGACAACCTGGGATGTTTTTGGATTAATTGATGTAACCTTATTTAAAGGGAGGATTTATGATTTAATTTTATTATATTTGGGTAGAAAGTATGAATGTATGGATAATGAGCACCAAATCTTGTGGGAATGAAGTACCTAGATTTGGGGGTGTCACAGGTTGGTATCAAAGCTTTAGGTTATGAACCTTAGGTGGGGAAAAGCCTTAGGAAGTAACCTTTGAAAAGATACTGATGATAAACTTTTATCGAGTTTTAAGGAAGAAGTAATAAAACACTTATGTGCTTATGTGATTATAACTTATTTGCTCGTGAGTGTCGAGTAGTAATGATTAGTAATTAAACTTAAAAATTTAGTTGAAAGGATGGCTAATATAGGAGGATCCAGTCAGGCTAGGGAGGAAGGATCCCAGATGCATAGAGAGGATGAGCCTCGAGATATTCAGGTTATTTGGGAACAACTACTGCCACGGGAAACAACTCCGTTGGTCACAGTAGTTGAGCAGGAGAGAATACCTGATGAGGATGATGAGATAGAGACGGACGAGGAGGACCCTGTTGAGCTGCCACAGTCGGATGAGGAGGACGAGGAGGAAGAACTTCCACTTAACTCGATAGCTGCCCGTATGTACGACAAAGTATACGACCGCAATGTGGAACTTCAAGATACCATCGAGGAGTTAAAAAAGATAGTAGCTGAATAACAGACCTCTATGGCACAAAAGGACGACGAGATCCAGGATCGAGATGAACGTCTGAACAATGTTGAAGAGAAGCTGATCCACACTGAAGGAGAAAACGAGCAACTGATAGAGAAGATTTCAGAACTGGAGAATAAGCTGAAAGAGGAATCTACCAAGAGGGCAAGAGCCGAAGACACGTATAAGGAAGCTTATCAACGAGATAGGATGGCAGAGAGGGACGCAAAAGCAAAGAGGATGAAGATGGAGGAGATGAATAATGTATTCAACACCGTGATCAATCGAGCTCAAGATCGGATCATGTGTTATCCTATTCAATTCGAGACGCTGCCATCGTACATTTTAGATCGACGAACAATGACTCGAATTATGGAGGAAGAGCGTCGTAAGGCTACGTAGTATCTTAGTAGGACATCATAGGATTGTATCTAATATGTGATTAGTAAGTAAATAAGATGTAAATCTCGGGTATAATATAACCAATGGGATGTGATGATGATGAAGTAATCCTGCAACTGTAATAGTTCAGGAAAGTGATGTAAATAGTAGTGATGCTATTATTTTGATGTTTTTTTTTAATTATAAATGAATAAAAGTTACTATTTTATTCAAAGTGTTATGTGTTATGTGATAATCTTATATGGTGTGCAAATTAAGTAGTAATACTTAAAAGGTTGAATAGAATCTAATGGGTGTATTTTAACTGAAAATGCCTCCAAGACGTCAACCATCTCGACAGAGAACCACTGAAGGGACCAATAACAATAATGCCGAAGATAATCTAGTTCAGCAATTCGTAACGTTACTAACCGGAGAGTTGCAGAATCAACCTCAGAATCAAGGAACAACTTTTAAGGGTTTCAAGACGGTTGGACCACCAGAATTCTGTGGGTCCATGAATCCAGTTGAGGCTTAGACCTGGGTCATGGAGATAGAGAAAGTGTTCGATGTTGCGAGAGTGGGGGAGGATCAGAAGACTTCTTTTGCAACATTTATGTTGAAAGCAGAGGCTAGTTATTGGTGGCAGACCAATAAAACCCGAGGAGGTCAAGGGATTATGACTTGGGAAAGGTTTAAGGAGATATTCTTCGAGACCTATTTCCCAGAGAGTTCAAAGAGTCAGCTAGATGTGCAGTTTTTAGAACTGAAGTAGGGAACGATGTCGGTGTCTGAATATGCCGCAAAATTCAATGAGTCGGTGAGGTTTGTGCCATATCAAGTCAGAACAGATGAACGCAAGGCGAAGAGGTTTGAACAGGGACTGAAGCCTTGGTTATACAGTAGGGTCTCCCTGTTCCAGCTAAAGACATTTGCTGCAGTAATGGAGAAGGCAATTCTCACCGAGAGTGGAGGCGAGGCTGTAACAAAGCACAATCAGGAGCAGAGAAAGAAGAAGAATGAAGGTAAAGCTTAGAATGGTGGTGGTGCTAATGGTGGAAATGGCAACAATAACTTGAAAAGGAAGTGGAATGCAAATATGGGTGCAGGAAACCAGCAAGGTAATCAGCAAAATAAGAAATTCGAAGCATGTGCTACATGCGGGAAGTTTCACAAGGGTGTGTGCTTGATGGGGAAACGAGTATGCTTCAACTGTGGCCAGGAGGGTCACATCGCCCCAAATTGCAATCAACCTAAGAAGAACGTTTGCTTAACGTGCGGGGTCCAAGGATCACTTTGCTCGTGAATGCCCTAAGAAGAGTTTTGGTGAGGCAAATGGAAGCAAGGGAAATGCTAGTGGAGGTACACTGACTATTGTTGGGCCAACTTCATCAAATAAGCCCACAGCCAAAACCTTCAATATGACGGTGCAGGACGCGGTGCATTCAAAAGATGTCGTGTCAGGTATTATCCCAATCAATGATATAAATGCATATGTATTATTTGATTCGGGTGCTACTTGCTCGTTTATATGTGATGAATTTGCTAAGAAGTTAGAAATACCTAGTGAAGAGTTGAATTTCCCTTTAAACATAGAAATTGCGAATAGGGAAATGATTCTTATTAGGTTTGTATACAAGAATTGTAGGGTGAAGATTAAGGGGAATGTCATGAAAGTAGATTTAATCCCGATAAAACTCGGAGAGTTCGATGTTATTTTGGGAATGGATTGGTTATTCAATTATGGAGCGATAATTGATTGCCAAAAGAAGTGTGTAAACCTTATGACTGCGTCAATGGTAGTTTTTTATGGTAGCAAATCGCCCAGACAAATGAGATGTCTGATGATGATGCAGGCCAAGAAGTTGTTGAGTCAGGGATGTGTAGGATATTTAGCCTACATAGTCGATACTCAAAAGAAGAAGGGTGTAAAACTGGAGGAGATACCAGTGGTTAGGAAATTCATGGATGTGTTTCCGGAAGATTTGCCAGGACTTCCGCCTGACCGAGAGATTGAATTTGTGATCGACTTAGCGCCAAGAACCGCTTCGATATTGAATGCCCTGTACAGAATGGCTCCGGTAGAGATGAAAGAACTAATGGTACAACTGCAAGAACTGTTAGATAAAAAGTACATTCAACCGAGTGTATCACCATGGGGAGCACCAGTGTTATTCGTGAAGAAGAAGGATGGGTCAATGCGTCTTTGCATTGATTATAGGGAATTAAACAAAGTCACTATTAAGAACAAGTATCCATTGCCAATGATAGATGACTTGTTTGATCAATTGAAGGGTGCTAAATATTTCTCGAAAATAGATTTGAGAAGTGGGTATCACTAATTGAAAGTAAAGAAGAAGGATGTACCGAAGATGGCATTCCGAACTCGGTATGGACATTACGAATTTTTGGTGATGTCTTTTGGTTTGACAAACGCCCCTGCAGCGTTCATGGATTTAATGAATAGGGTTTTTAAACCATTTTTAGAAAAGTTTTTGGTGGTATTTATCGATGATATTCTGGTGTACTCTAAATCTCAAGAAGAACACGCGGAACACTTACGTCTGACGCTAGAGACGCTAAGAAAAGAAAATTTGTACGCAAAATTCTCTAAATGTGAATTTTGGCTAGAGCGTGTATAATTTCTTGGACATTTGACTGACAAGGATGGAATCTCAGTGGATCCATCAAAAGTTGAAGCCATAATCAATTGGGAACAACCAAGAACACCTTCAGAGGTGAGGAGTTTCTTGGGGCTGACAGGTTATTATAGACGATTTATCCAGGATTTCTCCAAGATTGGCACTTCGTTAACAAATTTGACAAGGAAAGCTGTAAAATTTGTTTAGACGGAGAAATGTGGAGAGAGTTTTACGGAATTAAAGAAGAGACTCAGTATATCACCTGTTTTGTCATTGCCAGATATTACAGGAAATTTCGTGGTGTATAGTGATGCTTCACACAAAGGATTGGGTTGTGTCCTTATGCAGAACGGCAAAGTCATTGCGTATGCATCAAGGCAATTGAAAGATTACGAGAAAGGGTATCTGACTCATGATTTAGAGTTGGCGGCAGTTGTGTTGCACTGAAGATATAGAGACATTATCTCTATGGAGAAAAATATGAGATATATACAGACCATAAAAGTCTGAAATATATTTTCACATAGAAGGACCTGACAATGCATCAAAAGAGATAGATGGAATTGATAAAAGATTATGATTGCGAGATCTTTTATTATCCAGGCAAGGCTAATGTGGTTGCAGATGCCTTGAGTAGGAAAGGCCAAGAGAAGTTGATGTTGTTAACCAACCAGGAGGAGCTCGTTTCAGCAATGGCAAGACTAGAGTTGGAAATAAAATTTCCCAAAGAGACCAACGAAATTTTTTTCCAGATGGAAGCTAGTCTAACTTTGCTGGACAAAATGAAGAACGCTCAATTACAGGATGAAGAATGTAGAAAATTAAAGGAAAGTGTTATTGAAGGTAAAGAGGTGAAGTATAAGCTTGACACTGAGGGAATGCTAAGTTTTGAGGGACAAATTTGGATTCTAGTAATACAGGATATTAAAGAAGACATCTTGGCAGAAGCTCATAGCTCAAGATATTCCATTCATCTGGGAAGTACGAAAATGTATCAAGATTTGTGGCGACATTTTTGGTGGCCAAATATAAAAAGAGACGTTACAGAATGCGTTGCAAAGTGCTTGACATGTCAGAAAGTGAAGGCTGAGCATCAAAGACCAAGCGAATTACTTCAACCGTTGGAAATACTGGAATGGAAGTGGGAGCACATCACAATGGATTTTGTGGTAGGTCTTCCAACGACTCAGAAAGGATACGATGCAATATGGGTGATAGTGGATAGATTGACAAAATCTACACACTTTTTGCCAATAGCTGGCGAAGCTATACACTTTTTGCCAATAGCTGCCAATAGTGGATAGATTGACAAAATCTACACACTTTCAAGACATGGAGTTCCAGTGTCAATTGTATCAGACATAGATCCGAGGTTCACATCAAATTTCTGGAAGAGACTATAAGAATGCATGGGAACGCAACTGAAGATGAGCACAACATATCATCCGCAAACTGATGGGTAAAGCGAACGACCAATCCAAACGTTAGAGGATATGCTTAGAGCGTACATAATGGATTTCAAAGGAAATTGGGATGATCATCTACCGTTGGTGGAATTTACATACAATAATAGTTACCACGCAAGCATTGGTATGCCGCCATACGAGGCATTATACGGCAGGAAGTGCAGAATTCTACTATGTTGGGATAAAGTTAGTGAACGTCAGCTCGTTAGGGCCAGAATCGTGCAATGAGATCATCAGAAGTTGTCAAACTCATCAGAGCAAGACTGGTAGCTGCTCAAGATCGACAGAAAAAGTATGTTGATCAACACAGGCAGAGTCGTGAATTTGATGCAGAAAATTTCGTGTTCCTGAAAGTTTCTCCTTGGAAGGGGAAAATTCGTTTTGGCAAGAAAGGAAAGCTCAGCCCAAGGTTTATTAGACCTTTCGAGATATTGCGAAGAGTGGGAGAGGTGGCTTACGAAGTACCTTTACCTCCAGAATTAGAGTATCTGCACAACATTTTTCATGTCTCGATATTACTACTATATAAAACCGATTACAAGCATGTGATCGAATATGAACCGTTACAGTTCAGTAAAGATTTATCTTATGAAGAGATTCCTATCCAGATAGTAGACAGGAAAGAACAAGTGCTCAGAAATAAAGTGATACCTTCTGTGAAGGTGATATGGAGGAACCATAATGTCAAAGAGGCTACGTGGGAACTCAAAGCTGAAATGATGAAGAATTAGTCTGAGTTATTTGTTAAGTCTGTGTCTTCGATTCTGGGGACAGAATCTTTGTAAGTAGGAAAGAATGTGACGATTGATTGTTTGAGTTGTGATTTTGTGGACAGAATCCTTGTAAGGAGGGAAGGATGTAACAATCTAGAATTTCAAATTGTAATTTTAAATATTTATTGAATTATATAAATATTTATTTGAGGTGTTTACTGTTGAATAAATATTTATTGATGTAATGGTTGTTAATAAATATTTGTCAATCTAAATTTATTAGATAATATTCTAAATTAAATTAATTTATAATTTAGAGATTTGTAATATGACATGAGGTGTTATATTGTGATTAATAATTTAAAATGGTATATTAAATTATTAAATAAAATTATAATGAAATTATAATTTTGTGGTATTTGATAAAGTGGGAAATTTATTTAAAATATAGTGTTTAATTAATTTATTGATTAATGTTGGATATGAAAATCCAAACAAATAAGATGTAATTATAAATTATAAACTAAATTGTTTATTAAAATAAATTAAGGGAATTTAATTTAGTTTTTGCCAAACAAGACTTAAATATATTAAGTCTTTAAAATTTAAAGGGTTTTGCCAAACAAAGCCTTATGGCTTTTGGATTTTAATTTTGAATTTAAATAAAATAATAAATATAATATATTTATAATCTAAGCGTTATAATTGATATTATAATAAGTATACGTATTACGGCTAGCCTATCAGTTTATTTGTTTACGCTTAACTAAGAGTTTAGTCTACTAGAGAGAAGAGAGGAGAGTTTTTTTCAGAGGAATTGGAGAGGAGTCTTAAGAATTTTCACAACAAATTGTGTGTTTAGCAAGGTTGTGCAAGCCAATTGAAGGTATTTTCCATAATCTTTATATATATATATATATATATATACGTATGTGTGTGTATATATATACATATATATATATATATTTATGTTTATGGCATGAAGTTCAAGCTATGTGATTCCATTGTTCTTGTAAATTGTTGTTATGTAACCTGCTTATGGTAATTATATATAGTTATGATGTTAGAAGTTGTAGTCAGACATGAATGGTATGTTAACTTCGTTGTAAAGAGGAAGGAAATTTTGACAGTATATGCATTTCGCATATGGCATAGGAAAGTATCAATTTTAGTGGTCAAATTGTATGTGAAACTATAAATTGAGGCTTGATTTTGCTAGTTCATTAAGAAACGAACATAACGTAATTTGAACGAAGCAATTTGGACAAGAATTGTGTTTACAGTGTTAATTTTCGTGAAGGATATCAAAATTTGAGTTTTTATATGAAAACATGAAATTTGAGAAATTAAACTAGTTTTGTTGATGTTAAATTGTTCTAATTTGTTGAATATGTTAGCAAACATGTTTATGATAGTTTTGTATCAATTGTACATGTTAATATCACTGTTTAGTAGGTGAAATTCGTGTTTGTTGGGCTAAAGTCACCTATTGTTCATAGCAAAATCTCTCGCCTCTGTGTCAGTAGATCTGCAGTAATTGCTAATTTGCTGTACAAGGCAAAAGCTCAGCAGCTTGTTGTCTTGGCCGAACTTTGTGTGGGTAGCGATTCAAGGCCATACCAATCCTAAGATAGTGAGTTCTGTTGTTTCTGCAGACCTTGAAACACCCCTATAGCTTGATCTAAGGCTGTGTTAAGGTGTCAAACATGTAATAACATGGTTAAAACAGAATCGTGTAAGGTGGTTAGTAGTTTCAAAGTTTCAAATGATTATAAGTTATGAACGTGTTATGTTATAACTTAGTTTATACAATGAATGTTAGATAAGTTTTGTGATGTGAACACTTGGGTATTCTGAAATATATATGGTAGCATAGACTTGTGCTAAAATGATAAGTTTAGTTAGAAATGTACATGTTATGGTATGTTAGCATATCTAATAGGAATTGTGGTTCTAAACCTATGTGTAGTTGAACGTGAGTTTAGTATTATAGCTTACGCACGAGGCAAGTTTTCTAACTCTACATTTACGTTGAGCAAGTTTCTAAACTTATTTTTTATATTGAGCAAGTTCTCTAATTCTACGATTGAGCAAGTTTCCTAACTCTACACTTTCGTTGAGATAATTCATTTATTACATTGTGCAAGCTTATTCTTACTATTGAGCAAGTTCTGGTATCTAGTTTGTTTATGATTTCTAAATCTAGATCTTATTCTGATATTGAACAAGTTATTCTTGTTTTTAACTTGTTATCTAGCATGCAAGTTTACATATTCCAATATACTCATGTTGAACAAGTTTTATTGTTTAAGGTACTATTTGTTATGCATGCTTAGTACTCAATACTAAATAACCTTGGCTTAATATTGTTCAAGCAAGGTACGTTATGATTATTCAATGTTTATGTTGTTACTTTATTCCTAAAGCATGATCTTAATTTTCGATGTCGATTTAGTTATGATTATTCCATAGCATGACGTTATCAATATTGTATTCAACTAATCCTTAGTTGATGACCATTGAATTCTAAATTACCCTTAAAATGTATTAAAACCAAACTTACTTTGTTGCGGACTTGTACTCTAAATACCGAGATGAACAACCCTATTATTAAGGGATAATTTTACGCTTAGAGTTGAAATATTTGTGCGCAATACATTGTATGAAGGGTTGATCCCCCTAAGTACGAGGAGTCCTTATAGTCTTATGACTATTAAAGTTGAAGTTGAAAGATTACTTGCAACTGTGGACATAGTTCGTGGTCTTATGACCCTCAGATATATATTCCATATTTTGATTCCAGTCTTTGGTTATCATTGATAAAGTACTATTCAGTTTTGATGTGCCTATTCATTGGCAGTTATTACATTCTTGTTGATTCATAGCTATATCTGGTGAGCAATTGTTTTGCTCACTCTTGCTTAAATATTATTATTGTATCTAAAGTTGAGAAGGTAGATGAACCTACAACTAGCAAAGGAAAGGGAAAAATGTATAAGTGACGAAGACTTGTAATTTTAATTATTGTTATGATGTTAGATTTTTAATTTGATGATAGACATATATTTAATGATGTGATGTAATAATTCTATTTTCGTACTTATATGATGTTAAGGTTAGAAAACCTGGGATGTTTTTAGATTAATTAATGTAATCTTATTTAAAGGGAGGATTTATGATTTAATTTTATTATATTTGGGTAGATAGTATGAATGTATGGATAGTGAGCACCAAATCTTATGGGAATGAAGTACCTAGATTTGGGGGTGTCACATGTATTTCACATAAAAGGTTGTCAAACTCGGTTTATTATATGTTTTAAAGAGAAATTTAAAAGTTTTAGAAACTAACTTTGATGAGCATTGTGTTACTTGCATTATGACCTTATAAGCAAGCATGATAGAGTTATTTATGTCTTTGAACATGAATGATATGTGTACTCAACTAGTCAAGCATGACATAAGTTATTTAAGCATGTTTTAAAAGTATGAACTACGTTATGCCTATGTAAATGAGATAGATACATGTGAACATGCGTATTAAAGGTTGTTAGTACCAATATAAGGTTTAAAAGCTTATAAACCTTGAACCTTTGTTAAAAGAAGTTGTTAAGCCTTGTTGATGTAAATAATTTAACTATAGAACTATGTAATTCAAAACTAAATGATTTGAATTGTGAACTTAAAGAACTATCAGAACCTACTTGATGTATGTTTACAGTATGTATCAGAATATATGTTGTGCTAGGAATTGTGTTAGCCAATAAAAAGCGTAAATGCAGTTAAATTGGAGTACTACTTGGTAGTGCCACTCCCAGCTTAAATGCAGAGCTGACCTCATTGCTCAACAGAGTGACCTAAGCGATTTGTTAACTGCATGGTCTTAAGTTATGGTTATATGTTGTCCTTAAGAACTACAAGACATGAAACAAGATTGTTTAGATAAATATGATAGTAGAATGAGCTAGTCTCATGATTATCCTAAGTTCAAGTAAAAATGAAACCAAGTTAGGAAACAATAATTGTTCTTATATTAAGAGCGTATGAAATATATGATTGATGGGTATGAATCCATGATTATATATAACTATGTTGGAAATACACGCAGTGTAGATGAGCTTTAAGCAGTTAAGTAGTAGTTGATAAACTATGAATCAGGCAAGTCTTTCAGTTCCTATTTGATATATGAATTCTATAACTATTAGTTGAGCTATATTATGTTATGCAAATGTTGATATATATGAAATGCATATGAGATATGTATGAAATGTGAAAGTTGATCTTTGATGATATGCTTGTGAAAGAAACATATATGCCAGTTATGTGAGAAGTAACATGCGTTGTAAATATTAATTGATTGTGAATGCATGAACTGAATATGCTATGTGCTGCCTGAAAACTGTTAGAATTGCTGGGCTGTCAAGCTCAACCTTGCAAATAACCACTTTTGCAGGTTAAGGACTCACGGTAAAAGATTACGTGCTACTTGATTGATAGAGTTCAATAGTATCAAAGGAGATTGATTCATTTATTTAAATATATACTTTTGAACCATGTTTAGGTTCTAGGAGATGTACAGGATAGTAGTTTACGATGTGTAATATATGTTAAGTTGTACTATGTGATACATAGAGAAATTCGAATCGAGATGTAAATATTTATACAGTAATTCGAATAAACTGAATCATAACATAATTTGATTCAAGGATATGTAATTGATTCAAGTTAAGACATCAATAAAAGATTTATTTTTAAAGGAGATTGAAAAAGTTTAAATTATTCTGCATATTTATATAACATCAAATATGATGTAAGACAGGAATGGTAAATGACCAAGATTTAAAACTTATATAAGTTTGGGGTCATTACATAGAACCTGAAAATGGAAAGAATTTATATTCTAAATTGTAATAAGTAAAGTTATATTCATTAAGTTATGAATACAAAATATAAGTAGTTTGACGATAGTAGTATCATGGCAGACCAGATTCGGGGTTCGAAGGGACCCAGATTTGGGGGCATCACAGGTTGGTATCAAAGTTGTAGGTTATAAACTTTAGGTAAGTGTACCTTAGGCTATAACTTGAGAGAGAGAAAGATAAAGATTAATATATACATGTGAAGATTCAAAGAAGAATCTTGATACATTTAAGAGAATGAGAATTTAGGAGTTTCCTAACTCCGTTAATAAAAAAATGTTAAGGTGGTGTCTATAAGATAATGAGAATGAACTCGAGTGGAGTTTTGTTGATAATAGGGAAAGAACCCTAAGGTAAATTGATGATCACGTCGCGATCAGATTGAGCTATGAAGTGATAAATATTCTGTAACGACTAAGTGTGTATAACTTGATGCTATAAGTGAATGTACTATGAAATGGTACGATATGAACTCATAAGGAGTTGTATATGATGAGATACGAAGAATTCGTATCAAGTAAAGAGCAAGTTAAGTATGAGATAGAGTTAGGTAGGATTTTAACTGAGGACCCATGTCAGCAGCTGAGTTGTATTATTCCATGTTATGGGCGGGGAATTTTACTTGGCGTAAAAACCACTTAGTTTCTAGCACTGATAATCATTGAAATGTCTGGGTCGCGCTATTTGCTATATACCTGTTGAGAAGGTGATTCTTTTCTCATGTGTATAACAAATAGATAGGTTATAGTTAGAGAATATAAGGTTAAGTTGCGAGTTCTTAAAACTTATACTTATGGTACGTTCGTGACTCATAATTATATGAAATATTTTTGAACCCCTCAGCGAATGGACGCCTTTGGTCTTACTAGGGTAAG
This sequence comes from Panax ginseng, assembly GCA_020205605.1. Taxonomy (NCBI): domain Eukaryota; kingdom Viridiplantae; phylum Streptophyta; class Magnoliopsida; order Apiales; family Araliaceae; genus Panax; species Panax ginseng. The sequence goes on along the minus strand of CM035129.1, from coordinate 116,798,133 downwards.
TTCTTAAACTCATATGATTATGGAAAGTTCCTGAATTTCCAAACTGTGGTAAGTTTGATGAACTATATCGGGTATATATATGTTATGAAGTTAGAAATTTTAGAATAGTAAGCATTGATGGTGTTACAGATTGATGGAATGAAGCGATGGAGTAAAGATTAAAGTTGATGGAGAAACATGGATTTTCTAAATCTTCTAGCTCTGCTAGATTTTCAAAATTTATTGACTTCGTGCTGATGTTTACATTTCTGTTTTCTCGAAAAACTTTGATCATGTGATTAAACCAATGATGTTTTAAAGAAACAATAGAGTTATCCATATGTTTATGGTAATTGTTTTGGCTAAGACAAAATGATTTGAAAATTTTCAAAATGTATTTCTGACCATTTACATCATTTGGTATGGTGTAGAAATGGTAAACGATGGAGTCATCAATGCAGTTGAACCTAGTGTTGGTTGTGATCGAAAGATCGTCAGCCCACTATGGTATGATGTAATATGATAAAGTCACCTAATGGCGGAATCCTCAACGTACTACTAATATGGTACGACATCATGACGTCGTAAAAGAATTTTTGGTTTTCTTTTAAATTATGAAGCAGGTCAATTAACTTAACTAAATTATTTCGATTGATGTCCGAGTTGTTGATAAAAGTTTAAGCTATTTGATTCGGCTAGACGACTGTTGAAAAATATTTGTGAAATTCAAGCATTCTTGAGTATTTGTGCCAAACCAGGTTTCTCTGGTGCGAATTTAGATGTGGAAACAACTTAGGTGAACAACCCTATAAGGGGACATGTTTTTGGGGACAATGGTTCTGAGCGTAACGCATGTAGTCGTTACAAAACACTACGTTACGACCCAACGTAGTGGTACAATAGGATGGCCACCTAGTGTACGTATGGAGGGTGTTTTCAGTCTTCGTGATAGATAAACACTCTAGTTTGCAGTGTGAAGGATTGTGTTGAAGCACTAGTTCAAGGTCCTGTGTGACCCCTCATCATAATTTTGAATCTGAGTTATTCATACTACTTCCCGATTATTGAAAAATCGTGGAAGACTCTTCTTCTTCTGTGTGATGAATGTAGTGAGTAGAATGTTCCTTAGAAATGAGAATATGGTAGAATGCAAGTGAGCAAGTTATAATAAAACTTCCGAAAAGAGAATGGATAAAATTATTCAAAAGAATATGTAATATTTAGAATAGCACCGAGTAGAGGAGGTTCTAGTGATTCCAAGGACGGAATCCTTATAAGGGGGAGAGGATGTAAGAACCCGAATTTTCAGAAAATATTAAAATAAGAATTTATTGAATAAAATTCTTAAAGCATGAGATGAGTTCAAATAAGAATATAAATGTGTTACGAGGTATGTGGTATTGTGTTACATAGGGTAATACGAGCTATGTAATAAGTGATGTTGTGTTTAATAAATATATATTATTATTATATATTTGTTATAAATTGTAGAGATGAATTAGTAAGAAGATGGATAAAATTTATCTATTGATATTAAATAATTTATGTGAAATTATTTTATAATAGTAAGTTGGTGACATTAAAATATCTTTGATAATCACCAAGTTCTTGAGTATATGTACGAGTAAATATCAAGTCTAAGGTAGTGCAACTGTACTCTTTAATGGTGGATGTATAGGAGCTGGGCTAAAAAATTCCTTTAGAGAGTGGAGGTATATACGAATTAGTAACCGATCTAACTTACTGTGAAAATAATGTAGACGAGACGGAAACTAATTTGTTAGTTGTTTGTGGGAAACTACTCAGTGTACTATATTGAATACTATTAAAGACTCGATGTGTGCTAGGTTTGGACTTGTATATATGTACGTTGTTGACGAGAGAAGAAAATCGATATATCTTTAGATAAATATTTTTTAGAGATTTATTGACTAATATTGGTGAAAGTAGTATGCACACAAGCCAATCAGATGATAAAGCATATACTTTGTAACAATCTTATTCATTTATTAATAAAAAGTATTAATTTATTAAAGGCTTTTAATTATCTACATGATGCTATTTTATAATATGTGATAAACCCATAGTTTTAAGCAATGTTTTTAGAATAATGATGATGATCATTCTAATGAGATCTAAATTCTTAGAAAGCTTAAAACTAAAATAGTTCTCAATCGTTGGATTACTAAATTGGGGATTAGTGAATCCGGATAGATTAGTGCATACGTTGCTTGCTCATTGGATGATGATGATTGATCTCATGATCATTTGTGTGGAGACACTAAAGTAAGTATGTAGATACTTATTAGAGAATAAATTCACTGAACGTAGCTCGCTAAGGAATATCTAATGGAGTTTTACTTGCCTGCCAATATGAATTCCTGTAGTGATAGTAGTACAAGTGATCCTTGGACTTGAGATCATCATACTATCTTGTGTATGATGACTTATACTTTGACTTATTCCTTAAGACCCTTAGGGTATATCAAAGGGTATGCTTGGGTATAATAAGTTGTACATGGAGATAATGTATGATCAATAAAGAATCTACCACTTCTAGTAAAAGAAGAGAAATGTCCTATGTGATTCGATAAATGACAACCCAAAGAGTCCTTGGCTAAGAAGTAATAAAATTAGAAAGGAGTTTCTAATTTGCATTATTTGGTGTTGTGCGTTTAAGGATCGAAATACATATAATTAAATAAAATAAGACTTGACAGTAATTCCATGTCTTATATTTAATTGGGACATTGTATGGTGGAAGGATTGAATTGTACGGTAACTATTTACTCAAAAGTTCTTTTATGATTAATGTTAAAATCTATATTACCTGGAAAGTCGTTAATCGCTAGGGAGGCTTATCCATATTGTAGAATAAATATTATTTATTTAAATAAATTAATATTTTAATTTATTTATTTAAATAAGATTAGAATTGTTCTAATTAATTTATTCACAACCGGTTTAATATGGAGAACCTAAAGGGTTACACCATAAAAAGAAGAATAATTATTTAAGAAGTTAATGGCATAATTGTAATAATAAGTTAAGTATATTTAATTTAATCTATGGTGATAGAATAAATTAAATAGCTTAATACTTATTATTTAATATTTTGAAATATTAAATATAAATTAATAAGAGGAGTCTTATTATTATTATTACTATTATTAATATTTAATTCCTAAAGGAGTTTGAGAATTAATTAATAAAAGTACTCTCATTTATTCCTAATAAGATTAGGAGCGTAATTAATTAAAGGAGTTTAATTAATTAAATAAAACTCAATTCCTTAATTGTTAAGGAGGGTTGCCTATAAAAAACAGGAGTCTTATTATGGGTGAGATGGTTGACACTTTCACAAAATACGTGAATACGTAATTCTAATAGTTGGGAGAGTACACACTTTTCTATGAGAGATAGAAAAACTAGAGTTTTGCCAAATATCCATTTTCTTGAATCCTTCTTCTTCCTTGGTGGATCACCTCTAGAGGCCAAATACTTGAGTGGCTAACGTTGATCAAAGGAAGGAACTAAACTCGGTGGATTCAAGTTGAACGCGAAAGGATTTGGAGGTGAACTTGTACCTGATGAAGCTCGATCTTCAAGGGTATGATTTTTATTATTTATCTTTTCGTTTAATTAATAATTGTGCATAAAGGATGATCCGGGTATATGGTTTGTAAAATTTTAAACTCTGATTTTTGCACATTTCCTCTTATTTTTGCAATTTGATTGCGTTCATGAATATTACAAACCTAATAGTGGTATCAGAGCCAAACCTTTATGCAAATTATTAATTGTTTTAATTTGATATGTATATTGATATGTGTTTAGAACAATTTAATTGGGTATAATTTGTTGTATAAAATTTATTAAAAAAAACCGTAATCAATTTGTTTTTGAATATTGGTATTTCAATCCTTTTTCGTTGATCCGTGGCGTGTATTAGATTATATATATGATAATATATGGTTCGTGGCATGTATGTTTACTTATATATATAATAATAAAATATCTCCTGGTAAGAATTATATATATATATAACTAATATATATATTTTAATATTGTTTATATATGTAAAAGTTATCAGGTTATCTCAGAAGTATTAGAAGCCTGAACCTGCCACATTTTTGAAATATTGATGTATGTATGATTACGATAATATATAATCATTCATTATATATATATATATATATATATATCATATTCCTAAAACAGATAACAGGATAAATATTATATATATTCGGTTATTTATAATATATTATTCTCAATTATTTTATAATTAAAATAAAATTTTATTTTAATTTTAAAATTAAATTTTATGTTAAGTAATTAGAGTTAAAATTGGATTCCATGATAACTAATTGGAGTTGAAATTGGATTCCATGTTTTCTTAAATAAAGGAGTTTATTTAGATATGAAATAAGATTTCATATTATTCAAAATAAAAGAGTTTATTTGTGAATAGGAAAGAGAATCCTAATTTTCTTAAATAAAAGAGTTTATTTAGATATGAAATAAGATTTCATATTATTCAAAATAAAGGAGTTTATTTGTGAATAGGAAAGAGAATCCCAATTTCCTTATATAAAGGAGTTTATTTGGAATTGGATTCCATAATTAATTAAAATAAATGAGTTTATTTTAATTAAAGATTTTGATTAAAATAAAATAGTTTATTTTATTCAAAATAGGATAAATTAAAATAAAGAAGTTTATTTTGATTTAAATTTGGATTAAAATAAAGGAAATTATTTTGATTCAAAATTAGATTTTATACTAACTAAATTTGCCCATTAAATGATATCAATATATATATTGAATGTTTATTATTCATGAGATGAATGTTATTTATTGATGCATATGGTGATGTGTATGATAATAAATGGGATTGATTATGGACTATTGACCAACGTGATTGGATTTTATTTTAGTTGGATGCATGAATGTATGAGTTTTATTAAATGAGGTCTGCGTACCTCGTCTTCTCTAATTTTTTTTAATGTAAATTCTATCTCCCTCCTATATACTTCTCCTTGACTGCTGATCAAGGTTTCTATTTATTTTAAATAGTTTTGTAATAGAAATAGTTAGAATTAATTTTGAAGAATTGGAGATCAAGGAACAAGGAGCGCTTGAAGACCCGTTTGTAATGGAGACTGGGTTTAAATGTAATAGTTATATCTAAATATTAATTCTTGCACCCCAAGGGTTTGACCTTTTGGTTCACTTGGTGGTTCTAGTGAACCAAACTAGAATAAAAGTCCATAATCAATCCAAGTAGAATATAGTATTCTATATGTGCATGCTTATACTATATATATATATATTATATATTATGCAAACATGCTTTTCATGTTAATTAATATGACGCGTATTTTATATATATATGTGCATGCGCGCTAAACAAGATGAGACAAATTAATAACAAACCCCTCAAAATTTTTTATATTAAGTCCTAAGCGTTCAAAGATACTTGGAATATCGAACGTCGCCTTCTAGCATGATATAAACAATAGAGTATTGAATATTTAATATAAGTTTGTTGTGCACACATAAGGCAAGTATTAAATATTTAAGATGTTGTTTTTATTACATATGCTGTTTATAAGGAATTGAACATTACTGCTTTGTTGTGCACACACAAGGGCTGTAGTTTTCTCTTCACTTATATGGAAATGCTGGGTCTGACTTAACTTAAATTATTTTAGTTCGGATGTGCACACACTTGACCATTATGATTTAAGAGGCAAAATACGAGGAGTTACATAGTTGATGTAATTAACAAGAATTGTCTACCTATTTATTTATATATAGTTTGTTGTGCACACACAAGGCTATATACATTTAAAATGGGATCTTTATTCTCACTAGCAAATCTTTAATTAGATTTTTCCAAACTATATATATTGAGGGTAATATAGTTTGAAGAAAATAGTGGGAGATACCAATTTAAAACAAGAGCTAAATTATTTTGGTAAATAATAAAAGAATGTATGCTAAAATGTTGTTAATTACAAATTCATTTACAAATTTTACAATGTCTAAATCACTGCGTAGCATATTAGATGCTAAATTAATCAGATTGAATTAAATGGATTGGTTAAGGAATTTGAGGATAGTTCTCATGGCTGAAAAGCTATCTTATGTCCTTTATACGCCTATCCCTGCAATGGTTGCAGACAATGCCTCTGAGGAAAGATTGCTACTTTTAGAAAGTGGCAAGATGATGCACAGTTGGCTCAATGCATCATGCTCGCATCCATGAGTAACGTGCTTCAGCGTCAGCATGAAACTATGGATGCTCCTACTATATTCCTACACATCAAGTAGTTGATGGTGAGGAAAGTAGGACTGATAGATATTAGATATCTAAGGAGCTCTTTCGATCTAGAATGACCGATGACACTACAGTAAAGATAAAAGTTCTTAACATTAGCAATTTGATTAATTAATTAGGACAACATATTTTGTCATGGATGGAGAGTTGAACCAAGATTCGATCTTGAACTCACTCCCGGACTCCTTTCACAATTGTTGTGATTTTTCATATGAACAAGCTAGATATCGGCCTCGCTGATTTGCTTAACATGTTGAAAATGTGGAGTCACTTTCCAACTAAGAAAGACCATGTCTTACTGGTAGGGGCCAAAGAATCTTCTAAAAAGAAGAACGATTCAAAGAATGTAAATAGAAAGGCAAAAACAAAGGATAATAAGAATAAAACTGATACGGATAGCAAATGAGTTTGCTTCCACTGCAATAAGCCTGGACACTAGAAAGAAACTGCAAGAAGCATCTTGCAGAGGCTAACCAAAGAAGCTTAGTGAAGTTTCGGTTACAAATACAAATTTGTTCATGATTTAAAACAAATTTTTCTTTAAGTCAAGATTCTACTTGGGTATTGGATACCGGCTTTGGTTATCATAAATATAGATTTATGAAGGGACCAAGCAGAAGTAGAAAGCTAAACAAAGGATAAGTAATCTTATGTTGGGAAATAAAGCAAAGGTTGCTACATTAGCCATAGAAACTTATAGTTTAGCAATGCCTACGGGCAAGTCTATTAAGCCAATAAGTTGTTATTGTATTCCAGTTCTTGTTAGAAATATTATTTCCATTTTATTATTGGACAATGAAATTTTTGGTATTATATTTAAGAACAATTGTTCTATTTATAATAATAATGTTTTGTATAGAACTGAAATATTACTTAATGGATTTTGTGTACTTGACTTATGTAAAAATATATTTTGCATATTGAACAAATTAATATAAGAAAAGGAGATGTACATTCAAAGAGTTGAATGTGTGTATTTGCTGAAATACAAGTGCGAATTATTTGAAAGGTTCAAAGAATTCAGAAGTGAAACAAATTAGCAAAGTATTAGGATTCTTTGATCGGATCAAGGAAGGAATACTTGTGCAATGAGTTTCTAAATCATCTCAAATGGTTTTCTCACAATGGACGCCTCTTGATACACAATAATTGATTGATGTATCTGAAAGAAAAATCGTACCTTGTTGGACATGGTGCGATCCATATTGATTTTACCGACATTCTAGTATCCTTTTGGGATAATGTCCTAGAAATGGATGCATATCTACGAAAAGGTAACCTCAAAATTCGGCCCCAAGACTCCATAAAAGTTATGGACTGGGAGGATTCCTAATCTTAAGTATGTTAAGATAAGGGGTTGTCTAACTAATGTGAAAAGATTTCAAAGGATAAGCTTGGGACAAGATTTGACTGGGACAAGATTTGACAAGGTTCGATTTGTGGGACATCCTAAAGTAAGTTTAGGGTATATGTTTTATAATCCTACTTAGCAAAAGGTGTTTGTTACGAAACATGCTTCCTTATAAGATAAAGGTGTTTATCATTGAAGGGGCTAGTGGTAGGATAATAAATCTTGAAGAGTTCAAGAACCATAAAGCACTATAAGTCAAATAAGAGGAACCTGTAGATAAACCTATTGTACCACAACCGAATCGTAAATATGAAATAGTACCGAAGATACCTAGGAGATATGGATTCATCATAGATGATGATGATGAGGTACACCTCATAGAAGATGATGATCTAATTACATACGATGAGGTAAGAGTTGTAGACACTCAGAGAAATAGATTGAAGCAAGCTTCTCAAAATGGAACATTCGTTTTGATGAAACAAATCAAAAGAGTTTGATTTTATCACAAACAAGAATGAACCTAGTGTGTACAAAAGGGTCAGTGGGAGCGTCGTGACATTCCTAGTATTATATGTTGATATACTACGGATAAGGAATTACATACCAATGCTATAATTAGTAAAGATAAAATTGTCTAAACATTCCTCCATGAATGATTTGGGAAGAGTATCTTAATTGGGGATACAAATCTATATAGATAGATTCAAGAGGATGCTCGACTTAACCCAAGGAACGTATATTCATTTGATGCTAAAGTCGTTTAGTATGGAAAGCTCCAAGAGATGTCTCATGTTGATGAGCCATGGAGTGTATCTCTCTTAATAGTTCCCATAGACTCATAAAAGAGAGATCGCATTAGTAACTATCATGTATGCAATGAAATATATGAGACCTGATGATGATCGGTCATATTCTGGAGAAGATCACTGTAAGACAGTGAAAAACATCTTAAAGTACTTTACCGGCACTAAGGATGTGATCATATTTATGGTGGGTCCGAATTAAAACTAGAGGGCTTATGAGACTCAAGTTTTTGAGATGCACCAAGATGATGAGAAAATCCACTTTAAGGTAAAGGGTTACCTTGAACAATGGTGCAGTGAATTGGAAAGGTTCCAAATAGCAAAAAGTTGCTGGTTTAGTGATAAAGACAAAGTATATAGCTATAAATGAAGCTTTAAGTTGATTGTTTGGATGAAAAGTTCATTACAGAACTAGGAATAGTTCCTAAGTCTCATCTTGGATCTAAACATATGTTGTGGCACTTTCATTTGATTATAGGAATCATTGAAAGATGGGAAATCACTATAGAGATAGTGAACTCTCAAGAACAACATTACATATCCATTAACGAAAGCTTATCCAACAGCAGGATAATCGTCACTTAGAGAAGAAGGGTATGAGATACCATGGCGATTGGCTTTAGTGCAAGTGGGAGATTAAAAGTAGTATGCACACAAGCCAATCATGTTTGATGATAAAGCATATACTTTGTAACAATCTTATTCATTTATTAATAAAAAATATTAATTTATTAAAGGCTTTTAATTATCTACATGATGCTGTTTTATAATATGTGATAAACCCATAGTTTTAAGCAATGCTTTTAGAATAATGATGATGATCATTCTAATGAGATCTAAATTCTTAGAAAGCTTAAAACTAAAATAGTTCCCAATCGTTTGATTAATAAATTGGGGATTATTGAATCCGGATAGATTGGTGGATACGTTGCTTGCTCATTGGATGAGGATGATTCATCTCATGATCATTTGTGTGGAGACACTAAAGTAATTATGTAGGTGCTTATTAGAGAATAAGTTCACTGAACGTGGCTCACTAAGGAATACCTAATGGAGTTTTACTTGCCTGTCAATAGGAATTCCTGTAGTGATAGTAGTATAAGTGATCCTTGGACTTGAGATCATCATAGTATCTTGTGTATGATGAGTTATACTTTAACTTATTCCTTAAGACCCTTAGGGTATATCAAAGGGTATGATTGAGTATAATAAGTTGTACATGGAGATAATGTATGATCAATAAAGAATCTACCACTTCTAGTAAAAGAAGAGAAATGTCCTATTTGATTCGATAAATGACAACCCAGTAGTCCTTGGCCAAGGCAGAATGAAATTAGAAAGGAGTTTCTAATTTGCATTATTTGGTGTTGTGCATTTAAGGATCGAAATACATATAATTAAATAAAATAAGACTTGATAGTAATTCTATGTCTTATATTTAATTGGGACATTGTATGGTGGAAGGATTGAATTGTACGGTAACTATTTACTCAAAGGTTCTTTTATGATTAATGTTGAAATCTATATTATCTGGAAAGTCGGTTAATAGCTAGGAGGCTTATCCCTATTGTAGAATAAATATTATTTATTTAAATAAATTAATATTTTAATTTATTTATTTAAATAAGATTAGAATTGTTCTAATTGATTTATTCACAACCTAGGTTTAATATGGAGAACCTAAAGGGTCACACCATAAAAGAAAGAATAATTATTTAAGAAGTTAATGGCATAATTGTAATAATAAGTTAAGTATATTTAATTTAATCTATGGTGATAGAATAAATTAAATAGCTTAATACTTATTATTTAATATTTTGAAATATTAAATATAAATTAATAAGAGGAGTCTTATTATTATTATTACTATTATTATTATTTAATTCTTAAAGGAGTTTGGGAATTAATTAATAAAAGTACTCTCATTTATTCCTAATAAGATTAGGAGCGTAATTAATTAAAGGAGTTTAATTAATTAAATAAAACCTAATTCCTTAATTGTTAAGGAGGGTTGCCTACATCTATAAATAAGATGAGTCTTATTATGGGTGAGGTGGTTGACACTTTCACAAAATACGTGAATACGTAATTCCAATAGTTGGGAGAGTACACCATTTTCTATGAGAGATAGAAAAACTAGGATTTTGCCAAATACCCATCTTCTTGAATCTTTCTTCTTCCTTGGTGGATCACCTCTAGAGGCCAAACACTTGGTGGCTAACGTTGATTAAAGGAAGGAACCAAACCCGGTGGATTCAAGTTGAACATGAAAGGATTTAGAGGTGAACTTGTACCTGAGGAAGCTCGATCTTCAAGGGTATGATTTTTATTCTTTTCTTTTCGTTTAATTAATAATTGTGCATAAATGATGATCCGGGTATATGGTTTGTAAAATTTTAAACTCTGATTTTTACACGTTTCTGCTTATTTTTGAAATTTGATTGCGTTCATGAATATTACAAACCTAACAATTGGGATATGGTTAAATGTATAGATGAAAGAGAGAAGAGTTAAACTTGAAGTATATTATTGAAGAATGTAGTCATTGGAGATTTATTTTGGTTAGTGTAATAAGATAGCATGTAGGGAGCATGTTAAAGGATTTGCGAGTTAAGTTCTGTTTCTATTAAAGCATAACTTTTTTGTGTCCTAACTTGAGGTGGCGTGGCCGCGCCAATCTCAAGCCTAAGACCAGCGCGGCTGCGCCGGTCTGTAGGAAGTCTTGAGTTAGTTTTTGAAATTTAATATGTAAGAAAAATATATTGAGGACTCATATAAAGGTCATAAATAGTGAATTAAGGATTTTGTGTTGCATAAAGAAAATGGAAGGAATATGTTAATTTGATATTATAAATATATAACATAGTATTGTAATATTTGAAAGATAAGTGAGTAATAAAAGAAAGTACTAATATAATTATAAATTAATATTGATTATAGATGGAGGGATTAGATTAACGCTTAAGGTGTGGCTGAATATAAAGATAGAAGAAGTTGTCTTGGGATAATCAAATAATTATACGTATAGTGTATAACTTAAATAATTAATAGAGTAAATATTAATTATTTTAAGTGAAAAGGGTTATACATATTATAAGTGTAGGGTAAGCTAAAACATATATCATTAAGGTGAAGTGTGTGACACCTAAACCTTAAATTAAACAAATATAAAATAATGTAGAATTGAGAAAAAGCCAAACGTGGCCTAGACCCCTAATATTTTATTATAGAAATAGTGAGCTTGAGTTATATAACTCTAGTAAATGAGATAAGTGAGCCTTGTGTGGCCTAAGTATTAAAGTTAAATAAGACTGAAGATTTAACTGAAATTATTAAAAGAGAATTAATTACTGATAATAATCATTATGATATTTATGTGTGATATGGAGTAATGGGTTGAAACTACCCAACTGAATGATATTTATCCCAATTAAGATATTAATGTGGACATTATCATTAAATAATATTTCATGTTACTATGTGTAATATGGAAAATGTGGGTAGTAGTAATATATAATACCTATGGCTTAAGACTACATGAAGTGTGACATTTAATTGGGATTAATGATGTACAAAAATCATATAGTGAAAGTAATTAAATCATAAAGTTGATTTAAATAGTTTTGTTATCTCATCCTATGTGATGAGACAATTATATGTGTGCTCTAAAAGATGAGAGTAAATAAATATGTATTATTAAAATATTTATTTCAATACTGATGTGTAAGTAAATAGTAAAAGGAGATATTAAGTTATTAGTGAGCAATTAAATTAAGTCCACACATGTAATAAATATTTAAATATTAGGTGGACTAATGTACGTGGACTATATGATGTGAGTACTGCCTTATGGCTCGGGGCGCAGCTGGGCACTGCCTTATGGCGCGGGCGCACTGGTTTGGTGAAGGAATTGGGCGCGCCCGCGCCCAATGTCTGTTAAGTGTGACTGCTTTAACCTATTTTAGTAAAATGGCCATAACGTTTTCATACGAATTCCGATTGAGGTGATTAAAGATGATCCCGAACGAGGACGAATAGACCTACAACTTTTGTTCTTTAAAGTTTTCAATTTGAGGTCGTTAGGAAGGGTCAAAATAGTTATTTTTTTGGCTATTATGTATTCGAAGGCGATCGGAGGGCGTCGAGCGAGCACATACGCAAGTATATTGCTCTCGACGATGGAATATGTTATTCTAAGTGACAAAAAATAAATATGCATGTAATAGAAATGTTATATAAGTAAGATTACTTTAATCATAATGGAATGCTTTAACATGATTTTCCAAAAGAAAACTTAAAGTTTTTGAGAAACGAAAGTTGATGAATTTGGTGTCCTTTGACTTTTGACCTTGAACCCTATGTACGCATATCAACGAACATGAAATGTAGTTTTAAAGTTAACTTGCATATACTAGATTGATATAGCTTGGTATAAAGTGTTTTAAAAGAAAAACTTGAAGTTTTGAAAATGAAACTTAACGAACATTGTGTCTTTTAAGTTCCGACCTAGGAAACATATGAATGTGGCCTAGTTATGTGCGCGGATGGATAAGGAATGTAATTCCAAGATGTATTGCATATAAAAGGTTGTCAAACTCAGTTTAGTATGTGTTTTAAAGAGAAATTTAAAAGTTTTAGAAACTAACTTTGATGAGCATTGTGTTACTTGCACTATGACCTTATAAGCAAGCATGATAGAGTTATTTATGCCTTAGAATATGAATGATAAGTACACTTAACTAGTCAAGTATGACCTAAGTTATTTAAGCATGTTTTAAAAGTATGAACTACGTTATGCCTATATAAATGAGATAGATACATGTGAATATGCGTATTAAAGGTTGTTAGTACCAATATAAGGTTTAAAAGCTTATAAACCTTAAACCTTTGTTAAAAGAAGTTGTTAAGCCTTGTTGATGTAAATAATTCAACATAGAACCATACAGTTCAAAACTAAATGATTTGAAATGTGAACTTAAAGAACTATCAGAACCTACTTGATGTATATTTACAGTATGTATCAGAATATATGTCGTGCTAGCAATTGTGTTGGGCAATAAAAAGCATAAGTTTAGCCACTGCCAAGCTTAAATGAGCGCGACTGTGCCATTCGGCAGAGTGACCTAGACCAGTTTGTTAACTGCATGGTCTTAAGTTATGGTTATATGTTGTCCTTAAGAACTACAAGATATGAAACAAGATTGTTTAGATAAATATGATAGTAGAATGAGCTAGTCTCATGGTTATCCTAAGTTCAAGTAAAAATGAAACCAAGTTAGGAAACACTAATTGTTCTTATATTAAGAGCGTATGAAATATATGACTGATGGGTATGAATCCATGATTATATAACTGTGTAGGAAATACATGCAGTGCAGATGAGCTTTAAGCAGTTAAGTAGTAGTTGATAAACTATGAATCAGGCAAGACTTTCAGTTCCTATTTGATATATGAATTCTATAACTGTTAGTTAAGCTATATTATGCTATGCAAATGTTGATATCTATGAAATGCATATGAGATATGCATGAAATGTGAAAGTTGATATTTGATGATATGCTTGTGAAAGAAACCTATATGCCTGTTATGTGAGAAGTAACATGCGTAGTAAATACTAATTGATTATGAATGCATGAACTGAATATGTTATGTGCTGCATGAAAACTGTTAGAATTGTTAGGCTGTCAAGCTCACCTTTGCAAATAACCACTTTTGCAGGTTAAGGACTCACGGTTAAAGATTACGTGCTACTTGATTGATAGAGTTCAATAGTATCAAAGGAGATTGATTCATTTATCTAAATATATACTCTTGAACAATGTTTAGGTTCTAGGAGATGTACATGATAGTAGTTTACGATGTGTAATATATGTTAAGTTATACTATGTGATACATAAAGAAATTCGAATCGAGATGTAAATATTTATACAGTAATTCGAATAGACTAAATCATAACATAATTTGATTCAAGGATATGTAATTGATTCAAGTTAAGACATCAATAAAAGATTTATTTTTAAAGGAGATTGAAAAAGTTTAAATTATTCTGCATATTTATATAACATCGAATATGATGTAAGACAAAAATGGTAAATGACCAAGATTTGAAACTTAAAAAGTTTGGGGTCATTACATAGATCCTGGAAATGGAAAGAATTTATATTCTAAATTGTAATAAGTAAAGTTATATTCATTAAGTTATGAATACAAAATATAAGTAGTTTGACGATAGTAGTATCGTGGCGGACCGAATTTGGGGTTCGAAGGGACCCGGATTTGGGGGCGTTTCAATTAGACTCTGATATATGTAAAATAAGTTTGGTATTTATATTATTGTTATTATTATTAGTACTATTCCGCTCATAGAAATGGTATCGTAAAGTACTGAGTTCGGGTTTCAAGTACCTGAATTTGGGGGCGTTACATTAACGGATTCAAAAATGTAAAATTCTTACATGAACACTTAGTTCATGTGATTTGTGAGCTAATGGCTTTTGAACGAGCTAATTCAGACTTAAAATGAACAATTTATGAGCCGGAAAGTTTATCAAGCAAAAAGTCTGTAAAAATTTTCTGAGGCTCAGGGTCCGCGCCACAAACCGCAACCGTAGAGTGAATGGCGCGCCATGACACCAATGTTGAGCATCACACTTAATGAAACTTCAGCATAACACGAGTGTGTATATAGGAGCCCGTGGCAATAACGCCAACACTATGTAAGGCATAGAGAAGAAAGTTTTTGAATATGAAGAGAAAAAGAATTGATTGGTGAGGAATTAATTACTTAATTAACTTAAAGTAGCATCCTCGATGATGACTATAATGTTGAGAATTACAACTAAAAGTTGTTAACGATTATGTGAACGTGAATGTAAAACAATACGATAAACCGTAACCAATGTTAATAAATATATTGAACAATTAGATTGAGAAGAAGGGTAAGATACATTAGGAACCTTACATGATTGTGTATGACCTAATGTGGTATGTTACCTGGTTATGTATTGTAGAGACTGTAAAGACCAAGAATTGTTGAAATTTTATTTGAGGACGCTTGAAGGCAAGTTTTCTTAACGCTTGTCTAACCTTCGTGTTAGTCGGGTTTTCTATGATTCATGTTATGTGATGCATGAATTGTTTTACGAAAGGGTCGATGCCAGTTTTAACTCGGCTAGACTAATCTTAAAAGATTGATTGATTTATTTACAAGTCTTTCAATATAGAATTGATAATGCTATCCTACGCCAATTGTTTGGTACGGATTCAAGGTAAGCCTGAGTATGAATAAACAAATGTATTTTCATCGATTATTCGATGGGCACGCGAGGTTGCCAAAACATAAATGTAAATACGTTTAACGAATGAATGTTGATTAACATAGAGTATTATAGGCTGATCAGCTAGAAGTGCTCGTAAGATATATCGGACTTACGGATTTAGTGTCGGGTTGTCCTTTTTATGAATGGAAATCAAAAGAGAATGTTCATGGTCTTTTGACCTACTCAGAATTTATAAGCCACTATATGTACTTCGAAATTGATTTATGAGATTAGAAGTGTTATTCAATGTTTCCTAGTACTTCATAACTACTTGTTCAGTTATTGAAGAATAATCATATGATTCTCGAAGTGGTATTTATATAATATATTGTTAGACTTGCTGAGCTAGTTATGCTCACGTGTTGCTTGAATTATATTACTGCAACTAAGGTTGAGCGAACCGAGAGTTCTAGTAAAGATAAAGGCAAGGCAAAGATGAATAATTAGTTTATCCTGTAATAGACTAGTATGTTTGTATGAATTATATTATGACAAATAAAGAATTTATTTGGTTAACAGAATTTGGGAAAGGATTTATTATTATTGTAATAAGATTGTAGTTAATACACTCATATTGATGTTGTTTCAATGGAATGAATGTATAGTTATGAGTACTGTATAGCACCATCTGTCAGGTCGGAAGATACTCGGATTTGGGGGCGTCACATGTTGGTATCAAAGCATTAGGTTATAAAACTTAAGGTGGGAAGAACCTTAGGCTAATAACCTCGTTAGTAGATGATAAGTAGGAGCGAATGAACTCTAGTTAAATGTGTTAATTAAGTATTGAGGAAACTCAGTACCGAAAGATTTAAAAGATGGAAATTAACCCTAAATAAATTAAATGTGATTTATGCTTATACTATTGTGTATTATGTACTAATCAACATATTATGTGTTATTGTAGATGTCCATCGATAACTTCATGTATAGGGATATGTTGGTCCATGTGGATGAGGAGATAGAGGTAGAATCATTTAATACGGTTGTACCTGCACTAGAGCCAACACCTCCAGAGGCAATGAGGGTACTGTATCTGGTAGTGCTTGACCAAAATGTGCAACTGCGCACTATTGTGCAGAACCAGAGGAAGGAGATTAGTGATCTCCATGAAGCTAAGGTGTCTATAAAAGCAGATTTTGAGATTGAGCATGAGGAGAAGGTGCTCATGAAGGATAAGGCGATAGATTGTAAGAATGAGGCCGATGAGCTTCGTAAAGAAGTGGGGAAGAAGGACCATAAAATAGCACGGATATCTTACATCCATGAGAGTGCTCATGAAGATTTCAAGCTAAAAATTGCTTGTTATTCCATTGAGTCCGGACAAACTCGACATACTATTAGTCGGAATATTGTGTCAATTCTTGTATGTGAGAAACACGAGGATGCTGTTATGCATTATTAGAAGTCTAGAGTGATAAATATGTGTGTAGTGACATAAAACCCTCTTTTATATAAAAGGTAGTCTTTTTGTAAATCCCAACTTTTGTGAAATTCAATCGCGGGATAGGAATGTGATAGCTTTGGCTATGGAATCAAATTGTAAATAGTTTGAATGATGAAGCATATGAATATAATGAAGTTTTTATTTAATATGCTTTGTTATGGTATGAGTTATTGTTTGGCGAATAATAACTAAGTAAATAGATAATAATGAAACTTTATTTATTTAATCTGAAAAAATGCCACCAAGAAGAAGACAACGTAATCAGGATGCTGAGTCCCATAACGATAATCAGGAAGGTCAGGATAACCATATACAGGAGTTCGTTAATTTATTAACGGCTGCATTTAACCAAACCGGGGGTAGAGCACCTGTAGTCCCTAGGGTAGCCAGAATGACTACCTTTAAGGAATTTAAAAGTGTAGGTCCGCCAGAGTTCAAAGGATCTACGGACCCAATTAAGGCCCAGACATGGGTAAAGGAAATAGAGAAGGCGTTTGTTATTACAAACGTAGGGGAGGTGCAAAATACTTCTTTTGAGACTTATATAATGAAGGAAGAAGCCAACTTCTGGTGGGAGGCTCACCGGGGTGGGGCTAGAACAAATGCGGTAACATGAGAACAATTCAAGAAGGATTTCTTTAGGAACTATTTCCCTACAAGCATGCAGGGGAGGATAGAGATTAAGTTCTTAGAATTTAAGCAATAGGACATGACAGTTCCCCAGTACTCGGCCAAATTCAATGAATTGGCAAGGTTTGCTCCACACCAAGTGGACACTAAAGAGAGGAAGGCTCGTAGGTTTGAGCAGGGATTGAAACCCTGCCTCTATAGTAGGATTTCTGTGTTTCAGAGTGCTTCGTACGGAACCATTCTAGAGAAAGAAATTATTGTTGAGGGTGGTAGTTAGGCTTTGAGCCAATACCACAAAGAGAGAAAGAATAAGAGCAAAGGAGTGGGAGTACCTAAGGCGGAGGGAGCTAGTGGTAGTGGCAATATGCCCAAGGGGAAAAGTTTTAACTCTAGGAATATTGGAGTGGAACAAGGGGATCCTAAGCGTAGGATCGAAGCATGCAAGACATTCGAAAAGGCTCATCTAGGAGTCTGTCTTAAAGGAAAGTTGGTTTGTTATAACTGTGGACAGGAGGGTCATATATCACCCAATTGTCCTAATCCTAAGAAGATCTAATGTTGTTTTCTTTGTGGATCAATGGACCACATAGCAAGAAATTTCCCAAAGAACGGGTCAGAGGGTAGCAAGGATACTAGTAGTGGTAAGTTAGCCATTACTGGACCAACACCACTGGGTAGACCTATGGCCCGTAATTTTAAAATTATTATCCAAGATGCGGTTGCATCAGTGGATGTAGTAACAGGTATCATTCTAGTCAATAAAAATGAATGCTTATGTGTTATTTGATTGGGGTGCTACTTGTTCTTTTATAGCATGTGAATTTGCTAAGCGATTAAGTTTATTCCCGAAAAGAGTAGAACTATCTTTAGATGTTAAGATAGCAAACGAAGAAATAAATTCCATTGAACACATTCATAAGAATTGTTGAGGGATGGTTATGGGATATCTATGCCGTGTTGTGGATACCCAGAGTTGGAGCACCGATATTATTTGTAAATAAGAAGGATGGATCATTACGATTGTTTATCGACTATCATGAGTGAACAAGTTAACAATTAAGAATAAATACCTATTGCCCAGGATCGATGATCTATTTGATCAATTAAAAAGGGCAAAGTATTTTTCTAAGATAGATTTGTGTACGGGGTATTGTAACGACCCGGAAATTCGGATCGTCCAGAATTTAAGTTTAAAGAATTAGTTATTAATAAAATGAATTTTTATTAATAATATTATGTGCTATGTGTTTATTAATCGTTCTAGAACCTAGGATGATTATAAGTCGGGAGGATTCTGGCTACGAGCTAGACTGAACGAGTAATAATTTTCAAGACAAAAATAAAAATTTTTCGGGAACAAAATATTTCCTGGGAAAAAGATGAAATACACTATTCACCTGACGAAACCTAAGGGTTAGGGTTTGAATAACCTAAGCCTTTCCGAGAGTTCGGTATGTCGAAATGACATTCCGTCGAAAGATTTGATGATAATATATCTTGAAAAGTTAAGTAAGCCGATAAAAGTTTTTCTCGAAAAACGTGTAAAAATCGGACAAAATAAAAATGACAAAAATTACTGTTATGTACTTTTCATTCATTTAGCTACGTTAGGGTAAAACGTGAAGGAAAACGCTTAACGCCATAAAGTGTTTTTCATTTTTTCAGAAATCCGAAGAATACGTAAATGTTAATCGGTAAAGAAAAGACGAAATATCCAAAAATATTTGGATTCCGAGAATCCTAGTTTTTAAAACTGTCGGACGAAACCCAAAAGACGGAACCACGAAACAAACTTACTCGTGAATAGTAAGGAGGTTAACTAAGGAGGTGGAAATAAGTAAACTGAAGTGTTAAGTAAACTTAAGAGTTAAGCAAACTTAAAGGCTAAGTAGACTTAAGTGTTAAGTAAACTTAAGAAGTAAGTTAAATTAGTCCTTAAGCCATGAATAGTAAGGAGGTTAAGGGGGGCGAAATGACTATTTTGCCCTAGCTTTAGATTTTCTATAAATAGGAAGCTAACTTTCTTTTAATTGAGAGTTTGAGAATTCTACACTTTGAAAGAGAGAGAGAGAGGGAGTTCGGATGGGAGGATGGGAAGGAGAAGGAAGCAAAAAAGTTTGCTAGGGAGCAACCTTTGTCTGACAGAAAGAGATTAAATAAGAACGGTAATACGAAACCTAGTCTTTTATAAAATTTCTTTAAGTTTTTATGTTTAAAAACATAACTTAATGAGAATAAGAAGTAGATGATGTTAGGGATGATTTCATATGGTTGAAATCATAAGAAAATGAAGAAATAAGAATTAAAAGTTTAGTTTATAAATTTCTTAAGGAAGTATAAGATTCGTAATAAATTAGAACGATCCGAGTGGATTATATCAATAAGTAGGTGTAATAAGTAAGGAAGGAAAAGTGAAGAATGAACGAAGAACAGGAAGAACATATGAAGAATACGAAGAACGTTGTTGATGGACAAATTTAAAACCATCGCGTATAAGTTAGATGCATATTGCTTGGTTAGGAACGGTAGAAACATTCATGAAGAACGGATTAAAACTTAGCTATAACGAAGTTATGGCAAAAATTTCGTAAAAGACAAACGAGAATTTGAAAGTTAGTAAATGAACCCGAACGTGTAGGGTTTCATAAGAATGTAAGAGAATGTAGAAAACGTGAGTCGTGGATTCAAGAACGAACGAATTCCGAATTCGGATAACCGAATTACGGATGAACAAAACAAAGAGCTTTAAAAACGTAAAATGAACGAAGGGTGAAGATCAAGCCAATCGAATGGCAAGCTAACGGATTCAGAACAAAGTTCTATCTAGGGGGTATTGAAGTACATAAGATAAGGAAAAGAGAATGGCTTTGGAATGACCTCGTTCTGAGTTATAATGAATAAATTATGGAAGTGGGAAGTAAGCGTCTCAGAACGATCAAAGACTTAGAGAAATTTTCTAGGGTTAGGGCTTGCACTCGCATGGCGCCCGACCATGCATTATAAAAGTGGTCTTGAAAGCCGGCTAGACCGAGGAGCGGGTACTCCAAACTCGCACCGTGGTGCGAGAGATAAATAAGAGAGTGGCACTTGGCTTCGAGTAGTAGAAAAAAGCGAGGAGAAGAGCTTTTAAGCGCTCAACTCTTGGGGAAACGTACGGGAAGATAAAGAACATAATGTTCAACTAATATAACACTTTAACAAGTGAATTAAACCTTTAATGAAGGTCAAACCAAAAGATTAAATAAGAGTAAAAGAGAAAGAATGTAAATGCAGATTACGGAACCGATATCTAGGGACCGTAGTTACGATGAACGAATGGTCTTAGCATACAACGAATGGTATGGCTTGGACAATAAGAATGACTAATGAACATGGGGTTCAAGTAAGGGATAACAAAAGTATTAAGTAAGATACAAATGGTATTAAGAAAGCTGTAATGAACGGTAATAAGATTAATAAAGCCGAAGGTGAGTCGTATAAGAATGAATCCCGAGGTATGACATTTAGTTGCCAAAAAGCCATAAGGAATGAGAAATTAACTTAACGAAGATTATAGTTTAATATTTCAGATAAGTTAAGATAAGTTAGTTTGTAGTACAATCGTAACCTTTGATGGTTGACATATGGGAGCTGGGCTAAACAATTCCTTCAGAGAGTGAAGGTATATACAAAACTGGCAACCGATTTAACTCATCATTACAGGCGAGTGAAGGCGAGGCGGAACTTGTTTGTTGGTTGTTTGTGGGAAACCACTCAGAGTACCATATGGACTACTAGTAGAGGAGCGATGTGTGCTGAGTCCTAGAGAAGTTATAAGAAAAAGATTTGAATGTATAACATCAAATATGATGAACGTATAAGTAAGACATCTCCGTATGTCATGAAGCCATAGAACGGTAATGAAAGTGGTCGCGTAAACTTAGGTTACAAGAACGCAAACCCTAAGAAGTAAAGTTAAGCAAACTAATGCATAAGTCAAATATACATGACTGATTAGTGTAAGTGTTGTTTTTATTATGTGCTCTGAGAGGAACTGGAATGAGCGATTCGGCGTAAAGAAGTCGTAGCTTAAGCGTGAAGGCAAGTTTCCTAACTTCATTCATATTTCAAATGAATGCTAGTTTCTTAAACTTCTCAGATGTTGAACTTGAGAAGTTCTGTCTATGTGCTAATGTGTGATATTTTTACAAGGTGGTAGAACGTATGAGGCCTTGAGCCACAATGTAAACACTTCGGTGTTCCTATGAGATGAACTGTTCTGTGATTTAACTGTTCAATAAGAGAATGCTTTGTTCATACATGATCCGTTATTATTAAGTTTGTGCTAATGATTCTAGCCAGACAGAATGTGTATGAAAAGGGTAGAAGAATGAAAGTATTTTAAATTAAAGTGAATATTGTTTTAAAATGATAGGAAACAAGATTATTCCTATTATTCAAGCTGCTTCATAACCTTTGTTCGATTATTGAAGTATTAAAAGAATGTTTGAATTCTTGAAGATGTTTGTTCAACTGTTATGACTTGCTGGGCAATTGAATGCTCACACTTTCTTGAAATGAAAAACATTTTCAATGACGATGTTAGAAGAACTTAAGGATCTCGTAGAAAGATCGTGGTCGACAGTATCCGGATGAAGTGCCATTCAGAATATGGATGAGCGAGAAGATCAAGTGAAGACTTGTAATATAAAATAAATTAAATGAACTTTAGATTAGTTTAATGAACTGTTATGTATCCTTAGTGGCGGATGAAAGTCAATCTTGTAAGATGGAATGAATAATGTATTTATCATTATTTATAATGAAAAAGGTTATATGGTTTTTAGAACCTGGGATTTAAGAGTGTATGTTGTTATATTTCAGTATATAATGATGTATGTTTGGAAGAAGATGGGATCGTGACGTACGGAATCCGGGTGTGTAACGACCCCAAAATTCATACCATTTAATTCTCGACTTTGGTCGTTAATAACACAACTATTTTTCTGATTTTTACATCATTATTCGATGTTAAACTTTATAAAATGCAGAATAATTTAAACTTTTATGTCTTCTTACTTTAATTCCCTGAATCAAAACCTTTATCATCTACATGTCTTTGAATCAATCTTATTTTATGATTCACTTTATCACTGTCATTATATAAAATTTTATATTTCAAGTAGCACATAGTGTTACCTTCAATCCTTAACCTGCAAAAATGGTTATTTGCAAGGTTGAGCTCGACAGCCCAGCAAAATCTAACAGTTTTCATGCATCACATAGCACACAATAACATGCATAACATGTATCTCATAACATTGGACTAACATAACATATATGCCACAGTTCATATAACAAGTATAAAGATTGAGTTCCTTACTCAATCAGCATGCTTTATTCAATCAACGTAGTCATAAGTTGACTTAACATTTCATACTCTCAACATATATATATAACACATCATGCTCTTTACAATAAAGATTTAAAACAGTTAATCATCAAGTTCACATAGAAAATAGGAACTGAAAGACTTGCCTGATTTGTTGCTTACCAACTACATCTTACTGCTTTGCGTTTATCCTACAATAATTTAAATGTTCATACATACAAGCATCAGTTACATATACACAATGAAATCAATTAGATTGCAATGACTCTTCATCTTATCCTTTTATTTCAAAACATTTCCTTTTAATCGTCACTCGATGTTCAATCTAGTGTTTAAGTCTTGTTACGACATCTCTTTGTTCAATCAGTTTAATTACATTAAAATTCCTTTTCTTTCTCATTACATTCCACTTTAATTGACACTTGACATTCAGTTAAGTCTTTAACCTTGCCTTTATATCACCTTAGACATGTAATGGCTGTTAACATTATTTTAGTTTACCTTCGACTTGTATTTATTTATACTTCTCTTTTAGTCGACACTTAGCATTTGGTTAAGTCATCATAGTTTGATATTACATTATATTAATGTATTATCTTCTTTAAAGTTAATTAAATCAACTTCCATCTCCTGCTTTTAAATTACTTCATTCAAATGGTTACATAACATTTAGTCAAGTTCTTACAATCTTGAATCTACATCCTTTTAGATGTATATTAGGTTAGTTAATAATTAGCTTAACCTTCCTATCATTATTTAAATTTTATTTTATACTTTCAAGTTATTTCTTTTAATTGATACTTAACATGTGGTTAAGTTCTTCACTTATGTCTCCACATCATTATCTTACATGCTAAACTAGATTAAACCCTTGCTTGACAATCCTCAAATTGGATGACTTCTCTCGCTTAGCTCAGGAACGCAATACTGCAAGACCGCACACGGACATAGGCATGAAACTACATCACTCTCCGCTCAGGCCTGACTTCCAAAACCAACCCAATTCCTACAGAAATTCATGAAACTTAACATCTAAACTTATGTAATAATATCAATAAACATGCTATACACCTTTCCAAATACATAAACATATATTTAAAGAATCAAAACCTTAATTTTCCAAAAATTTTCAGTTTTTACACTTTTAGTGAATTCAATCGCCACGAATTCGTTTCTTAACCAATTGACACGATTTAAACTATGTTGATTTCGTTTCTTAACATTTTAACATAATCCAATAACAAACTATAGATTATTACACATATAGAGCATTAATTTTTGTACTTTCTAAGCCATATAATAAGAACATAAACAGTGTTATTTTCCTTTTTCCTCCTACAACTAAGTTACACGAATTTGATCATCAAATAACCCTCACAAATGACGATTAATGATTATAACACCATATATATATATATATATATATATATATATATATATATATATATATATATATATATCAATCCAACATAATTTAACCATTTACAGAGAATGGTCATGGAAACTCAAAACATCACATTAAAGTAAAATATACCTTTAAAACCCTAGTTGTAGGCTAGCAAGAGATGGTGACCCTCCCTCAACCACCATGATTCTTCCTTCTAAAAAAAAATCTTTGTGTTTTCCTCTTCTCACACTCTGTTCTCTCTCTTGGCTTTAGGTTATACGCATAAAACAAATGATATGGCTTTCTCCCACGTTCATCAGTTGAAACAAATAAAAAAACGTCAGTTGAATAAGCCAAAGGCCATAAGGCCTTATTTGGCTAAGCTCATAACTCCCAAACTAGATTATTTTAATAATCTTATATTATATAGTTTCATGTCACACCATTAAATTAATTTAATTGACTCATAATTATAATTATAATAATTACAATCCCCGTTGTAATATACTTAATAAATCTTTACATATCTAATTTAATTAATAAATTAGATCAAAACAACATTTTATTTAATTTAATTATTTTCTTAAATAGTAAGCAATTGATTTAATTTAATTATTTCCTTAGATTAAATCTTTCAGATAAAATTATCATTACTAAATTTAATTTACATTAATCATTTTAGTTACTAAATTAATTCACCACAATTTTATCAACCACTTATTTATCTCAATAAATAAATTAATTAAAATATTTATTTAATTCAATAAATATTTAAAATTAATTACTAAATTCATTTAATTCCTTCAATAGTTAACTTACTATTAAACCTCACTTTCCCAATATATGAATATATCTCTCTTCACACCAGATCATATATTTTAACATATATAGCACGTATATATATATATATATATACTCAAACTTAAAACATCTCATAATAAGAATTTTAATTATTAAATTTTTATTTTAATAGTTTATAAAAATTTGGGTTGTCACATCTTTCCCCCATTATAAGGATTCCGTCCTCGGAATCAACGAAACCTCCCTTACTCGGTTTTCACCAAATCTCGCCGTTGAATAACTTCAACACATTACCTTAATATAGGTTTTATATTTCCTACTCCCACGGCACCATTCTTGATAATAAATTGATCTTGTAAGTTTTATTTCATAACTTTCCCTTGAACTCAATTATATTTTGAGTATTACATATTCGTTAACCCATTCATTTCCTTTTCTAAGGATCGTTATCCTATACTCAACTCATAAACACTCGGGATATTACATTCACCCCTTCTTCTATGAATTTCATCCTCGAAATTTTATTTACTAGTATTCGTTCATTCCATTTATCAAAATAGATTTTATGTTAATATCTATTTATTCATTAGGTTCTGCAACCAAATTCCTTTTCTAAGAATCTTTCCAAGATCATCATATTCCTCACCTCATCTTTTTTTAAAGAGTTCGCATTTCTCTTCTTTCTGGAATTTCATTTCTTTCTTGAAATTATTATGTTTTGCTTAATTTCCTCATCCTTTCCACTTTCACCTTTTAGAATAACAAGAATCTTCCACAATTGCTCAATAATTGGGAAGCGATATGAATAACATGAATTTAAAAGATTCCAAATCATGATGAGGGGTCATAAGACCTTTAACTACGTCCCTAGGTTATCAAGTATCTCAACTTGAACCTTTAACAGTCATAAGACTATACGGACATTGAACTCTTCTCCGTGTTTAATAAAGGCATCACCACCATAAACCATCTTTAATGTATCGTTTACCAATCACATGCATCGAAAAACTCTCTGCAAGTACTCTAGGTGATCAAATTTTATCGCATTCTATGTATGTGCGTACAACGTATTACATCTTAACATCGTAACGACAATATGCGTTACTTTCGGAACCATTGTCTCCTATAACATGTCCCCTTTTATAGGGTTGTTCACCTCAGCTTTTCAACATCTGAATCTGCACCAAAACAATTTGGTTTGGCATAACTTCTCAACAAACTCTTGAATTTTATGAACATCTTTCAATATTCATCTAGCTGAATCAAATAGCATAGATGTAACACCCCCTTTGCGAAATAGAAAGAGAGGTTACTCAAAACATAACAAAACTGATGAATTTAACAACAAAGCTCAAAGCCACAAAAGAATAGTCTTAATAACTGATAAATACCACAAGTCAACCACAATAAATCTCAAACTGTCTCAAGCCACAATCTAAAATAATTATTACAATTCCAAGTAAACTGACACATCAACTCTAAACAGAATATTTCTAAATAATTGGAATGAATGGAGCTCTCATCACACTTGCCCTTGATTCCCCTGATTACCTGCCGGAAGAAAAACATAGCATGAGCCAAATTCCCAATACGGATATAGAATACAAATAATGAACCGAAATAACTAACTCAATTAAATGAAATGAAACGAAACGAACTGAAACGAAACGAAAAAAACTAACACAACGAAATAATAGGTTGAATCAAATGGTTGGGTGTTATTTCATACCGAGCTCAGAACAAAATAGAAATATACCTTTCCACACAGGTAAGTCAAATAATGTCACACAGGCAAGTCACACACATTGGACCGCGAATCCAATGCATGTAAAATCGGAAGGCGTGTTTGGCACAAACATCACCAATCCGCAGAACATAACAAAACAGAAAACTAGGGTCGACCCATACGCCTCCCACAACAAAACACCAAATGGCCAACTCCCAACGGAGAACAAAATGGAGACTCCGTGGACTGATCACACCACCACACGGAAGGTGTCATGCCTCAAGTGCCAAGAGGACATGCACTGTGGTACCCCACAAGTGGTTATATAGAGGTATACCCTACGGTATTCTAACAAAATATAATGTCACAACACATGCGACAAAATATCAACACAAAGGGTTCTAGCGTGTACATGTTAAATCGAACGAAACATCAACACAAGTCTCTAAAAATATAATAACATGTACATCACTAGGAATATCAAAATAAAATTTAGACATGACACATTAGTCTAAAGAGTACAAATAGGAGTTCTAATATAATGCCAAAATAAACTATCACAATAAATTGACAAGAAATAATTATGAGAGACAATATTAAATTTTGAAACGAATAACGAAACGAACAAATCAAAAAAAAAAGAGTCTCGCTGAAAGAGTACGGAATCCGTACCTGGATTAAGCAATGTAATACCCAAAATTAAAATAAGATTATGCTAATCTCCTTCAATCCGATCTAATAAAATAAAATAAAATTTATTACAAATTTACCCATTAACAACATAATATTGCTAAATTTATTATTAAGTAAATTTTATAATTTTATCAACAAGATTAATTAGTTTAAACTAATATACATAACTTTCAATTTGATTCACTAATTCGATTTACAGGCTTCATAAATTAAATATTTATTAAAATAAAATATTTAATTATATATATATAATTCGTCCAACCTGCAACTCAACTGATATACATAATCCTTATATATAACAACGTACGATAACTTTTTAATTTATCCTGTTAACGTTTTTTTACATGTTCAATATATATATATATATATATATATACATACATAACTAGTCAAATCAATCATGTGTACCATCAATAACAGTAAAATCTCTATTAAAACACCTCTAAATTTGTGCAAGAAGAAGTCTGATCACACACATATATATACATATATATGAATATTATACTCCATAAGTTTAATAAGAAACCACAAACAGACTTACCGGTACAACAAAAAGGATTCAATTCCCAATCTTCACAGTGCACCACCTCTTCTTCTTTTTTTTTCAGTTCACATAAGATGAGGAGGGTTAGGTTTTATTTATTGTCTTATTATTTCTCCTAATTATAATAGGATTTATTATTACTCACATTTAATTAAATTAAACCCAAATAATTTTAAGTCCCAAATTGTACTAAATTAATTTACCCATCTTTTACTAATATTTATTAGCCCACACAAATTAAATAACTAGTTTGACCCAAATAAATGACAAAGTCCAATTAATATGTTTTAAAATAAAAATAAATTTTTTTATTTAATATTTATTTATTATTATTATTATTTATTTATTTTCGGGTATTACAATAGATTTCTACAAAAAATTCGAACATCAATCAATATATATATATATATATATATATATATATATTCTCATATCTTAAAGAAATCTCGAAAATATTTTATGATGTCATGATACCGCACTATATTTACAGTCCGTTTGAGGATTCCGTCATTTGGTGATTTTGTCATACTACATCATACCATAGTGGGCTGACGATCCTTAGATCACATCCAACACTAAGTAATACTGCATTGATGACTCCATCGTTTTTATCATCTTTGCACCAGGTTCCATGATGCATTGATGATATATAAAAAAATATATTTTTTGATATATTTCAAATCATTTTTGTCTAGCCAAAGCAATTAGCATAGACATACGAATAATAGCACTGTTTTTAAAAATTCTTTGGTTCACTAGTGTGACCCAACACATATATTTTTCCAAAAATTAAAAGTATAACCATTGGCACGAAGTCAATAAATTAAAAAAATCTAGCAAAGCTAGAAGATTTGGAATACCTAATTTTCTTCATCAATTTCAATCTTTACACTAAATATTCTTGTATTTCAACTTATAATCCTCCTATATCCCCAGTATAGTTCATCAAACTTACTGCACATTGGAAGTTCAAGAACTTCCCACAATAATATGAGTTTAAGAACTTGTCCTAGTCGGATCTATAAAGCGCCCATTCATTTGAGGGGTTCAAAACATACCATATTATTGTGAGTCACGAACTTACTATATGCATTAGTTTTAAGAACCGCACCTAATCTTAATAATATCTGACTAATCTTAATAGTTTCTAACTATCAAATATACACATGAGAAAAGCATCACCTTTTCTCCACATATACATTGATAGCGCGATACCAACATTCCAATGATTATCAATGTGATAAACTGAGTGCAAGCACAAAACCCTCGGCCATACAAAGATTTGTACAACTCCGCCATCACATGAGTCCTCAATTGAAATTCCACCTAACTCTATCTTACTCTTAACTTGCTCTTTGCTCGATACGAATTCCTCGTATCACATTATCTATAACTCGTGAGTTTATCTCGTACTATATCATAATACATTATCTTCATAGCATCAAGCTACAATTATTCAAACATTACAAACTTTCTTTCTTTTATAACTTAAATAGATCACATTGTGATCTTATTCCATAATCATCTCCCTTAAAATTCTTTTCTTAACTCGTGATCGTTTTGTTTTACTATCCTTTTTCTTTCCTTTTTCATCATTTATGACTATATTTGTTATCTTGGCTATTGGAGTTAGGCAACTCCCATTTCTTATCTTTATATCTCTTCAAGATTTTTCTTTGAATCTTCTTGTTTATATAACACTTCATCCTTTAAGAATCTCTAACTTCATTTACATTGCTCAACATTTCATTTAAGTTCCACATTTTCATCATACGTATCCATTTTCTATACGTGGTACACATCGAGTCTCGAATAGTTTCAATATGGTACGCTAAGTGGTTTCCCACAAACAACCAATAAACTAGGTTCCGAGTTGCTAGTTCGTATATACCTCTTCTCTATGAAGGAATCGTTTAGCCCAGATACCATACATCAACTATTAAAGAGTACAACTGTACCATACTTAAATATAACTTTTTGATTCTTAACTTCTTTATCACTCTCTTCTTATAGACATTGTCTATTTATTATCACCTTACATTCTTATTTTTGGAGTTGGGTAACCCCACATTCATACTCCTTATAACTCTGCAAGATTCTTGTTTGAATTCTCTCACGCATGTTTTAATCCTTTCTTTATAAATTTCTTAGATTACTTCTTATTATTCAAACTCTACTTGAGCTTATTCTTTCATTATCTTCACATATCTTCTCTAAGGTTGTAGCCTAAGGTACTCTTACCTAAGGATTCTAACCTATCAGCTCTGATACCAACAGTAACGACCCCAAAATTCATACCATTTAATTCTCGACTTTGGTCGTTAATAACACAACTATTTTTCTAATTTTTACATCATTATTCGATGTTAAACTTTATAAAATGCGGAATAATTTAAACTTTTATGTCTTTTTACTTTAATTCCCTGAATCAAAACCTTTATCATCTACATGTCTTTGAATCAATCTTATTTTATCATTCACTTTATCACTGTCATTATATAAAATTTTACATTTCAATCCGATAACCTTTACATATCAGATAACTCTAACTTTAGCTTTACAACTCATCATAAAACTATACATCATAAAACATTTAGTACATCTCATGAATCTTAATCATGATATTAAGAAATAACAACTTTAGCTAAAACATTAATCTTTGTGTATTATTTTTGATCCACATCATTCAAGTAGCACATAGTGTTACCTTCAATCCTTAACGTACAAAAATGTTTATTTGCAAGGTTGAGCTCGACAGCCCAGCAAAATCTAACAGTTTTCATGCATCACATAGCACACAATAACATACACAACATGTATCTCATAACATTGGACTAAAATAACATATGTGCCACAGTTCATATAACAAGTATAAAGATTGAGTTCCTTACTCAATCAGCATGCTTTATTCAATCAACGTAGTCATAAGTTGACCTAACATTTCATACTCTTAACATATATATATATATATATATATATATATATATAACACATCATGCTCTTTGCAATAAAGATTTAAAACAGTTAATCATCAAGTTCACATAGCAAATAGGAACTGAAAGACTTTCCTGATTCGTTGCTTACCAACTACAGCTTACTACTTTGCGTTTATCCTATAATAATTTAAAAGTTCATACATACAAGCATCAGTTACATATACACAATGAAATCAATTAGATTGCACTGACTCTTCATCTCATCCTTTTATTTCAAAACATTTCCTTTTAATCGTCACTCGATGTTCAATCTAGTGTTTAAGTCTTGTTACGACATCTCTTTGTTCAATCAGTTTAATTACATTAAAATTCCTTTTCCTTCTCATTACATTCCACTTTAATTGACACTTGACATTCAGTTAAGTCTTTAACCTTGCCTTTATATCACCTTAGACATGTAATGGCTGTTAACATTATTTTAGTTAACTTTCGACACGTATTTCTTTATACTTCTCTTTTAGTCGACAGTTAGCATTTGATTAAGTCGTCATAGTTTGATATTACACTATATTAATGTATTATCTTCATTAAAGTTAATTAAATCAACTTCCATCTCCTGCTTTTAAATTACTTCATTCAAATGGTTACATAACATTTAGTCAAGTTCTTACAATCTTGCATCTACATCCTTTTAGATGTATATTAGGTTAGTTAATAATTAGCTTAACCTTCCTATAATTATTTAAATTTTATTTTATACTTTCAAGTTATTTCTTTTAATTGATACTTAACATGTGGTTAATTTCTTCACTTATGTCTCCATATCATTATCTTACATACTAAACTAGATTAGACCCTTGCTTGACAATCCTCAAATTGTGAGACTTTCTCCGCTTAGGCTCGAGGCACACAGCGCAATTGCGATGCCCCAAGCCTTGGCACATCAGCCACATGTACATTTAGTCTTAGTGCATCATGAGAAGACTAACGGCAAGAAGAAATAGTTTATTATATTGTCAATAATCTTAATTGCGTAGTCTATGGGACATAGACAAAAGCTGCCCAGAAGAACTCGCTTCAGCCCCGACTTCAAAAAAACAAACCCAATTCCTATATAAATTCATGAAACTTAACATCTAAACTTATGTAATAACATTAATAAACATGCTATACACCTTTCCCAATACATAAACATTACATAAACATATATTTGAAGAATCAATACCTTAATTTTCCAAATTTCTTCATTTTTTACACTTTTAGCGAATTCAATCGCCACGACTTCGTTTCTTAACCAATTGACACGATTTAAACTATGTTGATTTCATTTCTTAACATTTTAACATAATCCAATAACAAACTACAGATTATTACACATATAGAGCATCAATTTTTGTACTTTCTAAGCCATATAATAAGAACATAAACATTGTTATTTTCTATTTTCGTCCTACAACCAAGTTACACGAATTTGATCATCAAATAGCCCTCATAAATGACGATTAACAGATTATAACACCATATATATATATATATATATATATATATATATATATATATATATAAATCCAACATGATTTAACCATTTATAGAGAATGGTCATGGAAACTCAAAACATCACATTAAAGTAAAATATACCTTTAAAACCCTAGTTGTAGGCTAGCAAGAGATGGAGACCCTCCCTCAACCACCATGATTTTCCTTCTCAAAAAAAATCTCTGTGTTTTCCTCTTCTTACACTCTGTTCTCTCTCTTGGCTTTAGGTTATACGTATAAAACAAATGATGTGGCTTTCTCCCACGTTCATCAGTTACAACAAATAAAAAAAACGTCAGTTGAATAAGCCAAAGGCCATAAGGCCGTATTTAGCTAAGTTCATAACTCCCAAACTAGATTATTTTAATAATATTATATTATATAGTTTCATGTCACACCATTAAATTAATTTAATTGACTCATACTTATAAATATAATAATTATGATAATTACAATTCCCATTGTAATATACTTAATAAATCTTTACATATCTAATTTAATTAATAAATTAGATCAAAATAATATTTTATTTAATTTAATTATTTTCTTAAATATTAAGCAATTGATTTAATTTAATTATTTCCTTAAATTAAATTCTTGAGATAAAATTATCATTACTCAATTTAATTTACATTAATCGGTTTAGTTACTAAATTAATTCACCATAATTTTATCAACCACTTATTTATCTCAATAAATAAATAAATTAAAATATTTATTTAATTCAATAAATATTTAAAATTAATAACTAAATTCATTTAATTCCTTCAATAGTTAACTTACTATTAAACCTCACTTTCCCAAAGATATGAAATATATCTCTCTTCACACCCAGATTATATATTTCAACATATATAACACGTATATATATATATATATATACTCAAACTCAAAACATCTCATAATAAAAATTTTAATTATTAAATTCTTATTTTAATAATTTATAAAAATTTGGGTTGTCACAGTGAAGATAGACCGGATTTCGAGGCGTTACAGATTGGTATCAGAGCTGATAGGTTATAAATCTTAGGTAAGAGTATCTATGACTATAATCGTAGAGAGAGGGATAAGAAGATCACCACGTGATCATAGTGGATTGTAGTAACAGGTGAGCTGTTAAACAATGAATGATTTATAGTACTACGAAGTAGTACGGGAAGAAGAACTCAGATTGAGTTGTAAAGGATAACATACGAATTAAAGAAAATTCGTATTAAGTAAAGAGAAATTTAGAAGTTATAAAATTTCAATTGAGGACTCATGTGATAGCTGAGTTGTATGAACCTTTGTTATGGGCAGAGGTTTGTTCTTGGTGTAACAACTGCTTAGCTTATTACAGTGATAA
Source organism: Panax ginseng (assembly GCA_020205605.1). NCBI lineage: Eukaryota > Viridiplantae > Streptophyta > Magnoliopsida > Apiales > Araliaceae > Panax > Panax ginseng. The sequence continues at coordinate 116,763,919 of CM035129.1, read as the reverse complement.
TCATTGGAATCGGTCTAGCTATCAAGATGTATATGACGAGAAGGTGAATCTTTTCACATGTATATACTTGATAGATAAAGAACGATAAGGTAGGTGCGAGTTCTTGAAACTCATACTTATGGTACGTTCGTGACTCATAATGATATGGTAGGTTTTTGAACTTCTCAGCTAATGGACGCTTATGGTCTGTCTGGGATTGTTCTTAAACTCATATTATTGTGGAAAGTCCCTGAACTCATAATGTGTGGTATGTTGATGGACTGTACTAAGGTAGAGGGATGTTTAGACTGAAAATAAGTTATTTTCAGTAGGCTTAGTATTGAAGGTGCTAGAGAAGATTAAGTATTATCACAGTAAGACAATGAAGGAAGACGGAGAATAGGATATTCCAAGTCATCTAGCTATGCTAGATTTCGAAGTTTATTGAAATCGTGTTTATGTGTTCGTATTTTGGAAAATAAAAGAATTGGTTCAACTTTTGGAACCAATAGATTTTTAAAAGAACTATTCTTGGTATGTCTATGCTAATTGTTTTAGCTAGACAAAAATTGATTTAAAATATCAAAATAAATTTTATCTCATCAGTGCATTTGATGCTAGGATGGTAAAAAGATGGAGTTATTAATGCAATTGAACCTGGTGTTGGATGTGATCTTAGGATCAACAACCCGCTATGGTATGATGTATAATGACGAAGTCACAAACTGACGAAGTCCTCAACGTACTATAAAAAGTACGGTATCATGACATCATAAAACGTTTTGATGTATTGCGAAAAGAATTTATAGATGTAGTCGATGTCAATTGAGTTAACTAGATGAATGTTTCACGTTGATATCCAATTTATTGGTATGGTCTTAGCTACTTGATTCGGCTAGACAAATGGTATGTCATGTTTAAAAAAAAAATCGAGCTTTCTTTTTGAAGAAGTTGTGCCAAACAAAATTATTTTGTTGCGGAATCTAATGATTTAGTCTGAGGTGAACATATCCCGAAATGGGGTATACGATGGGTAAGAGGTAGTTTGCTTTCTTTGTGATTGTAAACTGACCATGGAAGAAAGGTTATGGCGTTATGCTATTAAACCTAGTAAGAGTTCGTGGTCGATTTGACCCCTCAGCAAAAGTATGAAATATTTTAAAGGAATTCTTATATTCCTCGTTGTTCATTCTACTTTTTGAAGAGAAGTTGAGAAGAGGGGTAGGCTAAAATTTCGAGGATGAAATTCTGTGAAGAAGGGGTGAATGCGATAACCCGGGTAAGGGTGTGATTTAAGAAATTCCGAGGACGAAATTTTTATAAGAGGGGAAGAGTGTAACGACCCGGAAATTCGGATCGTCCAGAATTTAAGTTTAAAGAATTAGTTATTAATAAAATGAATTTTTATTAATAATATTATGTGCTATGTGTTTATTAATCATTCTAGAACCTAGGATGATTATAAGTCGGGAGGATTCTGACTACGAGCTAGACTGAACTAGTAATAATTTTCAAGACAAAAATGAAAATTTTCCAGGAACAAAATATTTCCGGGTAAAAAGATTAAATAGGCACTATTAACCCGATGAAACCTAAGGGTTAGGGTTTGAATAACCTAACTCTTTCCAAGAGTTTGGTATGTCGAAATGATATTCCGTCGAAAGATTTGAGGATAATATATCATGAAAAGTTAAGTAAGCCGATAAAAGTTTTTCTCAAAAAATGTGCAGAAATCGGACATAATAAAAATGACGAAAAATACTGTTATGTACTTTTCATTCATTTAGCTACGTTAGGGTAAAACGTGAAGGAAAATGCTTAACGCCAAAAAGTGTTTTTCAATTTTTCAGAAATCCGAAGAATACGTAAATGTTAATCGGTAAAGAAAAGATGAAATATCCAAAAATATTTTGATTCTAAGAATCCCAGTTTTTAAAACTGTTGGACAAAACACGAAAGACAGATCCACGAAACTTACTGGCTAAGTTTCGTGAATAGTAAGGAGGTTAACTAAGGAGGTGGAAATAAGTAAACTTAAGTGTTAAGTAAACTTAAGAGTTAAGCAAACTTAAAGGCTAAGTAGATTTTAATGTTAAGTAAACTTAAGAAGTAAGTTAATGTGACGCCCCCAAATTCAAGTACTTGAAACCCGAACTCGGTGCTTCACGATACCATTTCTATGAGCGGAATAATACTAATAATAATAACAATAATACATATTATCAAATTTAATTTACATATTATCAGAGTTTAGTTCCCAAGTACGAAACCTTTAAACATTCGTTACATGATAATAATAATAATAATATTTATCATCCTTATCTTAAAGTCAAACTATTACATAGGATAGCTTAAACATTCATTTAGCGACTTTCCCTTTTCCCTTGTTCTTAGCAGAGCCTTCAGGTTGTTCACATTTAGCTGAAAACATTTAAATTAAGCAAGGATGAGCATTTGAGTGCCCAGCAAGTAATGGCAAATAATAACAATTAGCTGAAAGGATTAAATGTTTTCTTTGAACAATACTTCTACAATCTAATCAATGATTGTGAAGAAAATTTGAACCATTAATAAACAACAGTCATTTCGATTTCAAATTTTGAAACTACATATTGACTATATATGAGGATTGTTGATGACTATGAACATTGTTTTCTTTTTTTGAAAAGATTAAACAGAACTTCATCTGTAGACCGTTATAACTTACGGACACGGGGGGTGATCAACCCTTTATGCCCTGTATTGTTCAATACTACATTATAAGAATGATATTATCGTTCATCCTTTGTCCGCCTTAGCGCAGAAAAATTTCCCATATTTGGGATGTTCATAATAGTCTTGGATTCAAACCAAAACAATTCGGTTGGATAATAAATAAGTTTTATCTTGTTCAACAACAATTTTAAATTTATGTCTAGACGGATCAAATAGCTTAGACGACTTTTAATTCAACGTATACATACTGGACACTAATAAGTACATATCAACATGTGATAAAACATAATGATTATCCAAGTGAGGACACTTGTATAACCATGTTTAGAAATTAACGAACAGAATATATATCTTGATCTACAATAACAAAATAAAGGAACTCGTACAACAATTATAATTTAATAACTTACTTATACAGAATCATTGCATAAGTATTTACAAAGGTTGAAATATTTGAACAATTGAAAAGAATAGTTCAGATATTATCTTACGCATGTCCATTTCATAAAGTAAATGCAAAGGGTTAGATACTTGCCTTGTCTGCTGCTTACAACTTAGATTTATCTTTTATATCAAGCCCTATCATTAAATAGATCATTTGTTTGATTAGAATAACATATCATATCATATTGTACTGCTATTTGCAGTCAACACATAACCTAATCACATCGTCATATAATTTTAACAACCATTGAATCACAAATAAACATTTATCAAATCAATCTATCTAAGTCCATATCAATTTCTGAAATATGTCGGTCTACCGACAGCTTTATCGAGTAATTATCGAGTCTATGACTCTATCCCGAAGTTTAACATCCGTAAATATTAGTCATATTATTTTTAAATGACTTAATATAATTTTTAAACATTTATTATAATTTATCATGAATTTTCAAACACCGGAATCATAATTAAATGATTTAAATATTAAACAATTCTATTATCATTAATATTCAATTAATATTAAACTATTAATGAAACCATTGCCAAAATATTAAAGTTATTTATAATAACTCAAAATATTTTTAAAACATTTATATTACCCTTAAATGATTTTTAAAATATTTAAAATTATTTTTGAAATAATTACCATTAATATTTAAATATTAATGTACTAATTATCCAAATATTAAAAGTCATTAAGTATAACTTAAAATATCTTTAAACACTTTATTTTCATTTAAAATAATTTTTATAATATTAAAATCATTTTAAAACTAATTTATTTAATATAATTATTAAATAACTTTAATATCATTAATAATAATTAATTAATGAATTTTACCTTTAAATATTGAAAGTTATATTTTATAACTTCAAATATTTTTAAACACCTTATTATTATTTAAAATAATTTTTAATATAATAAAATTATTTTTAATTTATTTATTTAATTCATTTATTAAATAACTTAATTATCATTAATATTAATTTATTAATGAAATTTATCACAAAATATTAAAAGTCATAACTTAAAATATTTTCTTATATCATAATATAATTTTAAATGATTTTTCATGTATTAAAATTATTTTTATATAATTTATTTAATATTATAATTAAATAAATGAAATACTTTTAATATTCCAAAAATATTAAATATTTATGAAATACATTCAAAATAATTAAATACTAATTTTTAGATTTTAAAATAATTTTTAATAATTAAAAACTATTTAATGCTGATTATTTAATAAAAAAATATAATTCTTATACAACAGCCATCGTGATCTTTTTGCCTACTTTGAATTAACCGGCCACTGAAGTCAGCCTACTTTATGTTTAGGAGATTTTAAGGCATAATCTTAAAGTACGTATACCAGTCTATAACTTGGTTACAAAAACAAACACATCATCATAAAACTGTCAGATCTGAGCCCACGAATAACTTGTCAGAGCCTCCTGGGCTATATCTGGGTTTTTCCAGAAATTGAAAGTCATAGTCGGTCAATGAGGTTTGACCGTCCATAACTTTCATTCTGAGCACGATCTGAGCTAGCTAAAAGTTCCATATTAAAGAGCACATAACAGACTACAATATCAAAGCTTTAAACAACTACAGCATATAACAGAGAAAGATTAAAGAGGCCTGACATTTGCTTGTCAGACAATAAGAAAAATTTTCCAGATTATAGAGCACATAACAGGCTACAAGATCAAAGCTTTAAACAACTAAAACATATAACAGAGAAAGATTAAAGAGGCCTGACATTTGCTTGTCAGACAACAAGAAATTTTTTCCAGATTTTTCAAAAACTCAAATTTAAAGACTTAGATGATATGGATCTACCTAAAACCAACCCAGATCATCATAACAAACTAAAAACAACATATTCTAACACATAAATCTAACATCTAAGAACAGATTTTTGAGCAGATTCAAGCTAAGTTTTTTTTTTATACCTTTCTAAGAAAATTTCTGATTTTGGCTTCTGATTTGTTATGGGTGATGGTGGGGCTCGGTTTTTGACTGATCTTAGCAAAGAATTTCGTGGGTTTTAGTGAGAGAAAGTCTTGGTTGGGTGTTGTGCAATATTAGGCTACAAAATGATTTTTTTTCTCTCCCAATCTATATATATGTAAGCTAGATGCATGGAATGGCTGATATAAAGCTCATTGCTCTCAATTATGAGCATGTGGGGTTGGTATAAGTTAGTCACTGTAACAACCGAGAAATTCAAATTTTATTGTAAAATAATTTTATTGAATTAAATAATGATAATATTATATTTTATGTGATATCAAGATGGTTGTTAATCTATAACCTAATGATGTTGGAATGTCGTAATATTTTAGCTACGTGAAGGAATTAAAGTGTTTGAATTTCTAAGACGAAAATAAAAGTTTTCTGAGAAATTTCTGAAAAACACTATTCATCGGTATTTGCTCGGGAATTATTTTTGAATTTCCGAGAAATACGTAATGATAGAATATCAAGATATGACAGATTATGTAATAATAATCTAGTTATGGAAAATATAATATTTCGCTTGCGGGCGTAAGTTATGAATATTAAGGAAAACAAAATATTAGTAAGTAAGTTATAATTGTATGATACTTAGGTATTATACAAGATAATGAAAATGAGTATAATACGAAGTATTATACGAGTTTGTTTGAAGGATGGAATATCATATATAATGAATTTGTATACGAATTATAATACGAGAATAATGCATAGACAATATATATATGTATTAAGCAATGTTAATGGACTTGGAAGATTGGTTAACATTTGGTACAAGCCCAAGTAAATTAAATGGTTAGGCCCAATGTTAATTAATAAGCAAGTGAGTGTTTGATAAAGCAAGCCCAAAGGTTAAGTTAATTAAGCCAAGCTAGAATCCATGAGTTGATTGACCCATGGGGAAAACCATATTGATATGGTTAATGTGTGGTAACCAAGTTATATGAGTGGTGACCAAGTGTTAGAAGTAATGACCAAGATAATGTGGTGATCAAGTTAAAGTAATGACCAAGTAAAAGAAGTAATGACCAATCAAAGGATATGATTTGTGCTAATCAAGTAATGAATAGTAAGGAGGTGGCTTAAGGAGGTGGGATTGGTTTATTGGCTAAACTACCCTAACCTTGGAAATTCTATAAATAGAGAAGGCTTACAAGCCATTTGTTACTTGTTCAAACAATCCAACTCATATAAACTGCTTAATTGTTAGGGAGCTTAAGTTACAAATAAGTCACTTTCATTTAGAAGAAGAAGAAGAAGCTATTTTACTAGGACTTCAAATGTAAGACTCTTTCTCTAATTATCTTCTATCTCTATTCATGATAGGTTGATAAGAAAAGTTGGATTAAGGGACATGAATGTTAAGAAGTAAGAAGAATGTGTAAGCAATGAACTTAAGCCACATAAGTTGGTAATAAGTCATTTGAACTTATAAAAGTTATGAACTTGTTATAAGTTAACCTTGAATGTTAGTATGAAATGTTAAGGGTTTGTATGTATATGTATCATATATACATGAAAGGAACTATATGTGAGAACATATATGCAAGATGATTAAAAGACTTTAACTTTCATAAGTTATGAACAATGAAGCTATAAGTAGTTTATAATTGAATAAGTTATAAGCTTATGGAAGATTAAGTCAAAATCCAACAATGAAGATAAGTTGTTGTAATAAGTATGTGAAGATGTTCATAGAATGAATTAAGTGCAATTGAAGTAATGAACAAATCATTAGTAATGAAGATTTGCCGGAAATTGCATGATTAGACGATAATCGTCGAATTCGTGAAATTCTCGGAATAGAAGTCAAATTTTGTGTTTGAACTCGGAAATGTTATTTTCTAATGGAGACAAGTCATGTTTGTCATTCTAGAGTTGTGGACTCAAAAATGATCGAATTCCGACTTAAAACGAAGAAACGAGCATTGAACGTTCACGAACGTTTATCGTTTACGTTAAAAATGAACTAATAGGTGAATTTTTAGCAAATAAAGTCAAATAGATAAAATTTTTGCATGAACGCATAGATTACGTAATTTGTGAACCATAGCCTTTTGATCGAGCCATTTCGTGTGTGTCAAGCATGTTGTTATTGAGATTGTCATACTTGCTGAGCTAGTTATGCTCACTCTTGCTTGAACCATATGAATGCAACTAAGATTGAACATCCCGAAGGATCGAATAAGGATAAAAGAAAAGCTAAGGCGGATCGTTAAGTCGCATCAGCCAAGTCCGGATAATGTACATGTTAATGTTGTAATGTTATTAATATTATGACAAAGAACCTTTGTAATGGGTTTTGATTTAAAACTTGGGACAATGTAAGTATTATTTTGATATTATAAAAGAGATGTTCGTTGAGATTTTGAGGTATTTTCAATGAATGAATGATATATGAATGTTAATATACAAATTAGATTGAGATGATAGCACCATCATACACATATTTGATTATATAGTTGAAAGATATGTGATCATGATTTAGAGACTTGAAAGATTTGAACATAAAGTTGGTATCAAAGAAGGCTAGGTTATAAAACTTAAGGGAAAATTAGAACCTTAAGTCATAACCTTAAGAAAAGAATAAAGAAGTAAAAGATGAAACTTAACCTTAATATAAAAATGCATTATATTATGTTATGTGTTTTTATTATTCTGATATGGTTTTCAAAAGTACTAATCAAACTATATTTTTTTATAAAAGAGTCACGTGGAGAAAATGATATGTTTAATGAAGAGACATAGTAATGTAGTGAGCGAGGATTCGGTTAATCGAGTAGAGATACTACCTAATCCCATCAAAGAAGAGAATGCTGAAGTGGCGTGAATCGAGTCTGAAGACTCGGACAATTTAGACTACATGTCTATATTTGATGGTATGCTAGAGGAAGAGGTGGACGTGATGTCCTTTAACCAAGTTCCACCTACAGAAGAGTTGACTACGGGGGAGTCAATGAAGGCCCTATTCATGACAGTATTAGATAGAAACATCTAATATTGTCAAGAGGTTAAGGAGTTGAAAGAGGAACTCCAAGCTGTCCGGGAGGACAAAGTGAGTATGGAGGGTATGTGGGAAGAGGAACACGACGACTGTGTTTTGGCCAAGGACAAGGTCCACTAGCTGAAACACGAATTCTTTGAGCTTAAGAAGGAGCTAAAGACTACGAAACGAAAGGTAGAGAGGATGTCCTATATATATAAGAGTTCTCATGTGGATTTCCAGCAGCAAATAGCTGGGTATCCGATAGAAGAAGGGGAGACTCGACATACTATCAGTCGGGATGTCATTGCCAGTCTAGCCACGAAAGACTTTGAGAATGCCATTCGGCAGATGTAATCTAGTTATAGCTAGAATAGTTTAGATATGTAAATATTATGTATCTAGTAGGGACGTAAAACCCTCCTTTGTATATCAAGGGTAGTCTTTTGTAAATCCCAATTTTTGGAAAGCAATTACGGGATGGTAATGTAATCAGCTAAGGCTGAGTAATGTAAACAATGTAGTGTTATACTACAAGTTATGAATCAATATAAGTGTTTTTATGGAAATATATTAAGTAAGGAGTAGGAGTTATTGTTTCATCACAAATAATAACTAACCAACAAGAAGAAAGTAATAATGACGTGTTGTTTTCTTAAACAACAAAATGTCGCCAAGAAGGAGACAACGAAATCAAGATTCTAATGTTAACCAACTGAAGGGAGGTCCGGTTAATCCAGTGCAAGAGTTCGTTAATCTTTTAATGGCCGCTTTTAATAGAACTGGGGCTAATATACCCATAAATCCTGGAGTAGTACGAGCTACTACTTTTAAGGATTTTAAAAGTGTCGGTCCGCCGGAGTTCAAAGGAACTACGGACCCAATAGAAGCCAAAACTTGGGTGAAAGAAATTGAGAAAACATTTATTATAACAAATGTTGAAGAAGGTCAAAAGGTTGCTTTTGCAACCTATATGATGAAAGGGGAGGCCAATTTCTGGTGGGAGGCAAACCAGGCTAGGGCCGGAATAAAAAATTTAACGTGGGTGAGGTTCAAGGAGGTTTTCTTCGAGAACTACTTTCCCACGAGTATGCAGGGGAGGATGGAAATGAGGTTTCTTGTTTTGAAACAAGGGGATATGACTGTTCCCCATTATGCTTCCAAGTTTAATGAACTGGCGAGATTTGCTCCACATCAAGTGGACACTGAAATAAGAAAAGCTAGACGATTCGAGTAGGGCTTGAAACCCTGGCTCTATAGCCGAATTTTTGTGTTCCAAAGTACTTCCTTTGGAACCATATTAGAGAAGGCAATAATTACCGAAGGTGGGAATGAGGCTCTCACCAATATCACAAGGATAAGAAAAATAAGGAAAAGTTGATGGGGAATCAAGATGAAGGAGCCAATTGGTAGTGGCGACGGCCAAAAGAGGAAGGGTTTTAACTCGGGAATACCGGAGTAAAGCAAGGGATCCTAAAAGGAGGATGGAGGCTCAAAACACGTGGGAAGACTCATTTAGGAGTCTGTCTCAAAGGAAAGGCAGTATGTTATAACTGTGGACAGGACGGGCATATTTCGCCTAACTGTCCCAATCCAAAGAAAAACCGTGGATGTTTTGTATGTGGATCAACTGAACACATAGCAAAGAACTGTCCAAAGAAGGGGACAGATGGAAATAAGGGCACTAATAGCGGTAAGTTGGCTATTAGTGGTCCAGCTCAGCAGGGTAGACCAATGGCCCACACTTTTAATATGATGGTCCAAGATGCGGTGGCATCAGGGGATGAAGTTGCAGGTATTATCCCGATCAATAACATAAATGCTTACATGCTATTTAATTCGGGTGCTACTTGTTCGTTTATAGCATGTGATTTTACTAGACGATTAGAATTACTTTCCGAAAAGTTGCTTATACCTTTGATTATTAAGGTAGCAAACGAAGAGATAATTCCTGTTGAAGATATTCATAGGAATTGTTGCGTAGATATACGGGTTTGTAAATTATCGGTAGATTTAATACCGATTAAGTTGGGAGAATTCGATGTAATTCTCGGAATGGATTGGTTGATTAACTATGGAGCAATTATAGATTGCCAGAAGAAATGTGTGAGCATTAGGACGTTGAAACAACCTCCTGTACTATTTTATGGTAATAAATCGCCGGGACGCTCGTGTTGTCTTACGATGACACAAACTAGAAAACTTTTAAGGAAGGGATGTGTAGGTTATCTATGCCATGTTGTTGACACCCAGCGTGTGGGAGCAACCATGGAACAAATACCCATAGTAAATGAATTCATGGATGTGTTTCCAAGTGAATTACTGGGGTTACCACAGGATCGAAAGATTGAATTTGTAATAGACATTGTGCCAGGAGCGGCACCAGTCTCAAGGGCACCGTATCGTATGACACCTGTGGAAATGAAGGAGCTAATGGTTCAGTTACAGGAACTATTGGATAGGAAGTACATTCAACCGAGTGTTTCCCCATGGGGTGCACCGGTATTGTTTGTCAAGAAGAAAGATGGATCGTTAAGGCTTTGTATCGACTATCGAGAGTTGAACAAGTTAACAATAAAGAATAAATATCCATTGCCCAGGATCGATGATCTTTTTGATTAATTAAAAGGGGCAAAGTATTTTTCTAAAATAGATTTGTGGACAGGGTATCACCAACTGAAGGTTAGAAAGGAAAACATACCAAAGACGGCATCAGGACTCGTTATGGTCATTAGGAGTTTCTAGTAATGTCATTTGGGTTAACGAATGCACCAGCTGCATTTATGGACATGATGAACCGAGTGTTCAAACCATATTTGGACAAGTTCATCGTAGTGTTTATCGATGATATTTTAGTCTATTCTAAGACGCCAGAAGATCATGTTGAACACTTAAGATTAGTGTTGAAGACACTAAGAAAAAGGTTATATGCAAAATTCACTAAGTGTAAATTTTGGCTGGAGAAGGTACAGTTTTTAGGTCATGTCATTGACCAAGAAGTGATTTCAGTGGATCCAGCAAAGGTAGAAGCAGTGATGAGCTGGGAACAACCGAAAACGCCGACTGAGGTGCGGAGTTTCCTGGGGTTAGCAGGATACTATCGAAGATTTATCCAAGATTTTTTGAAGATAGCTACTCCGTTGACTAACCTGATAAGGAAGACGGTAAAATATGTGTGGACGGATAAATGTGAAGACAGTTTTCAAAAACTGAAGAAAAGGTTAAGTGAAGGCCCTATTTTGTCATTACCTGATGACATAGGAAATTTTGTAGTTTATAGCGATGCTTCGCATAGAGGACTTGGTTGCGTGCTCATGCAGCATGGCAAAGTCATTGCGTATGCATCACAACAGTTGAAGGATTATGAGAAATTTTATCCTACTCATGATCTGGAACTGGCCGCGGTAGTATTTTCCCTAAAGATATGGAGACATTATCTTTATGGGGAGAAATGTGAGATATATACGGACCATAAGAGTCTAAAGTATATCTTCACTCAGAAGCAGTTGAATTTGAGACAGAGAAGATGACTAGAGTTGATAAAGGATTATGATTGTGAAGTCTTGTATCACCTTGGGAAAGCTAATGTACTTGTCGACGCCTTAAGTAGGAAGGGTCGGGAAAAGTTGTCTATGTTAACGACTCAAAATGAGTTAATAACAAAGATGGCTAGGATGGAGATAGAATTGAAGATGCCGAGTGAATCGAGACAAATACTTTTTATGATGGAGATGCAATCTACTATCGTACAGAGAGTCAAGGAGGTACAACTCAGGACTAATGAGTGTAACAAAATGAAGAAGTGGTTAACCGATAAAGAAGATACTAAGTATAGTCTTGATAATGAGGGATTATTAAGATTTGAAGGAAGAATTTGGATTCTGAATGAGACGAAATTAAAGGAGAAAGTGTTACAAGAAGCTCATAGTTCAAGGTACTCGATACATCCTGGTAGCACTAAGATGTATCAAGACCTTCGACAGAGTTTTTGGTGGCCAAACATGAAGAGAGAAATTGCTGAGTACGTGAGTAGATGCTTAACTTGTCAAAAAGTTAGAGCTGAACATCAACGACCGAGTGGCTTGTTACAATCATTGGAGATTCCAGAATGGAAGTGGGAGCATATCACGATGGACTTTATGGTGGGACTTCCGACAATGACAAAAGGGTACGATTCGATTTGGGTAATAGTAGACCGATTGACGAAATCGGCTCACTTCTTACCAATTAGGGTCAAGTATAACTTAGACCAATTAGCTAAACTTTATGTTAAGGAAATTATTTCCAGACATGGAGTACCAGTATCGATTGTGTTAGATCGTGATCCGCGATTCACGTCAAATTTTTGGAAAAGTTTGCAAGAATAGCTGGGAACACAATTGAAGTTAAGCACAACTTATCATCCACAAACTGATGGGCAGAGCGAGAGGATAATTCAGACGTTAGAAGACATGTTGAGGTCTTACGTCATGGAATTCAAGGGTAGTTGGGATGATCACCTACCACTTGTAGAGTTTGTATATAACAACAGTTATCATGCAAGCATAGGCATGCCACTTTATGAAGCTTTGTACGAAAGAAGGTGCAGAACACCATTGTATTGGGATGAAGTGGGAGAACGCCGGATGCTAGGACCAGAATTGGTGCAGCAGACAGTGGATGTAATAAAGTTAATTCGGATGCATCTTGTTACAGCTCAGGACAGGCAGAAGAAGTATGCGGACTCGCATAGATTAAATCGAGAGTTTGAAGTAGGCTCGTATGTTTTTCTAAAAGTATCTCCCTGGAAAGGAAAGACACGCTTTGGAAAGAAAGGAAAGTTAAGTCCAAGGTTTATAGGACCTTTTGAGGTATTAAAAAGGGTGGGAGAGGTAGCTTATATGATAGCATTACCTCCAGACCTAGAAAGAATACATAACGTGTTTCACGTATCTGTATTACGTCCTTATAAGCCAGATTATAAGCACGTAATCGAATATGAGCCGATTCATATCGAGAAGGACTTAACCTATGAAGAATCTCAGATTCAAATCATTGATAGGAAAGAACAAGTTCTGCGGAACAAAGTAATACCATCAATAAAGGTATTATGGAAGAACCAAGATGCCGAAGAAGCAATGTGGGAATTAGAAGAAAAGATGAAGAAAAATTTTCCTCATCTATTTGATTAAAGTAAGACGAGATTCTGGGGACAGAATCTTTATAAGGGGGGAAGGATGTAACAACCGAGAAATTCAGATTTTATTTTAAAATAATTTTATTGAATTAAATAATGATAATATTATATTTTATGTGATATCAAGATGGTTGTCAATCTATAACTTAATGATGTTTGAATGTCGTAGTATTTTAGCTACGTGAAGGAATTAAAGTGTTTGAATTTCTAAGACGAAAATAAAAGTTTTTCGAGAAATTTCTGAAAAATACTATTCATCGGTATTTGCTCGGGAATTATTTTTGAATTTTCAAGAAATACATAATGATAGAATATCAAGATAAGACAGATTATGTAATAATAATCTAGTTATGGAAAATATAATATTTCGCTTGTGGGGTTAAGTTATGAATATAAAGGAAAACAAAATATTAGTAAGTAAGTTATAATTGTATGATACTTAGGTATTATACAAGATAATGAAAACGAGTATAATACGAAGTATTATACGAGTTTGTATAAAGGATGGAATATCGTATATAATGAATTTGTATACGAATTATAATACGAGAATAATGCATACGCAATATGTATATGTATTAAGCAATGTTAATGGACTTGGAAGATTGTTTAACAATTGGTACAAGCCCAAGTAAATTAAATGGTAAGGCCCAATGTTAATTAATAAGCAAGTGAGTGTTTGATAAAGCAAGCCCAAAGGTTAAGTTAATTAAGCCAAGCTAGAATCCATGAGTTGATTGACCCATGGGGCAAACCATATTGATATGGTTAATGTGTGGTAACCAAGTTATATGAGTGGTGACCAAGTGCTAGAAGTAATGACCAAGATAATGTGGTGATCAAGTTAAAGTAATGACCAAGTAAAAGAAGTAATGACCAAGCAAAGGATAGGATTTATGTTAATCAAGTAATGAATAGTAAGGAGGTGGCTTAAGGAGGTGGGATTGGTTTATTGGCTAAACTACCCTAACCTTGGAAATTCTATAAATAGAGAAGGCTTACAAGCCATTTGTTACTTGTTCAAACAATCCAACTCATATAAAATGCTTAATTGTTAGGGAGCTTAAGTTACAAATAAGTCACTTTCATTTAGAAGAAGAAGAAGAAGAAGATACTTTACAAGGACTTCAAATGTAAGACTCCTTCTCTAATTATCTTCTATCTCTATTCATGATAGGTTGATAAGAAAAGTTGGATTAAGGGACATGAATGTTAAGAAGTAAGAAGAATGTGTAAGCAATGAACTTAAGCCACATAAGTTGGTAATAAGTCATTTGAACTTATAAAAGTTATGAACTTGTTATAAGTTAACCTTGAATGTTAGTATGAAATTTTAAGGGTTTGTATGTATATGTATCATATATACATGAAAGGAACTATATGCGAGAACATATATGCATTATGATTAAAAGACTTTAACCTTCATAAGTTATGAATAATGAAGCTATAAGTAGTTTATAATTGAATAAGTTATAAGCTTATGGAAGATTAAGTCAAAATCCAACAATGAAGATAAGTTGTTGTAATAAGTATGTGAAGATGTTCATAGAATAAATTAAGTGCAATTGAAGTAATGAACAAATCATTAGTAATGAAGATTTGCCGGAAATTGCATGATTAGACGATAATCGTCGAATTCGTGAAATTCTCGGAATAGAAGTCAAATTTTGTGTTTGAACTCGAAAATGTTATTTTCCAATAGAGACAAGTCATGTTTGTCATTCTAGAGTTGTAGACTCGAAAATGTTCAAATTCTGACTTAGAACAAAGAAACGAGCGTTGAACGTTCACGAACGTTTATCTTTTACGTTAAAAATGAACCAATAGGTGAATTTTTAGCAAACGAAGTCAAATAGATAAAATTTTTTCATGAACGCGTAGACGTAATTTGTGAACCGTAGGCTTTTGATCGAGCCAATTCGGACTTATAACGAAGAAGTTATGCGTCCGGGAAGTTAACAAAATTCAAAGTTTGAAAATTTTTCTGGTGCACAGAGTTGGCGTCGCGGCGCCAACCGTAGGCCAAATGATGGCGTCCTAACCAAATAAAGATGTCCGAAGCACACTGGAAACTCATGCAAAGCAAAGACAAACCACCTTTGAAATTCACGCCATGCACAAAGACAACACCTTCTGCAGAGTGGTGCCGCAACGCGGCCCACTGAGTAAGGACTCGCGCCGCAGCGCCAAGTCCGGGACCTCCCCACTGTTAACTCACGCCACCACAAATGAGATAGGCTTATGAATATTTTAGCCTTACAAAGAACAAAGATGGTGATGAATGTTTATAAGTATAAAGAAAGGAAGGTGATTGATTTCAAAGTAAACACACTTTAAGGAATGTAAAGTAACCTTGTTAAAACTTTGTTAAACCTTAAGGATGTTGTATAAAGGTTGAGATAACCTAATCAAATGTGAATGAAAGTTTACTGATAAACCGGAATCAATTGTAAATGAATCTAATACGGAATTAGATTGAGATGAAGGGTAAGATATAGTCATATACATACTTGATTATATATGACCTAATGTGAGGTATTATGTGATCATGTATTGTAGAGACTTGAAAGACTCGAACATAAAGTAATTATACCATAGCAGACGCTAAAGGAAAGTATTCTAACTCTTGTCTCAGTTTAATATGAACAAGTTTTTGAAGTTCATGTATCCTTACGCATGAATTGATGTACAATTAAGTAAAAGCCAATTCTTTTGGCTAGACTTGATATAATGAATGGATTATTGATAGTCTATTCATCTATTATCAAATGTTATTGTCTTTTGTCAACTACTTGATATCGTTTTCAAAAGAAGACTGAAATGTTAAACAAATGTTTTATCGGTAAAATGACAGGCACGTGAGGTTGCCACAATTAAACGTACATACGTTTAATGAATGTAGTGTTGATCAACATAGAGTACAATAGGCTGATCACCTAGAAGTGCTCGTAAGTAATACCGGGCTTTCGGAGTTAGTTCTGGGTTGTCCTTTTCAAAGAAAGAATGAAATGATCAAGGTCTCTAACCGGAGTGAATGTTTTACTGAATATTGTTTTTATTGTAAAACATTTTGAAAGAAAGATGAAGTGCTATTTTGAATCATCAATAGTATTTCATAACTATTGTTCAGTTATTGAAGATATACGATTCGTGTGTGTCAAGCATGTTGTTATTGAGATTGTCATACTTGCTGAGCTAGTTATGCTCACTCTTGCTTGAACCATATGAATGCAGCTAAGACTGAACGTCCCGAAGGATCGAATAAGGATAAAGGAAAAGCTAAGGCAGATCACTAAGCTGTCTATGTAATAGTATAGGTTAATGTTGTAATGTTATTAATATTATGACAAAGAACTTTGTAATGGGTTTAGAACTTGGGACAATGTAAGTATTATTTTGATATTATAGAAGAGATGTTCGTTCTTTTGAGGCTTTTCAATTGAATGAATGTATGAATGTTAGTACAGTATAACACCATCTGTCGGGTCGGAATATACCCGGATTTGGGGGCGCTACAATCACCAACTCACCTAAATGTCAAAACCTATTAGTTAGCCAAAATAATGTAATTAGGGGCAAAATGGTCTTTTGGCAAATCATTTTAATGGCATTATTGTAACTTGTCAAACCTTTAGGGTTTGACCCTTAGAGTTTAACTCTTAGTGTTTAACCTTTAGGGTTTAACCCTAAGGTTTAGCATGTAGCATTTGTAAAAAATAGCAACTAGGGTTTGTACAAAAACTAAAATAATTTTAGTTTCTAAAATTTAAAAATTAAGCTTTGTTAATTAGATTAGGTTAATAATTATATTATACAAGAACATTAGGGTTTAGTACCACTAATCATAATTAACTTTTCTAATATAGCAATTAGGATTTAGGATTATGAAAATTAGGGTTAGTAATACATAATTAGGGTTTCTAATAATTAAATTAGGGTTCTTGGTATTAGGGTTTTAAATTACTAATTAGGTTTACCTTAATTAGCAATTAAAATCTATCATCATGTTATTAATCACAGTAACACAATTTTTGACTGATCACAAACTCTAGTTTAGGTTTCAAATTAGGGTTTCTAATTATTAGAAATTCAAATATAAACTAGGGTTTTAAATTTATAATTAGGGTTTCCTAATTAGCATATCACTACGTAACACATAACATAAATCATATAACACAGTTATATAACAGTCTTAAATTTCCCATTTAAATTGAAAAATAGGGTTAAACAAATTAATGTTATGGTTTGGTCAATATACACCATAATTGACCAACCATCAACAGTACGTACATACAGTACATATTTATAGCACTGAAAAATAAAAATATATTTAATATTATAATATTATTCTCATTTATTACCCAGAATTAGGGTTTGGATTCCATATCTGATTTATCTGTCGTAATTAACCTTATTAATTAAGTTAAAATAATTAGCTTAATAACCTGAACAAAACTTATATAATAAAATAATTATTATAATTATTCTAAAAATCATATCATATATTATTTAAATAATATAAGATTATATTTTCATGAAAAAGAATTGATAAAAACATTTCCAATATAGAATTAATTATTATAAGCATATAATTGATAATAATAAATAATTCTAAAATAAAATTATCTGTAATAATTAATGTAATAAATAAATTTTTATTTTTCACACCCATAAATATATTCATATTATCTTGGCACATATCACCCATATTTATTTTAATAAATAAAAAAAAATTATATGCAAAATTTATGATTTATTTATATAGAAAATATCGGGTTGTCACATTCACCCTCCCTTATAAAGATTTCGTCCCCGGAATCACCGTTTTAAAACCTATACATACCAGGGTACATAGCATACACAATCATTGAAGGTAGATCTCGATCACTTTGATCGGACTGATATTTAACTATTCACATAAAGCTTGTCTTCCTGATTAAATCAAAAATTTTATTTCTAGAAGAACTCAAATTCCTCCTCCAAAATTTCTTTATAAAATAATTTATTATTTATAGGAAAATCATATATAAGAAAATAAAAGTTATACGAAAAGTACTTGGAGTTCCATTGCCAGCTGCCACCGAATCCTGAACTGTCATTTTGAAGACCCTAGCAGTAGATTTTGTCAGCTTGCTAGATGAAGTTGGTCCTGTGATTGCCAAAGTTCCGCCACTTTTCCCCATGTTCACGTTTTCTACCTCCGTTCTCCTTTTCGGACAGTCCTTCACCTTATGTTCCTTCGATCCGCACAGAAAACACCACTAATCGTTCTAGGATTGGGGCAGTTCGGAGAGATATGGCCCTCCTTCCCGCACTTAAAACATGCAAATTTACCTTTCAGACATTCCCCCAAATGATTCTTCCCACAATTCCCACATTGCACCACCGGCTTCTTCTTTGCAGCTTCTTGCTTCACCTGCACACCCCTAAAGTTGTTCCCCTTCCTCTTCTCCTATTCCCTTTATTTGTTTCCACCTTCCCAGCTCCCTCAACTTTACCCTTGTTCCTTCTTTCCTTGTTATAGAGGCTCATGGCCTCACTCCCCTCCTCATAAATAATCACTTTCTCCATGAGTGCTGCAAATATAGGGATCTGCAACACTGCCACCTTGTTGTAGAGCCATGGTTTTAATCCCAGCTCAAACCTTCTTACTTTTCTAGCCTCCGTATCAACTTGATGTGGGGCGAACCTAGCACACTCATTAAATTTTGCGGCATACTCCGCAACAGTCATATTTTCCTGCTTCAACTCCAGAAATTTTACCTCCATCCTAGCCTGCATACTAGATGAAAAATTGTTTTTAAAAAATAGAGTTTTAAACCTATCCCATGTAACTACACCTGCTCCTGCCCTCGCCTGATTCGCTTCCCACCAAAAATTTGCCTCACCCTTCATCATGTAGGTGGCAAAAGCGGTCTTTTGCCCTTCAGCTACCCTAGCTATTACAAACGCCTTCTCAATCTCCTTAACCCAAGTTTGCGCTTCTACAGGGTCAGTTGTCCCTGTGAATTCGGGCGGTTCTACAACCTTGAAGTCCTTAAAGTTCGCCAAGCAGTTGTCCTGCTGGTTCCCTGCGGTTGGCATTCCTTGTTGCATTGCCTGAGCTACCATGTTTGTAAATTGCTGTATTGGATCCGGTTGTTGTCCCCTAGCATTGTTGACAGATTCTTCTGCCCTTTGATTTCAAGTTTGTCATCTCGGCGGCATTATCTGATTAAATAAAACATAATTTAACTTACATTATTAACCTTATCACATAAATTTAATATATTAAACTTGTTTCATTACTCAAACATATGTTCGTTTTCATTAATTCAAAGTAATTTACATAACATAGCCCATACTACTATCCCTTTGTGACCACAAGAGTTGGGATTTACGGCTTTGACCCATACAAAAGTTGAGAATATTACATTACACAAACATACTTATCACACATATTATATTAAACAGACCTACACCACATAACCTATACTACCTATTCACTACGCCTTTTTCTTGATCTTGGACAACCTTTTGCCTGATGACCCTCTATCCCACAAATAAAACATATACATTGCTTTGGATTGGGATACTGAGGAGAGAAATGTCCCTCATGTCCGCAATTGTAGCAAACATTCTCCCCTTTTCTGCATACGCCTTCATGCTTTTTGTCACAATTTGTACACCTTTCTATTCGATTAAAGTTTCCATGGTTGATATCAGGATTTCCTATATCGCGGTCTTTCATTTTTCTTTTTCCCTTCTTGTTCGGAGCTGCACCGGACTTGTTGCTTTTAGCTCCCATTTGGTCAATTTGGATTTTAAGCTTATCCTGTTCTTCCATTATTTCTATTAATGCTTTCCGCAGTTGACTATTTAGTAGTTTTTCTATTTCCCACAACTATTCCAAAGAGAAACACGGTCCCATGATTTCGTGACTTCGGTTGATGCTTGATCAGTTCCAACTTCAGTGTCTGAATCACTATCGGTTAGTTCAACCATTTCCGGATCTGGTACGACATTTTCCACAATAACCACCTCATCGAGGTTGCTTTCACTTTGAGCCTCTATTTCAGCTATTGGCTTTGATATTGGCTCCTTCTTTACGATCCAAAGGTATCCTAATCCTTTTTCACCTGACATCTACACACATAAGTTACCTTGATTAGCATATAATATATACACATAAGAAACAATAATTTTGTATAGGTTATCTTTTATTTGGTTTGACGATAAATTTATCTAATTCATCTCTTTTTAAACTCAATATGAGTTATTTATATTTTCAACGTTTCCCCCTGTCTTAAGGTTATAGCCTAAGGTCTATCCCACCTAAGGTTTCTAACCCTATAGCTCTGATACCATGATGTGACGCCCCCAAATTTAGGTACTTGAAACCCGAACTCGGTGCTTCACGATACCATTTCTATGAGCGGAATAATACTAATAATAATAACAATAATACAGATTATCAAATTTAATTTACATATTATCAGAGTTTAGTTCCCAAGTACGAAACCTTTAAACATTCGTTACATGATAATAATAATAATATTTATCATCCTTATCTTAAAGTCAAACTATTACATAGGATAGCTTAAACATTCATTCAGCGACTTTCCCTTTTCCCTTGTTCTTAGCAGAGCCTTCAGGTTGTTCACATTTAGCTGAAAACATTTAAATTAAGCAAGGATGAGCATTTGAGTGCCTAGCAAGTAATAGCAAATAATAACAATTAGCTGAAAAGATTAAATGTTTTCTTTGAACAATACTTCTACAACGAATCAACAGTTGTGAAGTAAGCTGAACCATTAATAAACAACAGGTCATTTCGATTTCAAATTTTTGAAACTACATATTGACTATATATGAGGATCAGTTGACAGACTATGAACATTATTTTCTTTTTTTGAAAAGATTAAACAGAACTTCATCTGTAGACCGTCATAATTTACGGGCACAGGGGGTGATCAGCCCGTTATGCCCTGTATTGATCAATACTACATTACAAGAACGATATTATCGTTCATCCTTTGTCCGCCTTAGCGCATACAAATTTCCCATATTTGGGATGTTCATAATAGTCTTGGATCCAAACCAAAACAATTCGGTTGGATAATAAATAAGTTTTATCTTGTTCAACAACAATTTTAAATTTATGTCTAGCCGGATCAAATAGCTTAGATGACTTTTAATTCAACGATATACATCTTTGGATAATCGATAAGTATGTATCAACATGTGATAAAACATAATGATTATCCAAGTGAGGACACTTGTATAACCATGTTTAGAAATTAATGAACAGAATATATATCTTGATCTACAATAACAAAATAAAGGAACTTGTACAACAATTATAATTTAATAACTTACTTATATAGAATCATTGCATAAGTATTTACAAAGGTTGAAATATTTGAACAATTAAAAAGAATAGTTCAGATATTATCTTACGCATGTCCATTGCATAAAGTAAATGCAAAGGGTTAGATACTTGCCTTGTCTGCTGCTTACAACCTAGATTTATCTTTTATATCAAGCCCTATCATTAAATAGATCATTTGTTTAATTAGAATAATATATCATATCATATTGTACTACTATTTGCAGTCAGCACATAACCTAATCACATCGTCATGTAAGTTTAACAACCATTGAATCACAAATAAACATTTATCAAATTAATCTATCTAAGTCCATATCAATTTCTGAAACATGTCGGTCTACCGACAACTTTATCGAGTAATTATCGAGTCTATGACTCTATCCCGAAGTTTAACATCCGTAAATATCAGTCATATTATTTTTAAATGACTTAATATAATTTTTAAACATTTATTATAATTTATCATGATTTTTCAAACACCGGAATCATAATTAAATGATTTAAATATTAAACAATTCTATTATCATTAATATTCAATTAATATTAAACTATTAATGAAACCATTGCCAAAATATTAAAGTTATTTATAATAACTCAAAATATTTTTAAAACATTTATATTACCCTTAAATGATTTTTAAAATATTTAAAATCATTTTTGAAATAATTACCATTAATATTTAAATATTAATGTACTAATTATCCAAATATTAAAAGTCCTTAAGTATAACTTAAAATATTTTAATGCATTTATATCCCTTTTAAATTATTTTTAAATCAATCAAACCATTTTTAAACCATTTATTTAATATAATTATTAAATAAATTTAATATCATTAATATTAAATTATTAATGAAATTATTCTTTAAATATTAAAAGTTATATTTTATAACTTAAAATATATTTAAACACTTTATTTTCATTTAAAATGATTTTTATAATATTAAAATCATTTTTAAACTAATTTATTTAATATAATTATTAAATAACTTTAATATCATTAATAATAATTAATTAATGAATTTTATCTTTAATATTGAAAGTTATATTTTATAACTTCAAATATTTTTAAACACCTTATTATTATTTAAAATTATTTTTAATATAATAAAATCATTTTTAATTTATTTATTTATTTTATTTATTAAATAACTTAATTATCATTAATATTAATTTATTAATGAAATTTATCACAAAATATTAAAATTCATAACTTAAATTATTTTCTTATATCATAATATAATTTTAAATGATTTTTATGTATTAAAATCATTTTTAAATAATTTATTTAATATTATAATTAAATAAATTAAATACTTTTAATATTCCAAAAATATTAAATATTTATGAAATACATTCAAAATAATTAAATACTAATTTTTAGATTTTAAAATAATTTTTAATAATTTATTATGTATTTTTTATAATTAAAAACTATTTAATACTAATTATTTAATAAAAAATATAATTTTTATACAAAATCGTCATTAGAAGACCACTATATAATTTTAACCGTCATTATAGGTGTTCTTCGTGTTCTTCATGCAACCCAGATCTTCATCGACAGAAACCGAGTGAACATGTTTGACCATGATTTCTGATCGGATCATGATGTTTGAGTGCATGTTTGTGGTCAGATCATGTAGTATAAATGTAACACTACAAGACCTAACAAGAAACATTAGCAGACAACATCACAATCAAAAGATATAAGCCTTCAAAGTGGCTGTCAGAGCTGTTCTTCATTTCTGGGTTTGCCCAGAAATGAAGAACATCTCGACTGCCCTACTTTGGGCTTCCACAACTTGCAAGATATGAAATGTTTTAGTGATTTAAAAGATGCAGTGTATAGCTCACATATAAGAGAGTAGATCTATCACAAAACATAACAATAACAACAACAGATGAAACAGATACAAGCCGGTCAAAGGCTGTCAGAAAATCGTGCCAATGTTTTCTGGGTTTACCCAGAAAACAACCATCGTGATCATTTTACCTACTTTGACCGGCCACTGAAGTCAGCCTACTTGATGTTTAGGAGATTTTAAGGCATAATCTTAAAGTACGTATACCAGTCTATAACTTGGTTACAAAAACAAACACATATCATCATAAAACCGTCAGATCTGAGCCCACGAATAACTTGTCAGAGCCTCCTGGGCTCGATCTGGGTTTTTCCAGATATTGAAAGTCATGGTCGGTCAATGAGGTTTGACCATCCATAACTTTCATTCTGAGCACGATCTGAGCTAGCTAAAAGTTCCAGATTAAAGAGAACATAACAGGCTACAAGATCAAAGCTTTAAACAACTAAAGCATATAACAGAGAAAGATTAAAGAGGCCTGGCATTTGCTTGTCAAACAACAAGAAAAATTTTCCAGATTATAGAGCACATAACAGGCTACAAGATCAAAGCTTTAAACAACTAAAACATATAACAGAGAAAGATTAAAGAGGCCTGACATTTATTTGTCATACAACAAGAAAATTTTTCCAGATGTTTTCAAAAACTCAAATTTAAAGACTTAGATGATATGGATCTACCTAAAACCAACCCAGATCATCATAACAAACTAAAAACAACATATTCTAACACATAAATCTAACATCTAACAACAGATTTTTGAGCAGATTCAAGCTAAGTTATTTTTAAACCTTTCTAAGAAAATTTCTGATTTTGGCTTCTGATTTGTTATGGGTGATGGTGGGACTCGGTTTTTGACTGATCTTAGCAAAAAATTTCGTGGGTTTTAGTGAGAGAAAGTCTTGGTTGGGTGTTGTGCAATATTAGGCTACAAAATGATTTTTTTTTTCTCCCAATCTATATATATGTAAGCTAGATGCATGGAATGGCTGATATAAAGCTCATTGTTGTCAATTATGAGCATGTGGGGTTGGTATGAGTTAGTCACCAACTCACCTAAATGTCAAAACCTATTAGTTAGCCAAAATAATGCAACTAGGGTCAAAATGGTCTTTTGGCAAATCATTTTAATGGCATTATTGTAACTTGTCAAACCCTTAAGATTTGACCCTTAGGGTTTAACCCTAAGGTTTAGCATGTAGCATTTGTAAAAAATAGCAACTAGGGTTTGTACAAAAACTAAAATAATTTTAGTTTTTAAAATTTAAAAATTAAGCTTTGTTAATTAGATTAGGTTAATAATTATATTATACAGGAACATTAGGGTTTAGTACCACTAATCATAATTAACTTTGCTAATATAGCAATTAGGATTTAGGATTATGATAATTAGGGTTACTAATACGTAATTAGGGTTTCTAATAATTAAATTAGGGTTCTTGGTATTATGGTTTTAAATTATTAATTAGGTTTACCTTAATTAGCAATTAAAATCTATCATAAATGTTATTAATCACAGTGACACAATTTCTGACTGATCACAAACTCCAGTTTAGGTTTCAAATTAGGATTTTTAATTATCAGAAATTCAAATATAAACTAGGGTTTTAAATTTACAATTAGGGTTTCCTAATTAGCATATCATTAAGTAACACATAACATAAATCATATAACACGCTTATATAATGATCTTAAATTTCCCATTTAAATTGAAAAATGTGGTTAAACAAATTAATGTTAGGGTTTGGTCAATATACACCATAATTGACCAACCATCAACAAAGACGTATATACAAAGATACATATTTATAAATTGAAAAATCAAAATATATTTAATATTATAATTATTCTCATTCATTGATCAAAACCCGTAATTAGGGGTTTGGATTCCATATCTCGATTTATCCGTCGTAAGTAATTAACCTTATTAATTAAGTTAAAATAATTAGCGTAATAACTTCGAACAAAATTTATATAATAAAATAATTATTATAATTATTCTAAAAATCATATCATATATTATTTAAATAATATAAGATTATATTTTCATGAAAAAGAATTGATAAAAACATTTCCAATATGGAATTAATTATTATAAGCATATAATTGATAATAATCAATAATTCTAAAATAAAATTATCTGTAATAATTAATGTAATAAATAAATTTTTATTTATCACACCCATAAATATATACATATTATCTTGGCACATATCACCCATATTTATTTTAATAATAATAAAAAAATTATACGCAATATTTATGATTTATTTATATAGAAAATATCAGGTTGTCACAATTAACTTTGTCCTTAAGCCATGAATAGTAAGGAGGTTAAGGGGGGCGAAATGACTATTTTTCCCTAGCTTTAGATTTTCTATAAATAGGAAGCTAACTTTCTTTTAATTGAGATTTTGAGAATTCTACACTTTGAAAGAGAGAGAGAGAGGGAGTTCGGATGGGAGGATGGGAAGGAGAAGGAAGCAGAAAAGTTTGCTCGGGAGCAACCTTTGTCTGACGGAAAGAGATTAAATGAGAACGGTAATCCGAAACCTAGTCTTTTATAAATTTTCTTTAAGTTTTTATGTTTAAAAACATAACTTAATGAGAATAAGAAGTAGATGATGTTAGGGATGATTTCATATGGTTGAAATCGTAAGAAAATGAAGAAATAAGAATTAAAAGTTTAGTTTATAAATTTCTTAAGGAATTATAAGATTCGTAATGAATTAGAACGATCCGAGTGGATTATATCAATAAGTAGGTGAAATCGTAATCCAAAATATCGATTAAAATGAAGAACGAACGAAGAACATATGAAGAACACGAAGAACGTTGTTGATGGACAAATTTAAAACCATCGCGTATAAGTTAGATGCGTATTGCTTGGTTAGGAACGGTAGAAACTTTCATGAAGAACGGATTAAAACTTAGCTATAACGAGGTTATGGCGAAAATTTCGTAAAAGACAAACGAGAATTTGAAAGTTAGTAAATGAACTCGAACGTGTAGGGTTTCCTAAGAATGTAAGAGAATGTAAAAAATGTGAGTCGTGGATTTAAGCACGAATGAATTCCGAGTTTGGATAACCGAATTACGGATGAACAAAACAAAGAGCGTTAAAAATGTAAAATGAACGAAGGGTGAAGATCAAGCCAATCGAATTGCACGCTAACGGATTCAGAACGAAGTTCTGTCCTGGGGATATTGAAGTACGTAAGATAAGGAAGAGAATGGATTTGGAATGACCTCGTTCTGAGTTATAACGAATAAGTTATGGAAGCGGGAAGTAAGCGTCTCAGAACGATCAAAGACTTATAGAAATTTTCTAGGGTTAGGGCTTGGCGCCGTGGCGCCAAACCATACTGTTTTATAAGGTGGAAATATGCATGGCTGAGACAGGAGTCGGGTACTATAAACTCGCGCCGCGTCTCGAGAGATAAAGAAGAGAGTGGCGCCGCAGCGCCAGTGTAGGAAAAAAGCCAGAGAAGAGCTTTTAACTGCTCAACTCTTAGGGGAAACGTACGGGAAGATAAATAACATAATGTTCAACTAATATAAAACTTTAACAAGTGAATTAAACCTTTAATGAAGGTCGAACGAAAAGATTAAATAAGAGTAAAAGAGAAAGAGTGTAAATGCCGATTACTGGAACCGATATCCGAATTTGTGAAGTTATGATGAAGCTAAGCGTGAGGGATTGCTAGGGGTTTGATTCCTTAGACGTTAAGTTTAAGAAGTACGGAATAACATTTCGATGTTATGTCATGATAGTGAGAGATAAGTGTGAAGCGATATAGGCGTTGTATACGCTAATTATTTGTTGCGATAAACGAGCGGTCTTAGCATACAACGAACGGTATGGCTTGGACAATAAGAATGACTAATGAACATGGGGTTCAAGTAAGGGATAACGAAAGTATTAAGTAAGATAAGAATGGTATTAAGAAAGTCGTAATGAACGGTAATAAGATTAATGAAAGCCGAAGGTGAGTCGTATAAGAATGAATCCCAAGGTATGACATTTAGTTGCCAGAAAGCCATAAGGAATGACAAATTAACTTAACGAAGATTATAGTTTAATAGTTCGGATAAGTTAAGATAACTTAGGTTGTAGTACAATCGTAACCTTTGATGGTTGACATATGGGAGCTGGGCTAAACAATTCCTTCAGAGAGCGAAGGTATATACAAAACTAGTAACCGATTTAACTCACTGTTATGGGCAGTGTAGACGAGACGGGAACTTGTTTGTTGGTTGTTTGTGGGAAACCACTTAGAGTACCATATAGACTACTAAGCAGAGGAGCGATGTGTGCCGAGTCCTAGAGATGTTATAAGAAGAAGATAAGAATGTAAAACATTAAAGATGATGAATGTATAAGTAAGACATCTCCATATGTCATGAAGCCGTAGAACGGTAATGAAAGTGGTCGCGTAAACTTAGGTTACAAGAACGCAAACCCTAAGAAGTAAAGTTAAGCAAACTAATGCATAAGTCAAATATACATGACTGATTAGTGTATGTGTTATTTTTCTTATGTGCTACATAAGAACTGGAATGAGCAGTTCAGCGTAAGCTGTAGCTGTGCATAAGGGAAGTTTCCTAACTTCATTCATATTTCAAATGAATGCTAGTTTCTTAAACTTCTCAGATGTTGAACTTGAGATGTTTTGTCTATATGCTAATGTGTGATATTTTTACAAGGTGGTAGAACGTATGAGGTCTTGAGCCATAATGTGAACACTTCGGTGGTTCTATGAGATGAACTGTTCTGTGATTTAACTGTTCAATAAGAGAATGCTCTGTTCATACATGATCCGTTATTGTTAAGTCTATGCTAATGATTCTAGCCAGACAAAATGTGTATGAAAAAGGTAGAAGAATGAAAGTATTTTAAATTAAAGTGAATATTATTTTAAAATGATAGGAATCGAGATTATTCCTATTATTCAAGCTTCTTCATAACCTTTCGGTTATTGAAGTCTTAAAAGAATGTTTGAATTCTTAAAGATGTTTGTTCAACTATTATGACTTGCTGGGCAATTGAATGCTCACACTTGCTTTAAATGAAAAACGTTTTTAGCAAACGATGTTAGAAGAACTTAAGGATCTAGTAAAGATCAAGCTGACGGTATCCAGATGAAGTGTTATTCAGAATGTGGATGAGCAAGAAGATCAAGTGAAGACTTGTAATATAAAATAAATTAAATGAACTTTAGATTAGTTTAATGAACTGTTATGTATCCTTAGTGGCGGATGAAAGTCACTCTTGTAAGATGGAATGAATAATGTATTTGTCATTATTTATAATGAAAAAGGTTATATGGTTTTTAGAACCTAGAATTTGAGAGTGTATATTGTTATATTTAAGTATATAATGATGTATGTTTGGAAGAAGATAGGATTGTGATGTACGGAATCTGAGTGTGAAGATAGACCGAATTTCGGGGCGTTACAGGTATTGTCGGTTGAAAGTAAGGAAGGAGGTACCTAAGAAGACGTTCAGAACTCGTTATGGTCATTACGAGTTTTTGGTTATGTCATTTGGGTTCACTAATGTTTTGGAGCAAGACTTTCCATAAGGGGCACCGAGCAAGTCGGTGGCAAATTGATAGGTACTCTTGTGAGGTGCTATGGTTGAAAATACCATTAGTGTCACAGAGTGTTCAAATAATATTTGGGCAAGTTTGTCACAATGATCATTGGTGATATTCTAGTATCTTCTAAGATGTCAGAAGATCAAGCTGAACATTTGAAGATAGTGTGGGAAACACTACGGAGGGAGAAGTTGGATACGAAATTCACTAAGTGTGAATTTTGACTTAAAAGATATACAGATTTTAGGACATGTTTTTGATGAGTATGTTAGGAATGAGAAGTGAGAAATTAGTTTTCAGGAACTAAAAACGAAGGTTAAGTGAGGCACATGTATTATCTTTACCAGATGATACGAGAAACTTTGTAATTTGTAGTGAAGCTTCACATAGAGGACAGGGTTGCGTGCTCATGTAGCATGGCAAGGTCATTGCATATGCGTCACATCAGTTAAAGGATTATGAAAACGTTTATCCTACTCATGATCTAGAATTAGCAGTTATAGTTTTTGAATTAAAAATATGGAGATATTATTTATACGGAGAGAAGTGTGAGATATACACGGACTATAAGAGTCTGAAATTTATCTTTACACAGAAGGAGTTGAATATGAGACAAAGAAGGTGGTTAGAATTAATAAAATATTATGACTGTGATATCTTATATCATTTAGGGAAGGTAAACGTAGTAGCCGACGCGTTAAGTAGGAAGGGTAGGGAAAAGCTATCAATGTTAACGACTCAGAATGAGTTAATAACGGAGATGGTGAGAACGGAGTTAGAAGTTAAATTACTGAATGAAGCGGTAGAAATGTTATTCACAATGTAGACTTAGTCCACAAAAATGGAATGAGTTAAGGAACTATAACTAGGTAACGAGGAGTGCGAGCGAATGAAGAAGAGGATGGAGGATGATGAGAAGATCAAGTATCATCTTGTTTTGAAGGAGGAATTTGAGTTCCAAATAATTCCAAGTTAAAAGAAGAACTAATAAGAGAGGCCCATAGTTTAAGGTTCTCGATACATCTAGGTAGTATTAAGATGTATCAAGGCCTTTGACATAACTTCTGTTAGCCAAATATGAAAGGAGAGATAGTATAATATGTTAGTAAATGCTTAACTTCCAATTTAATTTGTTGATAGGAAGTAACAAGTCTTGAGAAATAAGATAATACCTTCGGTGAAGGTGATTTGGAGGAACCACAATGCCGAAGAAGCAACGTGGGAACTCGAGAGTAAAATGAAGGAAAATTTTCCTCATTTGTTTATGTAATTGTAGAGAGATTCTGGGGATAGAATCCTTATATGGGGGAAGAATGTAACGCCCAAGAAAATCAAATTTTTATGAGAATTAAATTTTTATTTGATTATGTGGATTAAATGAATTTAATTGATTATTTATGTGAGTAAGCTATTTAAAGGTCGTTCTATGACCTAGAATGTGTGGATGTGGTTAAGATTCTGGCTATGTGATAGAAGTAATTGTTTTGAATTTCCAAGACGAAAATAAAAGTTTTCTGAGAAATTCTCGTAAAAATACTATTCATCCATTTATGCTTGGAGATTAAGTTTGAATTTCTGAGAAACGCGTAATGATGGAATACTAAGACGTAATGGAATATCCAATAATATTTCAGTTATGACAAACGAAGTTTTTGCCTGCGGACTTAAAACCTAAGGGTTGGGAAAAAGTGAGTTCCTAGAATTTAATGGCTACGTATAATTATTAGGGTTGTTATACATAAGGAATACGAGTATGATACTAGTTAGTAGACGAGTATAGTATGAAGATTAATACAAATATAATACAAATATCGTACGAATACTATACGAAGAGAATACAAGAATTGTACGAGTAAATTACGATTAGTTTTTATTGGACTTTAGTAACTGGACTTTTTCATTTTCCAATTGGACTTGGATGGTGTCAAGCCTAATAAGATATTATTTTAAGCCCAAGATAGGCCCAAAATGATTTATGCTAAGGCCCAAATTAAGAAACTAAACCGCGGATTGAACCGATGGGTCATTGGATGGTTAAAACCCATGGGGCAACCCATGGGTGACCCAATGAGCTAAGTGGGCCAGCTACTTGGTGGCCAAGTAAAGTGCATTTACCTGGTGGCTAAGTAAATGAATAGTAAGGAGGTGGACCTAATGACCATTTTACCCTCCATTAGGTTTTCCTATAGAAGAGAAGCTAGGTTGGTTCATTTTATTATTTCACCAACTCTAGATAATATATTGAGAGAGAGAAAAGAGCTCTAACAAATAATCAAGACCAATCCAAAGCAAAGCATACAAGCTTTAGTCAAGAACACGAAGAACGTAAGTCTTCGATCCTTCTCTATTTCTTTTTCATAGAGAAGTATGGATTTGTGGAGTATATCTCTTCTAGAGTAATAAGGATGGCTAATAGTGGATTAAAACATTATTAGTCATGCATGGTTAGTAATCGTAAGCGTATAAGTAAGTTGTAATTAAAGAAAATCGTTAAACGTTTATTTGGTTGTTGATGGTCAAATTGAAAACCATCATAGGGTATGTGCATCTTGTTTGGTTAGGATATAGATGTTGAATTAATGGAGTTGTTCCATTTGATTTGGCATATAAAACACGAGTAACAAAGTTATGACAAAATTTACGAGATTAAGCATTAAACGGTGAAATCATAGAATTTTCGGATTTGTAGTCAAAAGTTGTAGTGTAACTCAGAAACCTTGGTTTTTGATGGCATAACATAGCATAACGTATTTGAGAGTCGTGGACTCAAGAATCATCGAAATCAGACTTAGAACGAAGAAACAAGCTATGAATGTTCACAAACGTTTATCGTTCTCATAAAAACGGACTTAAAAGGTGAATTCCATGTTAACGGATTTAAAAATGTAAAATTCTTACCTGAACACTTAGTTCATGTGATTTTTGAGCTAATGGCTTTTGAACGAGCCAATTCGGACTTAAAATGAACAATTTATGAGCTGGAAAGTTCATCAAGCAAAAAGTGTGTAAAAATTTTCTAAGGCTCGAAAGTCATGTAATATACGACCTAGAGAGAGTTAAGGTAAGCGCCATGATGCAGCCGAATGTTGAGTTATTAGGAAGTGGCTCCAAAGCGCGACCCCTAGTACTAAGAGTGGTTCCGCAACTCCAATGTCAAGCATCACACATTGGAAACACCGTTGCTGCACATGAAAGTGAGTGTTGTATAGGGAGCAGTAGCCAGCATCGCCTTGACTACTATAAGGCATAGAGAAGAAAGTTTTTGAATATAAAGAGAAAGATAATTGATTGATGATGAATTAATTACTTAATTAACTTAAAGTAGCATCCTCGATTATGACTATAACGTTGAGAATTACAACTAAAACTTGTTAACGATTACGTGAACGTGAACGTAAAACACGATAAACCGTAACCAATCTTAATAAATCTATTGAACAATTAGATTGAGATGAAGGGTAATATACATTAGGAACCTTACATGATTGTGTATGACCTAATGTGGTATGTTACCTGGTTATGTATTGTAGAGACTATAATGACCAAGAATTGTTGAATATTTATTTGAAGATGCTTGAAGGCAAGTTTTCTAAACGCTTGTCTAACCTTCGTGTTAGCCAGGTTTTCTATGATTCATGTTATGAGATGCATGAATTGTTTTACGAAATGGTCGATGCTAGTTTTAACTCGGCTAGACTAATCTTAAAAGATTGATTGATTTATTTACAAGTCTATCAATATAGAATTGATAACGTTATCCTACGCCAATTGTTTGGTACAGATTCAAGGTAAGCTTGAGTATGAATAAACAAATGTATTTTTCATCAACTATTCGATGGGCACACGAGGTTGCCAAAACTTAAACGTAAATAGGTTTAACGAATGAATGTTGATCAACATAGAATATTATAGGCTGATCACCTAGAAGTGCTCGTAAGATATATCGGACTTACGGACTTCGTGCCAGGTTATCCTTTTTATGGATGGAAATCAAAAGAGAATGTTCATGGTCTTTTGACCTACTCATAATTTCTAAGCCACTATATGTACTTCAAAATTGTTTTATGAGATGAGAAGTGTTATTCAATGTTTCCTAGTACTTCGTAAATACTTGTTCAGTTATTGAAGAATAATCATATGATTCTCGAAGTGGTATTTATATAATGTATTGTTAGACTTTGCTGAGCTAGTTATGCTCACTTCTTGCTTGACTTATATGATTGCAGCGAAGGTCTAGCGAACTGAGAGTTCTAGTAAAGATAAAGGCAAGACGAAGATGAAGAATTAGTTTATCCATTAATAAACTAGTATGTTTGTATAAATTATATTATGACGAATAAAGAATGTATTTTGTTAACAGAATCTGGGAAAGGATTTATTATTATTGTAATAAGAATGTAGTTAATACACTCATTTTGATGTTGTTTCAATGAAATGAATGTATAGTTATGAGTACTGTGTAGCACCATCTATCGGGTCAGAAGATATCCGGATTTGGGGGCGTCACAGTTTCCATTAATGCATCTACAAAAGAAGGCACAAAAGTGTAAGACCCCACCTTTTATGAATAAAGATGAATTTTCTATAATTATCATTTTTAAATATTATGGAATGAATTTGATATAATGTTATAGTTGTGGGTAATATTTAGAAATTTTACAAAGTACGCAAGTTGTTTATAATATTCGATTGGTTAGGGAATATTCGTATGACGACACAATCATTGGTGAACCCCACAACAGAATTATTGTCAGATTGAGAAAACGACAAAAATATTTTTTATGAAAATAACGGCGGAAGTTTTACCGTTAACTGTTGAAACACTCGGTGTTAAAAGTACAGGAATACGCGTGGTTGCATAGTAGCACACGATATTGATTATTGATGCTTACGTGAGAAGTCATTCAGTTTTATTCAATTATTGTCGATATTTTATATATTATTAAATCAATAATTGAGATGTTAGAGTTATTAATATTATTATTTGTATTATTAACGATGTCTAGAAGTTCTGCCAAGGAGAGGTTTGGTCACCTAATTGCTTGGCATGATAGGGAGAAATCCTTATTGAAAGCCCCTCTTTCCAGGAGCGACACAGTCGATTAATAGTGTGAATAATAATAATGATGATGAAGTTTTGTTTTATTAGTATTATTAATGTAATAAAAGCAGAAAAGCTTTTATATAAAACAAAATACTTTTATAAAGTTATTCATTTTATAAGGCTAATAGTAAAATCTTTTATATAAAAGCAGATTACTTTTATAAAGTTATTCATTTTATTAGACAATAATTAGAATATATTATATTTTATTATGCATAGTATTTGCATAGTGCCTGCATAGTATTTGCATAGTAAAATCTTTTTAAAAGTTATTTGTTTTATTAGATTATAAATAGAATATATTATATTTTATTGTAAACCAATACGGACCGTCAGTTTAAAGTAAATCGATCGGACCGTTCATGGATTGGTTACTTATTCGATCCATTCTTCTATAAATAGAAGCTCATTCCTTCATTATTTCATACTGAATTCACTAAAACTCTAGAGAAAGCGTAGAGAGAATTATTCTTTATCTTGGCGTATTTCTTTAGCGTTTAAGAAAGCTTTGAAGCGTAGTGCAAGTTTCTTCAAGTATATCCACGCCCTACCGTCGGAGTACTCTTCTTTATAAGGTAAGGGGTATTTGTTTTTCATATTTATGAAGAGAACTTCTGTTATTCCATTCTTTATTATTCTATTGGAATAACTTTGTATCTGTGATCTACCCTCACATGCTTGGTGAAATTATTACATTATTCCATTATTTATTATTACATTGGAATAACTTTGTTTTATCCGATGTACCGCATACATGGTGAAATTTTGTTATTATTCCATTCTTTATTATTACATTGGAATATCTGTTTGTGCATTTTAGCGGACTGACCGGTTCCGTCTTTATTATTCGGTTGGAATATCATGTATGCATGCGTTTCTGTGGGACCTAATTCCGATTATTTATTATTACGTTGGAATAATACATACATGTGAAGTACCACATGCATGGTGATTTCGTTGTTATTCCATTCTTTATTATTTCTCATTGGAATATCACGCTTGTAGGTGCGTATTACGCTTTGACCTAGTTCCGTTATTTATTGTTCTATTGGAATAACCTGTCTATGCGAAGTACCGCATGCATGGTGATTTCTTTTGTTATTCCATTCTTTATTATACTCAGTTGGTTAATGTTTTGACTTCTATACTCCATGAAATTAGTGGGATATCCTTGATATTTGTGCTTCATCCAGTATCTTTCATGGAAATATTCTTCTGAGCATTCTTAAATTTTACTCTACAAAGAAGTATCATGTTGACAATTTGGACGTTATTAGTTCCTGAATAAATTAATTCTTGAACTTATTTTCTTGAATTCTTATATCATTGTCATCATCCTCATATTTATATTTTGCTAAAATTCCTCCGTGGCCTATAGTGCATAGATGGACTTGGTATGATTATGACCAGGGATTATTCGGTGTAATCATGACCGTAATGTAACAAATGATGTGGTAAAAGTCCTCATTGGCCCGTAGTGCATTGATGGACAGTTGTTGGCATGATCATGACCATTGATGAATACACGAATATCCTTGGCCCGTAGTGCATGGATAATTTGTGGTTGTGATACTTATGAATATCCTTGGTCGTAGTGCAGGGATGAGGTGGATTATTTATTAAGCTGAGTCCGAGCGATAAAAGTGATGAAAAACCTTTTAAATCATAAAAGATAGTAGATTTTATTCTCTACTTGACTCTTTTAATGGATTACATGTTCCGCTGCAATTAAACTTGATGTCTATTGTATTTTATCAGTTTAACATTGTTGAAGACTAATGATAATTTATTCTGCATTATCTTAGTCATAATATTTCTTACTGGGCTAGTTGAGCTCACCCTTTCTTTCACTGTTCTCTTCAGGAAATGAGAACGTAGTCGGGACTAGTCGGGGAACGGAGTGATGGTCTAAATGATAGTATTAGTAGTCCTCACTATTCTGTTAAATAGTGTGTTAATAAATATAATGAGGACTTATTCTGAGAGTGAATATTGTCTAGAAAAAAATATTTGTATTAAAACTCACAGCTTTCTTGTTGTATATTAAAGATTGTATTTGTATTCTGTACCATATTTTTGGCAACTCAGAATAGGTGATGTATACCTATTTTCGGGGCGTCGCAGTTGGTATAAAAGCTTAGGGATATGATCCCTGGCTGAGATGTGAGACAAGAACTAGAAGGGGAGAGACGGAGAATTCCTTCGCTAGTATGACCTACCTAAGTTTATTTGATATTTAATTGGTTGGTCAGAGTATAGGGATTATATGTGATATGTTAATTAACCCTTGTTTTGTGGTAGTATTTGAAAATGGCATCCAAGAATGTTGAGAACATCAATGGAGCACAAGAGACCGTTGAGTCTCCACAGATCAATAATAAGGATAATGTGCATCAGGAAGGCGACAATCCTAATGCAATCAACAACACTGACCAAATGATGAATGATGGAATGTTCTGAGGCTTCGTGCAATTCATGCAACATCGGGTGAGAGCGGCTCCTGTCCAAAATACAGGTGGAAACACTGGCAACTCTCGGACGGTCACTGCTAAACAGTTCAAGGAATTGGGACCACCGAATTTTTTTGGAGAGCCAAAACCACTTAAGGTGGAGACGTGGATAAAGCTGATCTGCAAGATATTTGATGTCTTGGGATGCTCTGAGGAGCAAAAGGTTCCCTTTGCCACCTTCATGTTGCGTCTGGAGGATTCTTGGTGGGAATCGTAAACGTACTCAACCGCCGTGACATGAAGAAGACTTGGGAGAAGTTCCAAGAATTATTCAACGACAAGTACTTTCCTAAAAGTATTCGTCACATGAAAGTGGTAAAGTTCATCAAGCTGGAGCAAAACAACATGTCCGTGTCGCAATACGAAGCCAAGTTTGCCGAGTTGTCCCGGTTTGCATCCCATTTGGTTGATAATGAGGAGAGAATGACGCGAATGTTTCTAAGAGGTTTCAAACCCGAGATACGTCAATATCTTATCTCTCATAAAGCGTGTTTGTATTGAGATGTTGTTAATAGGGCTCGATTATTGGAGCGCGATAATGAGTCAACCCAACCAAAAAAAAAGAAGCGTGTAAGCAAAATGATAATACCGGTGATAACAGATTATCGAAGCGGTGACAATAAGCGTGGAGGGAATAAACATTCCAGAAATGGTAACCACTTCGGTGGTAATCCTAGCCATAATAATAAGAATGGATATTTCAAGAAGAGGAGATTCAACAATAATGGAAAGACGTCAGCACCAGCACCCGTGGTTAAGGAAGGAGAATGACCACCTATCATATGCTTCAAATGCGGAGGGGAAGGACACATCGATCCAAAGCGCACGATCTTAGTCAAAGCATGTTATAATTGTGGAAGAGAAGGTCACCTAGCCCAATTTTTTCTTTCACCGAAGACAAGTTCAGCTAGGATGGAGGCACTAAAGGACGTCCCAAAAAAGTTAAAGCCAGTAGTGCAAGGGAGAGCGTTTGTCATGACCTCCCAGAAAGCAAGGAACCCGAACGAGGTCATCACGGGTAAGCTTATCATAAACTCTAGCGAAGTTTATACATTATTTGATACCGGTTCTACCCATTCTTTTATTTCTCCTACTTGCGCTCAACGTTTAAATTTGACTCTGAAGAAATTAGACTTTGACTTATCTGTTGAAACTCCGTTGGGAGAAACCTTCATTACATCCACGGTTTATAAGTCTTGTTTGGTTCAAATTGGTACCCTCGCATTACCTGTCGATCTTATTTCATTAAAAATACTTGCATTTGACGTAATTTTAGGGATTAATTGGTTAACTACTCATCATGAAAAAATTGATTATTTTCGTAAGGTTGTTAGCTTTCATATTCCTAATCAACCTATTATGCGAATTCAAGCAACCAAACCATTAAAATCAATCACTGTCATCTCAAGCCATAAAGCTATTCCTTTATTGAAAAATGGATGTCAAGCTTTCTTAGCTCATGTCACGGATCTAAACAAAAATACATCAGTTTTGAATGATATTTCTATTGTTAATGAATTTCCTGATGTATTCCCTGAAGAACTTCTTGGCCTACCCCCAGAGCGTGAAATTGAATTTTGTATTGACCTTGAACCCGGTACAAAACCCATTTCCAAAGCCCTATATCGAATGGCTCCTATTGAACTTCAGGAGTTAAAGACCCAACTGTAGGAATTGTTAGACATTGGTTTTATTCATCCCAGTACTTCTCCTTGGGGTGCTCCTGTTCTATTCGTCAAGAAGAAAGATGGGAGTATGCGAGTTTGTATTGATTATCGAGAGTTGAATCATGTCACCATCAAAAATAGGTACCCATTGCCACGTATTGATGACCTGTTTGACCAGTTGCAAGGCGCCAAATTATTTTCAAAGATTGATCTTCGTTCCAGATATCACCAATTGAAGATTAGAACCGATGACATTCCAAAGCGACTTTTCGAACTCGATGCGGGCATTATGAATTCCTAGTCATGTCTTTTGGATTGACTAATGCTCCCGCCGCCTTCATGGATATGATGAACCGAGTATTCAAGGAATATTTGGATCACTTTGTGGTAAATCTTTATTGATGACATCCTTATTTATTCCAAAAGCCGTGAAGATCATGAGCAACACTTGAGGCTGATACTCCAAAATCTTCGTGAATATAAGCTTTATGCCAAGTTGAAGAAATGCGAGTTCTAGCTTGAGGAAGTAGCATTCCTTGGGCACGTGGTATCAAGTCATGGAATATCTGTTGACCCGGCAAAAATGGAAGCCATTTAAAGCTGGGAACAACCTAAATCAGTGACTGAAGTACGTAGCTTTCTCGGCTTAGTTGGTTATTATCGAAGATATGTAGAAGGGTTTTCTCGAATTGCTACTCCATTAACTCAGCTGACTCGGAAAGATACAAAATTTGGTTGGAGTGAGGAATGTGAGAAGAGTTTTCAAGAACTCAAGAGAAGACTCATTTCAGCACCTGTTCTGACAATACCATCTGGCTCGAAGGGATTTGTCATCTACAGTGATGCTTCAGGCAAAGGATTAGGATGTGTTCTCATGCAACGTGGGAAAGTCATAGCCTATGCCTCTCGACAACTCAAAGAATATGAGAGGAATTATCCTACTCATGATCTAAAGTTGGCAGCTGTTGTCTTCGCACTTAAAATTTGGAGGCATTACTTGTATGTGGAGAAAGTGGAGATCTTTACGGATCATAAAAGCTTCAAATATTTCTTCACTCAAAAGGAACTAAACATGCGACAGCGATGTTGGCTTGAATCTATTGAAAGATTATGATCATACCATCCAATACCATCCCGGAAAAGTTTAACGCGTGGCGGTGACGCATTGAGTAGAAGATCATATGCGAATACGAAAAGTGCGATATTGTCAACGCAAAGGCCCATTTTTATGACTTGCAAAGGATGGAGATAGAGATAAAGACTCCAGGGACCCAAGTGATGATGGCGAATGTGACGCTCCCAAATCCGGGTACTTGAAACCCGAACTCAGTGCTTCACGATACCATTTTTATAAGCTGAATAATACAATAGTAATATTACATTCAAACTTAATTTACATACATCAAAGTTTACTTCCCAGGTACGAGACCTTCAAATACATTCCTTACAATACTTGAATAGATACCAATGCAACTATAACCATTAACTCATAATACACACTTATTCGATCAGCTTTCCTTTTCTTTTGTTCATGCCTGAGCCTTCAGGTTGCTCATACATAACTGAAAACATTTAATTTAAGCAAGGATGAGCATTTGAGTGCCCAGCAAGTAATAGCAATTATATATATAAGCTGAAATAATATAAGTATTCTCTTTCCATAACACTTCTACAACGAATCGAAAGTTGTGATGTAATCTGTACTGATAAAAATTTCACATAACAATTCTCTTTCAATTTCTTGAAATTAGGCTCCACCCATGAATAGGGTTTAAGAAACATACTATGAACATTGTTTTTCATTTTCGAAAAGGTTTAGCGAGAAATTCATCCAAGAAAAATCATAACTTACGAACACACGGAGGGTGATCACCCGTTGTACCTGTAGATGATCAATACTACATAACTTGAACGAAATTCATCGCTCACTCTATCTCGCCTTGGCGCAAAAATCTTCCCATATAGGGATGTTCATACATGCACGGTTCCAAACCCAGAAGGTTTTAATCTTGCTCAACAATAATATTTAATTCAACATATATATATATATATATATATATATATATATATATGGGTAATCGACAAAGGTGTATCAACATGTGAATAAATGCCATGATTATCCAAGTGGGGACACTTGTATAACCATTTAGAAATCAACTTAACAAAATATATATACGAGCTAACATGTTGATAATCAAAGCGTACATATATCGTACAAGAATAGAATAATTTCGAAACTTCTTACTCATGTCCATTGCATAAAGGAAATGCAAAGGTAGGATACTTGTCTGATTTGCTGATTACAAATCTCAACTAAGGTTTTATCTCTTTATCACAACCTATCAATAAGTAGATCATTCATTCGATTAGAATAATATATCATAACACATAATCGTCTATTACTGGCCAAAGACATAGTCTAATCACGCCATCACATAATCGCGGTGATCATACTTTTAGTTCATAATCTATACTTTTACACGTTTTTCAAATATCTCATCCATGCTCTTACTGAAGCCTTTTCTTTCTATTATAGAGGTCCGACATTTATCAATTGCATGAAATGACTTTATCGGGTAATTACCGAAGTCTAAGACTCTTATTCTATACCTCAACATCTGTAAATATCGGACATTTTACTTTTAATCATTTTGAATTTTCCGTAAATTGAAAAATTTAAAATAATTCAAATCATCACCACCAAGGCCTATCGTGACATAACTGTTACTATAGGTGTTTTTCAAAACTTCATAACTTCATAATCGGTTCTCAAGTCAGCTAGTTAGACCGGATATAACTTTCAAACATCGGAATCATAATTAAATGATTTAAACATTAAATAATTCCATTATCATTAATAATTAATTTATATTAAACTATTAATGAAACCATTTGCCAAAATATAAAAGTTATTTATAATAACTCAAACTATTTTTAAAACATTTATTTTACCCTTAAATGATTTTTAAAATAATTAAAATCATTTTAAATAATCACCATTAATATATAAATATTAATGTACTATTCATCAAATATTAAAAGTCATTAATTATAACTTAAAATATTTTTAAATCCTTAATATCCTCTTTAAATGATTTTAAATAAATAAAACCATTTTTAAACTATTTATTTAATAATAATTATTAAATAAACTAAATGTCATTAATATTATCTTAATATCATTAATGTTAAGTTATTAATGAAATTATCTTTTAAATATTAAAAGTTATATTTTATAACTTAAAATATTTTTAAATACCTTAATTTCATTTAAAATGATTTTTATAATATTAAAATTATTTTAAACTAAATTATTTAATATAATCATTAAATAACTTTAATATCATTAATATATAATTAATTAATGAAATTCATCACAAAATATTAAAAGTCATGGAAAATAACTTAAAATATTTTCTTATACCATAAAATAATTTTTCATGATTTTCATGAATTAAAACTATTTTTAAATCATTTATTTAATATTATAATTAAATAAATAAATACCTTTTATATTCCAAAAATACTAAATATTTTTGAAATATACTCAAAATAGTTAAAACTATTTTTCGGACTTTAAAATAATTTTTCATAATTTATTTGGTATTTTTAATAATTAAAACTAATTTTTCTAATTTTTAAATTAATTTCAGAAAAATAAAAATAATAACCGTCGCTAAAGGCCCCTATAGCGACAGAACCGTCGCTATAGGTGTTCTTGAGCTGCCCAGATCTTCATGTCATTGCACAAAGTTACTAGTTTGGAATTGAGATTTAATCCATGATCTAAATGTTTTTACGGGCTTGTAAAAACTTTAATGTTGTAGTACTAATGTAATACTACAACTATACACTAATTTCATAACCAAACAACAACAGATCTGTGAGATCTAATTGATGAAAACCTTGTCGGGACGTGTTCTTAGAGTGTTTACGGGTTGCCCGAAACTTACAGTCAACACTGGTCAACGACTTTAGTGGTCTTATTCTAGTCGATCGGTACGTGTTATAGGTGTTTTATACGTCGGGTTGTGTAGTCCAACTTACAGAGAACATGATTAAATCAAGATTCAAGTCTAAACATTAACAATACCAAAGATATAAATCATCAAACTCTCTGTCAAAGTTTGCATATCAATTCTGGGTTTTCCAGAATTTTAAAACATATCGTGTAGGGTACTTTGGATCTTTATATCTTTCATTTTGAGTTAGATCTAAGTGATCTATTGATTCAAAGTTGTAGATAACATGTAATACTACAACTCTATTGCATAAAAAGCATATAACAACAACAGATCTAACAGAAAGAGGCCGGTCAAACGTGACCTCAACAACTGTTCTTGAATATTTCTGGAAAACCCAGAAAGTTCTTGAGCAGTTCGGTCAATGGTGGTTTGACCATCAATAACTTCTAATCTACAACAGCTATGACCATGATTCCTTTTGTAGAATAAAGACAACATGACAGACTACACATAACAAGCTTTAAACATCAAAAACACTTAACATGATGAGATCTCTGACCTCGACATTTGTTGTCGAACACAAAATGAAATTTTTTGATTTTGAAGATCTTCAAACCAAAGCTTCTCGAATGTTATGGAATCAACATCTAGCAACCCAAATCATCCTTAGACACTATAATCAACATGTTTTAACATTTAAACATAACATCTAACACCAAAAAGTTTGAGAAAAATCAAGCTAGAGTTTATACCTTTTCTAAGCTTTGATTCTGATTTTTGGCTACTGATTTGTTATTGGTGTGAATGGGGCTTGATTATAGACTGATATGGTAAGGAAATTTCGTAGGTTTAAGCTTGAGAGAATGAAGCTAAGTGCTTGTGAATAAATAGGCTAAAATGGTACATTTCTCTCTCTTGGATCCATAAAATAATGTATGAAATGATTGTAATGGCTGATTGATGGTAATACTACAGCCCATAGGTGATTTGTAGATGGAATGGCCGGATTTTGTTGGTAGAAATAAAGCATAATTAATGAAAATAATGCATTTCCCCTCTCTTTAATCTATATAAAAAAATATAATAGATACATTGGATGCTACACTTGGATAATTCCATTGTTTGCTAGCTGATAAAATGGTAGGGTAAGCATGTTGGGCATTTTGTTACAAGATTCCATCAACAATGATAAGTAATAATACGATAAATAACCAAAAGGGCATTTTTGGTCATTTCACATATAATTTCAAGGGCATTTTTGTACAAGGAAATTAAATGTAATATTTAACCATTAGATTATAATTCTTACCATTTACCAATTAATTTCTATCATTTGGTAAATTAAAACATTTATACAATAACATCGTAATTAAACCCGATAATTTTAAATTAGGGTTTTCTATAGAAAATTAGGGTTTT
This sequence comes from Panax ginseng, assembly GCA_020205605.1. Classification (NCBI taxonomy): domain Eukaryota; kingdom Viridiplantae; phylum Streptophyta; class Magnoliopsida; order Apiales; family Araliaceae; genus Panax; species Panax ginseng. Next base: position 116,720,095 of record CM035129.1, on the reverse strand, counting down.
CTAATTAGGGTTTCTTAACGTCATCAATTAGGGTTTCTAATTGACCATTAGGGTTCTCTAATTATCTGTGTATGTTACTAACACAGTCATTACAATCTCTAACTTCAACCGATTAAGGTTATAATAATTAGGGTTTGTCCTAATTATCAGCGTAAAAAAATAGTAATTAGGGTTTTCTTCTAATTACCGACATTCGTGTACACAGTAACTTCATATACACAGTAAACTTCATATACACAGTCGCTACTCAGTCATTTCTCATAACTGAGTTTAGGGTTTCACAGCACAGTACTGTGCTATGACCTAATTGACCGTCATTGCTCAATAATATCTGTCCGCATATACACAGTACATAATTATTGTACTGTAAAATCATTATAATAATAATATAATATTATTATTCTCATCTCTTGATCACAATCCCAATTTAGGGTTTGGATCTCATATCTGACTTCTCTTTCGTATATCAAGTTAAAATACTTGATTTAAATATTCTGAACAATTCATATAATAAAATATATATTATATAAGTTCTAATTATCACTTCATATATTATTTCCAATCATGTTATCATGGAAAATAATTAATAAAAATATTTCTGCTTACAGAAATTAATTACCATAAAAATATAATTTGTAGTAATTAATGATTCCAAAATTATTTCTAATTTTTCAAGTAATAAATATATTTGTATCTATCGTTCACTTATTCTCGTCATTAAATAAAAAAAAAAATTTATACGCAAAATTTCTTATTTATTTTATATATAGGAAATCTCGGGTTATTATAGCGAATATACGAGTGGAACCGACTTTAATCGGTAAAGTTAAAGCTGCTCAAGCTACAGACCTGGAGCTGATGCATATGAGGAAGAAAGTACAAGAAGGTGCTATGCCGGAAGCAAGAATCGATGAAGAAGGAATACTTTGAGTCAACTCTAGACTTTATGTTCCTAACGACCCCAATTTAAAGTGTAAAATCATGATGGAGGCGCACAACACACCGTTTGCAATCCATCCTAGGAGTACCAAAATGTATCATGATCTTTGACATACATTTTGGTGGGGCAATATGAAGAGGGAGATAACGTTATTTATCTTAAGGTGTTTAACCTGTCAACGAGTCAAGGCGAAACATCAAGTACCAAAAGGTCCATTGCAACCACTTGAATTTCCAAAATGGAAGTGGGAGCACATTACCATGGATTTCGTTACTGGTCTTCCCAAGGTTTCTCAGGGTATAGATACAATTTGGGTTATTATTGATAGATTGACCAAGTCTGCTCATTTCTTACCTATACGAGAAACTTATACACTTGAACGTCTTGCTCGTATGTACATAAACGAGGGTGTAAGATTGCATGGTATGCCAGTATCCATAGTTTCTGATCGAGACCCAAGATTCACTTCACGATTTTGGGTTAGTTTGCAAAAAGCTATGGGCACGGATTTATGATTTAGTTCGGCATATCATCCTCAGACGAACGGACAATCAGAGAGGACTATTCAAACTCTTAAAGATTTATTAAGACTCTGTGTCCTTGACTTCAAGGGAAGTTGGGACAAGTTCTTACCATTGGTGGAGTTTTCCTACAACAACAGTTATCAAGCAAGTATTGGCATGGCTCCATTCGAACCGTTGTATGGAAGAAAGTGTCGTTCTCTAGTATGCTGGGATGAGGTGGGTGAAGCAACGTTGTTGGGACCGGAGTTGGTATGTATGACTATGGAAAAGATTCAAACGATCCGACAACGTATAAAAACCTCACAAGACCGACAAAAGAGTTATGTTGATCTTCATCGAAAAGACGTGGAATTTGATATTGGAGATCATGTGTTGTTACGTGTTGCTCCATGGAAAGGAGTTAAGAGATTTGGAAAGAGAGGAAAGCTCAATCCTCGATTCATTGACCCATTTTTAATCCTCGATTGAGTAGGGACTATAGCCTATAGACTCGCTTTACCGTTAAGTATGTCTCGTGTTCATAACGTTTTTCATATATCCATGTTACGTAAATATGTGAAAGACCCGAAGCACATTATTGAGTTAGAACCAGACGAAATAGCGGAAGATTTAACGTATGAAGAGGTTCCTGTTCAAATCTTGGATAAGAAGGAACATATTCTACGTTCCAAGGTTATACCTCAAGTCAAAGTTTTATGGAGTAACCACGATGTTGAGGAAATGACCTGGGAGTTAGAATCTGAAATGAAATCAAGGTATCCTTACCTCTTCGACATACTAGGTACGTACCCTAATTTCGAGGGCGAAATTTCATAAGAAGGGGAGATTGTAAAACCCCAACTTTTATGAATAAAGATGAATTTTCTATAATTATCATTTTTAAATATTATCGAATGAATTTGATATAATGTTATAGTTGTGGTTAATATTTAGAAATTTTGCAAAGTACGCAAGTTGTTTATAATATTCGATTAGTCAGGGAATATTCGTATGACGGAACAATCATTGGTGGACCCCACAACAGAATTATTGTCAGATTGAGAAAACGACAAAAATATTTTTTATGAAAATAACGGCGGAAGTTTTACCGTTAACTGTTGAAACACCCGGTGTTAAAAGTATAGGAATACGTGTGGTTACATAGTAGCACACGGTATTAATTATTGATGCTTACATGAGAAGTCATTCAGTTTTATTCAATTATTGTCGATATTTTATATATTATTAAATCAATAATTGAGATGACAGAGTTATTAATATTATTATTTGCATTATTAACGATGTCTAGAAGTTCTGCCAAGGAGAGGTTTGGTCACCTAATTGCGCGCCAATAGGGAGAAATCCTTATTGGAAAGCCCCCTCTTTCCTGGGAACGACCTGGTCGATTAATAGTGTGAATAATAATAATGATGATGAAGTTTTGTTTTATTAGTATTATTAATGTAATAAAACAGAAAAGCTTTTTATATAAAACAGAATACTTTTATAAAGTTATTCGTTTTATTAGGCTAATAGTAAAATCTTTTTATATAAAACAGAATACTTTTATAAAGTTATTCGTTTTATTAGACAATAATTAGAATATATTATATTTTATTATGCATAGTGTTTGCATAGTGCCTACATAGTGTTTGCATTGTAAAATCTTTTTAAAAGTTATTCGTTTTATTAGATTATAAATAGAATATATTATATTTTATTGTAAACCAATCTGGACCATCCGTTTAAAGTAAATCGATCTGGACCGTTCATGGATTGGTTACTATTCAGTCTATTCTTCTATTAATAAAAGCTCATTCCTTCATTATTTCTTACGAGTTCACTGAAACTCTACAGAGAGAAATTGTAGAGAGAATTATTCTTCTATCTTGAGCGTATTTCTTTAGCGTTTAAGAAAGCTTTGAGCGTAGTGCAAGTTTCTTCAAGTATATCCCTGCCCTACCATCAGAGTACTCTTCTTTATAAGGTAAGGGGTATTTTTTTTTCATATTCATGAAGAGAACTTACATTATTCCATTCTTCATTATTACGTTGGAATAACTCAGATATCTGTGATCTACCCTATACTTGGTGAAATTCTTACGTTATTTCATTATTTATTATTACGCTTGAATAACTTTGTGTATGCTATCTTCTAGTATACATGGTGAAATTCATTGGAATATCACATGCTCATGCGTTTTATTTGGGACTTGGTTAAAATCTTTATTATTACATTGGAATATCATGTTTGTGCGTTTTTGTTGGACTGATTACGTTATTTATTATTACATTGGAATAACTTCAATCATCTGCAATACCGCATGCATGGTGATTTTTGTTGTTATTCCATTCTTTATTATTACGTTAGAATATCCTATCGGTGCGCGATACGCTTTGACACGGGTTACATTATTTATTGTTCTATTGGAATAACTTTCGTACATGCGCAAGTACCGCATGCATGGTGATTTCTTTTGTTAATCCATTCTTTATTATACTCGGTTGGTTAAAGTTTTGACTTCTATACTCCATGAAATTAGTGGAATATCCTTGATATTTGCGCTTCATCCAAAGATCTTTCATGGAAATATTCTTCTGAGCATTCTTAAATTTTACTCTACAAAGAAGTATCATGTTGACAATTTGGACGTTATTAGTTCCTGAATAAATTAATTCTTGAACTTGTTTTATTGAATTCTTATATCATTGTCATCATCCTCATATTTATATTTTGTTGAAAGTCATCTGTGGCATGTAGTGCATAGATGGACTTGGTATGATTATGACTAGGGATTATTCGGTGTAATCATGACCGTAATGTTACAAATGATATGGTAAAAGTCCTCATTTGCCCGTAGTGCATTGATGGAGAGTTGTTGGCATGATCATGACCATTGATAAATACACAAATATCCTTGGCCCGTAGTGCATGGATAATTTGTGGTTCTGATACTTATGAATATCCTTGGTCGTAGTGCAGGGATGAGGTGGATTATTTATTAAGCTGAGTCTCAGCGATAAAAGTGATGAAAAACCTTTTAAATCATAAAAGATAGTATATTTTATTCTCTACTTGACTCTTTTAATGGATTGCATGTTCCGCTGCAGTTAAACTTGATGTCTATTGTATTTTATCAGTTTAACATTGTTGAAGACTAATGATAATTTATTCTGCATTATCTTAGTCATATTATTTCTTACTGGGCTAGTTGAGCTCACCATTTCTTTCATTGTTCTGTTCAGGAAATGAGAACGTAGTCGGGACTAGTCGGGGAACGGAGTGACGATCCATATGATAGTATTAGTAGTCCTCACTATTCTATTAAATAGTGTGTTAATAAATGTAATGAGGACTTATTCTGAGAGTGGATATTGTCTATAAGACAATATTTGTATTAAAACTCACAGCTTTCTTGTTGTATATTAAAGATTATACTTATATTCTGTACCATATTTTTGGCGACTCAGAATAGGTGATGTATACCTATTTTAGGGGCGTCACAAAAAGCATGAAAAGTTATACAATAAAGTGAGTTTAAGCAACAAATTAAGTTCGATAATATCAAAATAAGTAGTTATAAAACCACTTATCAAATACCCCCAAACTTAAACCGTTGCTTTCCCTCAAGCAACCAAAACAAAACTAAACCAAAATGCAATGTAGAAACTTAAATGGTTGCTTGGCTTTAAGTTTGTTTGAGTTGAATACATTCTTCCTTTTATTCTTTCTCTGAAGTAGTCCCTTAAGTCTCCTTGAGATCAAAGATATTTCATCATCCATGTTATTTTCAAGTTCCTCTTCAATTCTTGTATTTAGAGCTAGCACTTTCTTTCGAGGAACTTCTTCCTCGTCATCATCCCTTTTTAATTGATGTTCTTATTCTTCTAGTTCACCAAAAAGTGTTAAGGTATCCATAGAAGAAATATTGACAGAATCTTGAAGGGTAGTGATTTTGGATGCAAACCTTTTGGGCATAGCCCGAAGTAGCTTTCGATTTATTTCACTTTGTGGAATTGACTTGTCGAGCAACTTTAATAAATTTATGAGTACTAGGAATTGTGCTAGAGCCATTTTGATTATTTCATCTTTTTCCAGCTTGAACATTTCATAGTCATGCATGAGCATGCTTAGCTTAACTTCTCGTACTTTGGAAGTTCATTCATGGCTCACCACTAGAGTATCCCATATCTCCTTAGCTATGTTGCATGAAGAGACTTTATCTATTTCGGATTGCACCATGCCGCTAAGAAGGGTGTTTATTGCCTTTGAGTCATATGAGACCATGTAGGTTTCGGTTGAGTCCATCTCGAGTAGAGTTTTTGGAGTGCCATCATGTTTCCTTGGGATCACTGGTCCATTTTCTACCACCAACCATTCCCGTGGGTCTCGCTTAAGATATATCCTCATTCAGAATTTCTAGAAATTGTAGTTATCTGTCCCAAACAGTAATGGAGGTCGGTTTGTTGATTGTCATTCTTGATGAGAGTTTCCAAATTGTGTCATGTCAGAATCTGTCCCTACAAGTAAAGCTGTAAATGAGCCAACACAGTTCGGGCTCGATTCGGGCTCGACTCAAAAAAATACGAGCGGGACTCGGATTCGTTAATAATATGATCCTAATCTGAGCATTAAAAATAGTTCGAATAAAAATATGAGTAAAATCTGAGCAAGGTTATACTCGACTCGTTTAAGATTTAAACTACTCGAATTTTTTATTGTGATTCGATACATACTCGGTTAATACATATTCAATTAGATGTTCGATACATTCTCTTATAATATATATAAATTTAAATCAAATTAGGATAATTAGTTATTATTTGTTTTGTTTTTTAATTTTTATTATGATTTTATATAGTGTATTAATAAATATATTTTCTCATTTTTAAGTAAAATAAAAAATTTAATTTATAATTATATTTATTATAAAACTAGTTATTATGTGGAGACTCAAATTCGAGCTTGAATTTGAAGCTTGCGAGTAGTTTGAATAAATATTCGAGTCGAGTCGGATCGAATTTGAGTACTAAATATTCGAGTCGAATCGAATCTGAGTAGAATTTTTCAAATATAATTCAAATTCGAGTCGAATTCGAGTAGCTCTCTATTCGCTCCGGTTCGACTCGTTTACACCCTTACCTACAAGTCACCTTTAAGACCAAGATAAGTAGAGCCAAGCTCTGATACCAAATGAAATTTAAGTAGGCACACTTAGAAGAGGGGTTGAATAAGTGTAGGAGCAAACTATTTCCTATTTTTAATTAACTAAAAATTCCTTTAAATATTCAATGCAGCAAGTTGGATTCTATATCTTTATAAATAGAAATGTTAAGACAATGTGTTTATGTTACACTTTCCAAGATGTATAAATCCGAGACTTAACCAATTTCAAAATGTGATTATGAGAAAAACAATTTACTAAATTAAGTTCATAATGTTTAATATTGAATACAGGCAGCTGGATAGTTAACAGAATAATATAACAAAAATGCAATCACATAAACACCAAAAATTTTACGTGGTTAACCTACTACCCTCTATAATAGTAGCCTAATCCACGTGCAATACCAACTAGTATTGGAGACTCACTTTTATTAAAACTCTTCCAATTATAATACAAGTTCTAACAATTTGAGCACCTTTGCTCCTTGTGCACTTATGCACCCTCAAACACCTATGCTTTCAAACTTGATTGTTATAATACAACAATCCAAACAAGATCACAATTTAGAGAAGATTGATTTGTATGGGAAAATATAAGATATATAATAGAGGTCTAATGATCAAGCAATATATCATTCACCAATTCAAGGCTTTAGTATGTAATGATATGCAAGAAAATTATTACCAGAGTATTTTCTACAAGATCACCTCAGTAGTAGCTTCTTTAATCGCAATCAACAGTAATCAGAAGAAACATAATTTCGTAGTATATATATATGAGCAGTTTCAGTATGTATTTCTTGGCCTTTCTTAACATTAGACCAGTTCTTTTATAGGATGCCAAAAGATATTATCGTTGCTAAGAAGCAGTACTGTGATATGAACGTTTGAAACATAGTGCAGAAATTATGTAATTAACACGTCAATCATAATATGCTCAATTATTTTATTAGACATGATCCCACCATAGAGATTCTGTTTGTATGTGTTTTGAAATATCACGCTGAAGTTTTATCCTATATCAGTGTGATAGAGAAAGATATTTTAGGCCAGATTGATTACTCATCACGTGGTATAGCATAACTTTCCACTTTGTCCATTATTAAATATATTAGCTGGAATTATATGTCAACAACTTAATTGCTGGAAGTCGGTAGTTTAGTTACCATAAAATATCCTCTGATTTTATTTCCATATGTGACTTACCATAGATTAGGCCGGTATAAATGCCCAATATCTTTCGCATGATTGGATATTTCAAAACATGGGTTAATTACTTCCCTTAACACATGGTGCATAATTTATGGTATATAATCAATCAACTATCGTTACCACGTTACCATATTTGGTTTTACCAGAAATATATTCCTTAAATCATGGAGCACGAATTAAGACACTTTTTATTCCATAATCTTAGTGAATTAGAATATGCACATATATGTATATGTGAGATGCACATGCCCTAAAGCCTTGTATTGGAAAGTAATATATTCTAAGATCTTACATATTTTTCCTAGGACTCAATTTGCATTTTATTCTTCAAAGATTTCTCGTGTTTATATTTTCCTCCTTGATCCTGTAGTGCCATATCTTTTCCTGAAATTTCATAGAGCATGATTAGAGGAATAATATGGTCATCATCAAAACGTGGAGTATGACATAAGTCAACATTCTCCCCCTTTTTGATGATGACAACAAAATAATTATGACCCCCCTAAATTCATGCATATCTTCACATTTAGAATTAACTATTTAATTCATACTTTTCTGCATATATGCGGTGTTTAAAAACCTTGCACTAACCTGTTAGTCCACAAAATATTTTAAGTAGAAGTAACCCCTTAACTATTAAACCAACAGAAGTAGCACCATTAACCATCAATCATAAAGGCATCCATCAACAATTAAAAATTATCCATCAACAATGAAAGCATAGTTGCAAATAGAAGTCATCGTGCATGAAATTTAAAAATTATCTAGCATAATCAAAATTCATCTCTCCCTTTGGCATCCACCAAAAAGAAGTGAAATATAGAGCAAAAAGGGATAAGATGGGGCAGAAACTTAGGCATTCGCCTCATCAATGTGGACATGGTTTGTGACGCCCCCAAAATAGGTATACATCACCCATCTTGAGTCGCCAAATACATGGTACAAAATTTAAATACAATTTAGTTATACAACAGTCGTGTAAAATATGACAAAACATAATCTAAGAGTTTTAATAAGAATATTGTCATCTAGATAATATCCACACTCAATGGAGTCCTCATTACATTTATTATCACATTATTTCGTAGAATAGTGAGGACTACTAAAGCCATTTATCTGGACCATCACTCCATTCCCGACTCATCCCAAACTATATTCTCATTTCACAAGAGAACAATGAAAGAAAGGGTGAGCTCAACTAGCCCAAAGAAGAAATATTATGACTAAGATAATGCAGAATAAATTATCCTTAGTCTTCAACGATATAACAACCGATAGAATACAATAGACAACAAGTTTTAGATCAACAAGCTGCAATGAAATAAGTAATCCATTAGAAGAGTCAAGTAGAGCATAAAATCTACTATCTTCTATGATTTAAAAAGTTTTTCATCAACTTTATCGCTGAGACTCAGCTTAATAAATAAAATCGAATCATCCATGCATCACGGCCAAGGATATTCATGTAATCATCAATGGTCATGATTATACCGAATAATCCCTGGTCATAATCATACCAACAACTGTCCATCAATGAACTATAGGCTAATGATGACTTTTACCACATCATTTGTCACATTACGGTCATGATTATACCGAATAATCTCTGGTCATAATCATACCAAGTCCATCTATGCACGTAAGCCAAGGATGACTTTAATCACAATATAAGCATGAGGATGATGACAATGACATAATAATTCAATAAAACAAGTTCAATGATAAATTTTAAAGATTTATAATTTAATTTATCCAAAAATCAATAACGTCCAAATTGTCAACATGATACTGCTTTGTAGAGTAAAATTCAAGAATAATATTCATGTTCCAAAAATAATTTGGACAGAAAAGAAATATTTTTTGGGTGAATAGTACCCCGTGAATAGTACTTCGAGAATAGTACCCTATGAATAGTACCCCGACACGAAAAGTTTCCCAAATACCCGAGTGAATGATACTAGAGTGAATAGTAATCAGGTGAATAGTAACCTGTGAATAGTACTCCGACACAAAAAGTGCCCCGAATACCCGAGTGAATAATACTAGAGTGAATAGTAATTTGGTGAATAGTAACCTATGAATAGTAACTCATAAAAAAAATATCAAAGAAAATTATATTCCATGACGAGTACAAAAGAAATGATATCTCAGACGAGTATAATAGAATATACGAAACTGCAAATGGATTTTCACCCGTCATGCGGTAATCTACGTATACAGATCATTTCCATAATTTAATAAAGAATGAATACGAAGGATCATTCACCATGCATCCGGTAATCCACATAGACAAGTTATTCCAACAGAATAATAAAGAATGGAATAACAGAAGAATTTTACCATGTATGCGGTACTTCGCATAGATAGGTTATTCCAACATAATAATAAAGAGTGGAATAACAGAAGAATTCACCAGGCATGTGATAGACCGCACATATAGGTTATTCCAACAGAATATTAAATAATTGAACCAGGTCATGCGTAATACGCACAGACATGATATTCCAACCGAATAATAAAGAAAGGAACCAGGTCATGCGTAATCCGCACAAACAGGATATTCCAACAGAATAATAAAGAATGGAATAACAGAAGAATTTCACCATTATGCGGTACTTCGGATAGACAAGTTATTCCAACATAATAATAAAGAATGGAATAACAGAAGAATTTCACCATGTATGCGGTACTTAGCATAGACAGGTTATTCCAACATAATAATAAAGAATGGAATAACAGAAGCTTTCTTCATGAATACGAAAGAAATAATACCCCTTGCCTTAAAAGAAACTGGATACTAGAATAGTGAGGTTGCAGACTTCTCTTCTTCTTTCTCTTTATAATTTCTCTCTATAATAATTGCTCTATACCTTTAGTGAATTGGTGAGAAATGAAGGAAAATTCTATTTATAGGAAAATATAGTTTCGATAATTGCACGTTTTGGGGCTCAAAATATTACAGTATAATACCTTCCTCTTTTCCTTCAATTTTAATTTAGTCTTGCAAGTATTATCAAACTTGCACCACCTCCCCTAATAGTAAATCATGTGAATCAATAGTAAATCATGTGACTCAATAGTTCTAATCATGTGAAAAAAATAATTACAGTATAGTACCTTCAACTATACCTCCATTTTTAATTTAGTCATGCAAGTATTATCAATCCTGCACCAACTCCCCTAATAGTAAATGAATGTGAATCAATAGTACACACATGTGAATAAATAGTTATAATCATGTGAATCAATAGCAATTAATTGCTCATTTATCTGGTTAATTACCCGATTGGTCAATATAACCTCTAGACATCAATTATTATCGAAATAAATGTCGATTTCCACTAATACTAATAATTCCCACACAATGAAATTATCAATTTCATCTTTAATCAACACGAACTTACTCATCATTAATATTATAACTTACAATATTTAACAACCAGGTCGTTCCCAGGAAAGAGGGGGCTTTTCGATAAGGATTATTCCTTATTGGCGCGCAATTAGGTGACCAAACCTCTCCTTGACAGAACTTCTAGACATTATCAATATTGTAAATAATAATATGAATAACTTTGTCGTCTCAATTATTGATTTAATAATATAACATATTGATACTATGACAATAGTTGAATCAATAATATGAGAGATATGATGCAGCAATTATTGTAGCAATAATTGAGTATAACAGAGTGACTTCTTACGTAAGCATCAATAATCAATACCGTGTGCTACTATGCAACCACACGTATTACTGTACTTTTACTACCGAGTAAGTCAATAGTTTTAACGTACTTTCCCCGTTATTTTTATAAAATGATAATTATGTCATTTTCTAACTACGACAATACTTCCGTTATGGGGTCCACCAATGATTGTGCCGTCGTACGGATATTCCCCGATAAAAAGAATATTCCTGGACCAAAGGAATATTTTATAACAACTTGCATACTTTGCAAAATTTATAAATATTACCAACAACTATAACCTTATATCAAATCCACACCATAATATTCAAAAAAATATTTCGAGAAATTTAAATCTTTATTCATAAAATTTGGGGTCTCACAATCTCCCCTCTTTATGAAATTTTGCCCTCGAAATTTACGTACATACCTGGTATGCCAAAGAGGTGAGGATACCTTGACTTCATTTCATATTCCAACTCTTGAGATATAACCTTTGAGTGTCAAATATGATCTTCTTATCCAAGATTTTAACACGTATCTCATCATACGCTAAATCTTCTGCTATCTCATCTAGTTCTAATTCCATAATGTTATTCGGGTCATCCACATAATTATGTAACATCGATACGTGAAAAACGTCATGAACACGCGACATACTTGGCGGTAAAACGAGTCTATAGGCCATAGTTCCTACTTGATCGAGGATTTTAAATAGACCAATAAAATCAAGGGTTGAGATTTCCTCTCTTCATCGAGTCTTGCTTCTAGAATAACGCCTTCTTGAACCTTCTTCTTCACATTCATCAGCTCTGAGTATATAGCTTGAGCGGCTTTAACTTTACCGACTAAAGTCGATTATACTCGTATATTCGATATCTTCACGTGGGTCCCTAGAGTCTTTAACTCTATCTTTGTCATTTGTAAGTTATACGAAATGGGTTTTTGTGTTAACAACATTCCACTCGTAAACGCATACGATCTTCTACTCAATGCGTCAGCTACCACGTTCGCTCTTCACGATGATATTAAATGGTATGATCGTAATCATCAACACCTCAAGCTAACGTCTTTGGCGCATGTTACGTTCATTTTAGTTGAAGAAATATTTGAGGGTTTTACAAATGGGTTTTGTACTGGGGTCAATACAAAATTCAATTTCACGCTCTAGGGGTAGGCCAGGGAGTCTTCAAGAATACGTCAAGAAATTTATTAACAATAGAAATATCATTCAAAACTGTGACCCTCATCCAAGACTTGGATAACACATCACATTGATACCTATCAACTTGCCATCATTATTCACGACGTCCCCTGCGGATATTCTAGCTTCGGTGTATTCCAAGACTTGGAAGTCACCAGTGAAAGGCTCGGGGCTCTTTACTTATGGCTTTATATGAAATTGATTGACTTTAGTGGTTTGGTTACTTGAATTCGCATAACAGGTTGGTTAGGAGTATGAAAGCTAACAACCTTACGAAAAGCATGATGAGTAGTTAACCAATCGATCTCTAAAATCACATCAAATGCAAGTATTTTCAAAGAGATAAGATCGACATGTAACGTGAAAGTGTTGATTTGAATTAAACAAGATTTGTAAATAGTGGATGTAACGAAGGTTTCTCCCAATGGAGTTTCAATAGATAAATCAAAGTTTAATTTCTCCAGAGTCAAATTTAAACATTGAGCCTAAGTAGGAGAAATAAAAGAGTGGGTAAAAGTGGTATCAAATAAGGTATAGACTTTATAAGAGTTTATAATTAACTTAGCCGTAATAACTTCGTTCGGGTTTCTCGACAAACGCTCTCACTTAAACTACCGGATTTGACTTTGCTATAGAGTACATTCCACCCTTAATTGCTTCGTCACATTCCTTATCCATGATTTGAATCATTACTCTCCGATCCATATCGAATTGGGGTTGAACGCTCTGCACAGCGCAATTCTGAATTCAATATTGGATTCTCCCAATTGTTGTCTGTTGCCTCTGTTATAGTTCTAATAAAAGAGCTCTAACTCATGCAAGCATACATGTATCAACAAGTAATACAGAGTAAGTAGAGTATCGATCCCACAGAGGAAGTTGTTAAATTTAAACTATCATGCATCAATTAACTCACCGAATTTATATGCTTAGACTAATAACTAAAAGTGTTAAATTAAACTAATTATAAATAATAACTAAAAATAAGAATACAAATAGAATAAATATAATCTGGAAATAATGGGACCCTAACTTCATTTAATATTTCATCTAATCACCACCATCGTGCAAGAAGTGCTCACATATCATAGGAAAATACCAAGAGCACGAATAGAGTTATAACCATTTTTCAATGCACTATAACCTACTTACACAGCATCTACAGATGTTAGACTCCATGTAATCACCAATACAACCAAAATCACTATATGTCTATGTGAAATTGCAATTATATTGATTTTAAGCTCAAGCCCCTATTCTAGCTCATACGGTGAAACAGTATATGTCTATCTAGTTCAAAATATAAGCAAGCCATATACAACAGCCCCATATTCGCATGTTATCATGACTACAATCCATACCTGTATGTTCATTGTCAATTCCATATAAATACTGAGATGAATGGTGATCAAGCATTCATACATGTAAAACAATCATGATAAATATCCCATATGATATGCAAAACAATCCTAGCATTTAAGCGTGCAACCAAACTACATATTAAAATCCATTAGAATCCCATAATGGAGTTTAGTTCATGACTGAACCAAATGCTATTATGGGATCAACGCTAAACATGATCAATAAACAAACAATTGAAATAAGAAAGATAGAACGATCAAACCCAATCGCTGAATAAAAACCAATGATTAACGTTTAAATCCTCATAGAAATCCAGTAAATAATAATAGAAATCCACAATGGCAGAGAATCCCAAGAAGAATTGGAGAAGTAGACGTTTTGGCTTCGTTCTTCGTTAGAATCTCTCCCAAGGTGTAAACCCTAGTTTCTATGATAAAAATACGCTCCAAATTATCCAGTCTCTATCTGACACCAGTCAGAATCGTTTAAAAACCAATTACAAATCATTTAATTAAAATTTAAAATTAAAACAAAATTACTGACATCGACGATCGCGATATAGCATTATAACCTCTCTAGAGATATGTCTCGCATGGCGCGAGACTTACGAAATCGTATACCTACCGTCCGGTAGGCCTCTCACATGGCATGGCGCGCCCCCCTGACTTGTCTCTGCTCGCTACACAGAACTTGTAGTAGGTATCATTATGCATTTGGGTACTCGTCTTGGTAGCGCCCTCTAGGTTATATTGCCTGCGCTGCATTGCATGGCTTGCACTGTGAGGTTCTAGTTCGGTTTTGGATTCGTAAATCATGTCCATCATCGCTATTTGTTCTTTCATGCTTGATCTCTTGCTCCATGCTTGGTCTTCAAGCTTCATTGTACCTCCATGCCATGCACATCTTTGTTTTTGCCTCGCCTTCACGAATCTATTAGCCATGTGCCCTCTAATACCACCAAAATTAAGCCGATTCCTGCACTTATTCACCAAAAGGAGTTTTAAGTAAATGCAATGCAAAATAACGTGAAATGCAACTAAAACACAATAAAATGTACTTGAGATGGGCACAATTCGCATGAATTGGTATTCAATAAGTAGGTAAAATACCACTTATCAAATACCCCCAAACTTGAACTAGTGTTTGCCCTCAAGCAATGCATACTAATGAATAATGAAAATGTAACTACAAAAATATGCAACTACTCTATGATGCAAATTAGTCTCACATAATCCCTGCCATAACAGAATTTCAACCCAAATTACCTTAGTGAATCATCGAGATCCAAGAATATGATTTCAAACAAAACTATAGACATAACATCATACACTCAGATAATTTCATATATGCTATAGAGATGCTCTGTGTGTGTGTGATGTTCACCAAAACTTGATCTAAGAAAAGAATACGTATGCTACATTGCTCTAAACAGAAAATTATAGTCTAAAGAAAGACTCATGTATATTCATGTAACGCAGACTATTTCAACATATCAACACAAACTAAGGTTCAACAATGGGTTTATTACTTTATTGCTACACACGAGGGCGATTTACGCACTTTCCCGCGGTGTTCATTGCTATTTTTCTTTTCTTTTCTTTTTTTTTCAAATGACTGTGCAATGTCTCAATCCATTAGGCAAACTGCTACCCCTTAGCGAGCTTTCAACCAACGACTCCCAGACCATAAAAGACCTTAGGACGCTAGGTGTAGAGACAATCCCCTCGGGTGTACTTACTCAAGTAGACAGGGCCCCGAATTAAGACTAGCCACGTTATTACTATTCGATTTTTTTTTTATACATTGCATACCCATGTTCTACCAAAATTTTCACATCAATGGCTCATACAGTCTACAACACTTTCCACATGTTTCTCTTTTTAAAACTATATGTTCTATCAAGCAATGCAACACAACTTCTTAAACCTACAAGTGATTGTGAACACGTTTGTGCATACCGAAAGCATTTGAATAGCAACATGAATCTCATTGTGTAAAACATTATATCTAAGCTGTGTTATCCAACATGTTCTAAAATCCTTCACAATTAACTATCATCATTGGCTAGGAAAGAATTTCTATTAAGCAAAAAATATGTGTGAGACATGCAACTAAAACATACTAAACACATAAACATTTAACTAAACACATAAACATGGAAAATTAAATAAAACTAAACTACTATGATATGCTCCCCAATACCCCCAAACTTAAAATATTCAATGTCCCCATTGAATGAAGGTAAAGGGTACATAAAAACTCCCTTAATGATCGGCTTGATCACCCTTCGCGGGTGGTGAATCTAGTGGTGGATATGGCACTGCGGTGACAAACTGTGGCCACTCAAACATTGTCCTTTGCTGCGTGAAGGCTTCGGCCAAGGCGCTTGTGAGTCCCGGGGAAAACGTTCCAAGATTGGCATACATGGCGTCGACTTTGCGCTCCAACCTTCGAAGCTGTCGATCGCTAGGAACAGGGTGTGCTCGGGTGGATGGCCTGGCTCATCGGGCTGAGGGGACTGCTGGGATGGCTCAGGGAAGATGGGCCTTAAAATGAATCCTCGTCCGTGTGGGTGTGGTTCACCGCCTACCCAGTCCTCAAATTTTGCAATATTGGTGTGGGTGATGTCCTGACTTGGATATTGCATTTGTTCGTTGCCCGAATTTCACCCCTGATGTGCACATAGCATGGCTACCACTGAAGCATGTGGAATGCTCCCAGTGGTAGTTCCCTTCAGATACTTCATAATGTTTTGATGAATCAAATACCCCACATCAATGTACTCGCCAGTAATTATGCCCCACAGTATTATAGCCCTTTCCGCCGTGATCTCATGCTGATGCGAGGAAGGCAATAACTTGGCACAAATGAATAGATTCCATGCCTTGGCGTATCGATTCAGTGCGGCTACTGGAAATATTCGAAGTTGGGTCATGCCAACTTTGTAAGTTCACTTCGTGCCTGGCACGCACAATTCAGCGATAACAAGCTCCAAGTCCGTTTCTAGATATGCCCCTATGATCCAATTGGCCACCCCTGTTGGTGGTCTTGCGGTGATTCTCAGAACGTTTCGGATGGTAGAGGGTCTGTAGACTATCTCGACACCACGAACCATAGAGGTATCGTTCATGGTGACTTTGGCATTGGCATAGAACTCTCGGACTATGCTCATCGGAATGGGCATGGGAGATGCAGTCTATCCACCCCAACCTCGTTCTAGAATCATGGCGCAGAGCTGTCCGTCCTAGCCTTCGGGTCTGAATCCTCTTTGCTTTATAAATGTCTTCGCTATAATACGGTAGTACTCCTGCTGGGCTTCTACACACAAGAACTTGGTGTGGTCGACAATGTCCTCCTCGTGGCTGCCGAAGGAGGATGAGGAAGATGAAGATGGTCGTGCTCTCTTCGGACCCATTTGTAGATAGTTGATTGAAAGTGCAGATGAACTTACTGAGAGAGAATGAAAATTTGAGAATTGATAACCTTCACGCTTGTTTATGCCAACCCAAGTAGGAACCCTAGCTTTATAGAGAGAATGAGAGGTGGTTGAGCTTTGAATGTGGAGAAAGTTTTGGGGATTTGATGGAGAGATATACAACTTCAATCTTCAACTGATAGAGTGATAGAGACGTGAGTTATGGAGAGGGAGAGAGTTTTGCGTCTATTATTATCGCAAATGAGAGTCCAAAGGGTCCCAAACTCTTTTTAAAAATGTTCAGATTTGACTTGATTCGGTCTTGCTTGTAAGGCTGGTATACGCATGTGTCTTGGGCGGAAGAGACTTGCAGAATGCATGTTTGTTCTGAGTTGCTTGATGCTTGGTATAGCTTGGTTTTATATTGCATAGACCTCATGTACTGCCATGACGCTCCTCATGTCTGTAATGCTCAAGTTTAATTTTTCTTGCCTCTTAGTAATACTTTCCACCGCTTGTTCCTGCATAGACATTAATGCTCCTTGTTAAGACATAAATTAGCGGCCATATAGTGCTAATCATCTTGCAAATATTCGCAAAGAAATTCTTGCTACATACTTAAACATGAAAATCCAATATCCTATTAAAATTAAATTTAATAGAACTAACTAAAATAATCCCAAAATGAACAACTAAAAGTTAATGGAGATAGAAATGATGGGTTGCCTCCCATCCAACGCTACTTTATAGTCAATTAGCTTGACTGTCTCTGAATCTCATGTCACATCAAGAATTGAGGTGCCTTCCTTACTGTCCATTGCACCCCAAAATTTAATAACTTCAGCTTTCATCAACGGTTCTACCTTCGATTCTAAACTTTTGCCCGTTGCATAGTTCAACGGTCCATAATTTTTCGGTTTCTGTACTTCATCCTTCGGATCCCAATCCACCACGTTAACCAAGAAGCATTCTTCTTCATCCAATGAGAACTTTATCTCCTTAAAGACATTAAATGTGACCTCTTGATCATGTACACGCATCGTTAGCTCCCCCTTTTGCACATCAATTGAAGTCCTTCCTGTGGTTAAGAATGGTCTCCCCAGTATTATTGGTATGCTTTCGTCCTCCTCATAATCTAGAATGATGAAGTCAGCCGGAAAAATGAACTTGTCCACCTTTACCAACATATCTTCGATAATTCCCAGTGGATACGTGATTGATTTGTCAGCTAGCTGTAGTGATATGTTTGTAGGTCTTGGAGCCGACAATCCCAACTGATTGAACACCGACAACGGCATCAAATTTATACTTGCCCCCAGATCACATAAACACTTGCTAAAGTTCATCTTCCCAATGGTGCACGGAATTGTGAAGCTACCCGGATCTTTCAGCTTTGGAGGTAATTTCTGTTGGAGCACTGCACTGCATTCCTCTATCAAGGCTACCATTTCAAACTCGTCTAATCTCCTCTTCCTTGACAATATACCTTTCATGAACTTTGCGTAGCTTGGCATTTGTTCCAATGCCTCGGCGAATGGTATGTTGATCTGCAGCTTTTTGAACACCTCCAGAAACTTACTGAACTGTCTGTCTTCCTTCTACTTAACTAACCTTTGCAGATATGGTACTTGAGGGTGCATTGGTTGTACTGGACTCTGGACCTTCTTTTCTGAATTTGCCTTGTCTTTCTCTTCCTGCTGAGCCTCAGAATTTTCCAGATTTTCTTCCTTGTCGACCATCTCGCTTTCGCCTCCATGGTGCTGGTTTTCTATAGTATTATTAGGTAGGCGTAGTACTTACTTGCGAGAACTTGTCAAATCTTTCCCCGATCTCAATGTGATTGCTTGACATCGCTCCTTCCGATCTCTTCTTGGATTTGTCTCAGTGTTACTTGGCAATGAACCTTGGGGCCTATTGTTAAACACGCTCGCCATCTGCCCCATTTGAGTCTCAAGATTATTGATAGCCACTGCTTGGCTTTTGATCATGACTTCAGTGTTTGCCATGTATTTCAACATCATCTCCTCCGTCTCTGATTTCTTTTCTGGTTGTGGTGCAGCTGGAGTGTGGTGTTGTTGTTGCTGAGAGAATCCCAGTGGAAACGGTGGTTTTGGTGTAAACTGTGGTTAAGATGACTGTGGTTGAAACTGTTGGTTCGGCAAAAACTGATGGTGTTGTTGTCCTTGGTTATTTGACTAACTAAAGTTCGGATGATTGCGGTTGTTGGGGTGGTATGTGTTCTGGAATTGACCTTGGTCTTTTCTATAGTTGCTCACATACTGTACCGACTCTGAGCTGATTGCACACTAATCCGTGGAGTGTGACCCCGCATAAATCTCATAAACGAAGGCAACTGTTTTCACTTTGCTCTCTGCCAAAGTATTTATCTTCTTAGCCATGGCTGCCATCTGTGCCAACAACTGAGTAATGGCATCAACCTCCAACACACTTGCAACCTTGGGCTGTGGCATCCGAGCTGTATGATTCTAATAATCATTCGTAGCCATAGTCTCAATAAGCGTATAGGCCTCGTCATAGCTCTTTGCCCATAATGCCCCTCCTACGCCTGCATCCACAATCGGTCTCGACTGCCATCCTAACCTATTGTAAAAGGAATTTATCACCATCCAGTCTGGTATACCGTGATGCAGACATTTTCTGAGCATATCTTTGTAACGCTCCCATGCCTCATATAAGGACTCGCCCTGTTGTTGCTCGAACTGAGAGATAGCTGTCCTCATCTTTGCAGTCTTCGCCATTGGAAAGAACTTGGCTAAGAATTTCTGTGCTAAATCCTCCAATGTGGTTATTGACCCTGGCGGCAAAGAATGTAGCCAACTTCTAGCCTTATCCCGCAATGAAAATGGGAATAGCCATAGTCCGATGGCATCCTCCGTCACACCGTTGTATCTAAATGTGTCGCAGCACCCCCAAACTGAACTGAGTTCTGCACCATTTGAATAGTGCCAGGTTTGATCTCAAAGGTGTTGGCTGCTATCGCCGGTTTGACTATGCTAGACTGTAATCCGTTTATTTTCGACATAAAATATTCCCTTAGAGCCCGATGCTCTTCTCTTTGCTCAATTCTCTGTTCTTCTGCCGTATTCGGTATAGTTCCTTCTAACTGAGCTTGTAGATTTCTTCGCACACTAGCTTTCCAACCTCTCCCGTTGATGTTTTCCTGTGCTAGTGTTAATTCAGAATTGGAAGATCTCGTGTGCATATAAATCTACAAGTACCTGAAATTATAAATAAAACAAAAATAGAAATGAGAAACGATCAGAATTGTCTAAGTCATACAATTTAGCTTTAAACTGATGATAATTATCTAAATTAACGCCTTTTCCAAAGCAATGATGCTTAAAACTTGTTGCCTCTTTTATAGTTCTAATAAAAGAGCTCTAACTCATGCAAGCATACATGTATCAACATGTAATACAGAGTAAGTAGAGTATCGATCCCACTTAGAAAGTTGTTAAATTTAAACTATCATGCATCAATTACCTCACCGAATTTATATGCTTAGACTAATAATTAAAAGTGTTGAATTAAACTAATTATGAAAAATAACTAAAAATAAGAATACAAATAGAATAAATATAATCTGGAAATAATGGGACCCTAACTTCATTTAATATTTCATCTAATCGCCACCATCATGCAAGAAGTGCTCACATATCACAGGAAAATAGCCAAGAGCACGAATAGAGTTATAACCATTTTTCATTGCACTATAACCTACTTACACATCATCTACAGATGTTAGACTCCATGTAATCACCAATACAACCAAAATCACTATATGTCTATGTGAAATTGCAATTATATTGATTTTAAGCTCAAGCCCTTATTCCAAATTTCATACGGTGAAACAAAGATATGTCTATCCGGTTCACAAAATACGCAAGAAACATATACAACAAACCACCCATATTCGCATGTTATCATGACTACAATCTATACCTGTATAATCATTGTCAATTCCATACAAATACTGAGATGAATGGTGATCAAGCATTCATAAATTTAAAACAATCATGATAAATATCCCATATGATATGCAAAACAATCCTAGCATTTAAGCGTGCAAACAAACTACATATTAAAATTCGTTAGAATCCCATAATGGAGTTTAGTTCATGACTGAACCAAAAGCCATTATGGGATCAACGCTAAACATGATCAATAAACAAATAATTGAAATAAGAAAGATAGAACGATCAAACCCAATCGCTGAATAAAAACCAATGATCAACGTTTAAATCCTCATAGAAATCCAGTAAATAATAATAGAAATCCACAATGGCAGATAATCCCAAGAAGAATTGGAGAAGTAGACGTTTTGGCTTCGTTCTATGTTGGAATCTCTCCCAAGGTGTAAACCCTAGATTTTATGATGAAAATACGCTCCAAATTATCCAGTCTCTATCGGACACCAGTCAGAATTGTTTAAAAACCAATTACAAATCATTTAATTAAAATTTTAAATTAAAACAAAATTACAAGACAAGATCGCAGCATGCGCCTGTAGTGCGCCTCTCTCAAAGATATGTCTCGCGCGGGTGCGAGACTTACGTAAATTCCGCCTCCGCTGCTCAGGCCTCTCATGCGGGCGCAAGGCCCCCCTAGACTTATCCTTCTCGCATGGTCAGCAGAACTTGCGATGAGGTATCATTGTCTCAGCGGGTATTTTCGGTATTGTATGCCTTTCAAAGTTATTCATTCTTGTGGCCATGCCTTTGCACACTCTGCGGAGTTACGGGTTACGGTTTTGGCTTACGTCATGCTTCACGCTTGCTATTTGTTCTTTCATGCTTGATCTCTTGCTCCATGCTTCATTGTACCACCATGCCATGCACATCTTTGTTTTTGCCTCGCCTTCGCGCATCTATTAGCCACGTGCCTTCTAATACCACCAAAATTAAGCCGATTCCTGCACTTATTAACCAAAAGGAGTTTTAAGTAAATGCAATGCAAAATAACATGAAATGCAACTAAAACACAATAAAATGTACTTGAGATGGGCACAATTCGCATGAATTGGTATTCAATAAGTAGGTAAAAATACCACTTATCATTGTCCAAAAAGAAAAATCCATTTCATCTATTTTGGCCTTATTGGATCGGACGTCTTTTTCTACAATATCTACGCGTCGTGCGACTTTTACCCATGCATCATCTATTCTCCGTCGTTCAGTTTTTTCTTCTTTTATCAGAACTTTTATCATAGAATTCTCAGATTCGAGCTCTAATATCTTATACTCTGCCAAAGAGTGCTTTTGTTCAAGCATCGCACATCGGGTAACACAATTTTGAATTGTTACATCTCTTTGCTCCACGACCATATGCCGGTCTTCAGCCTAATCTTCTAACTCATGAATACGATTTTGTAATTCTAAATTTCGATCATAAAATTCTTCTAATAAATTCTTCTCAGGTTCTTCTTCTTCCTCTTCTTCCTCACTCTCAGCTGCTACCTCTGCAACTAGCTCGGGTGCAACTATTTGTTCTTCACTCACCACGTAGATATCTCTAATTTCTTCTTCGTCTGACATCACATTAACCTAGTTAGTGATTAAAGGTGTCTCAACGGTCTCATTCACTCCATTGTGAACATTTACAGCTGCCATTTTCAAATACTGCCACAAAACAAGGGTTAATTAACATGTCACATATTATCCCTATACTTTGACCGACCAATTAAATACCAAATAAACTTAGGTAGGTCATACTAGCGAAGGAATTCCCCGTCTCTCCCCTCCTAGTTCTTGTCTCACATCTCAACCAGGGATCATATCCCTAAGCTTTGATACCAACTGTGACGCCCCCAAAATACGTATACATCACCCATCTTGAGTCGCCAAATACATGGTACAAAATTCAAATACAATTTAATTATACAACAGTCGTGTAAAATACGACAAAACATAATCTAAAAGTTTTAATAAGAATATTGTCATCTAGACAATATCCACACTCAATGGAGTCCTCATTACATTTATTATCACATTATTCTGTAGAATAGTGAGGACTACTAAAGCCATTTATCCTGGAACATCACTCCATTCCCCGACTCGTCCCAACTATATTCTCATTTCCTAAAGAGAACAATGAAAGAAAGGGTGAGCTCAACTAGCCCAGTAAGAAATATTATGACTAAGATAATGCAGAATAAATTATCCTTAGTCTTCAACAAGATAACAACTGATAGAATGCAATAGACAACAAGTTAGATCAACAACTACAGCAGAAATAAGCAATCCATTAGAAGAGTCAAGTAGAGCATAAAATCTACTATCTTCTATGATTTAAAAAGTTTTTCATCAAATTTATCGCTGAGACTCAGCTTAATAAATAAAATCGAATCATCCCTACATCACGACCAAGGATATTCATGTAATCATCAATGGTCATGATTATACCGAATAATCCCTAGTCATAATCATACCAACAATTGTCCATCAATGAACTACAAGCCAATGAGGACTTTTACCACATCATTCGTCACATTACGGTCATGATTATACCGAATAATCTCTGGTTATAATCATACCAAGTCCATATATGCACGTAAGCCAAAGATGACTTTAATCACAATATAAGCATGAGGATGATGGCAATGACATAATAATTCAATAAAACAAGTTCAAGGATAAATTTTAAAGATTTATTATTTAATTTATCTAGAAATCAATAACGTCCAAATTGTCAGCATGATACTGCTTTGTAGAGTAAAATTCAAGAATAATATTCATATACCAAAAATAATTTGGACAGAAAAGAAATATATTTTTTGGGTGAATAGTACCCCGTGAAAAGTACTTCGGGAATAGTACCTTATGAAAAGTACCCCGACACGAAAAATGTCCCAAATACCCGAGTGAATGATACTAGAGTGAATAGTAATCGGGTATATAGTAACCCGTGAATAGTAACTCATGAATAGTACTCCGACACGAAAAGTACCCCGAATACCTGAGCGAATAATACTAGAGTGAATAGTAACTCGTAAAAAAAATACCAAAGAAAATGATATTCCATGACGGGTACAAAAGAAATGATATCTCAGACGAGTATAATAGAATATACTAAAGCGTAAATGGATTTTTTCACCCGTCATGCGGTAATCCACGAGATGATCATTTCCACAATTTAATAAAGAATGAATACGAAGGATCATTCACCATGCATGCGGTAATCCACATAGACAGGTTATTCCAACATAATAATAAAGAATGGAATAACATAAGAATTTCACCATGTATGTGATAGACCGCACAGATAGGTTATTGCAACAGAATAATAAATAATGGAACCAGGTCATGCGTAATACGAGATAGGATATTCCAATAGAATAATAAAGAATGGAACCAGGTCATGCGTAATCCGCACAGACAGGATATTCCAACAAAATAATAAAGAATGGAATAAAAGAAGAATTTCACCATGTATGCTGTACTTCGCATAGACAGGTTATTCCAATATAATAATAAAGAATGGAATAACAGAAGAATTTCACCATGTCTGCTGATGAGTGAGTTTTATACAAATGAATTGGATACATTCGAGCTTAATTTATTGTTGTTCTCAAGTCTTTTATATTATTTTTTAAGTGTTTATGTCTATTCAAGCATGTTTTATGTTGTTTTGTAGGAATTGGAACAAAAATTACATGGATCGACGTTTGGGGTGGCTAGATTCGCGTTTTTGGCTTGCCATTTACACAATAGTCACTTCAGAGCCAATTTGAGTATTTCTATAGACCTTATTTCGAAAATCTTAAAGAATAAAAGTTGTAGATCTACTTTTCCTCTTTTCGGATCATCTTGAATCATCTAAATTGGATTTCGGAAGAAGACGTTATGGCCATTTTCCCAAAGGACGTCGGAGCAGAAAATGTCGAACTTATAATGACAAGGCGCTATTCTTAGTTCATTTTCGGTCTTTGGGGCACTATAAGGCGATGTCGAGCATCGTTCCGAGTCTTTGAAGGACTGGGAAGGGCTTGGTGATGGCCTAGACGCGTTTTGTGCGAATTTTGACACCTTTTTGACTCCAAATTGGATTGGGTTTGTTCTTAAACTCAAAATTGGACTTGTAACCTATAAATACATGATCTAAGGGATAAAATAAAGGGGAGATTACATAGATTAGAGTAGAGATACACTCAATTAGATTAGAACATAAACCCTAGTTCTTATTAGTTTTGAAGATTGAAGCAACTTGGAGACCATTGAAGATTCAAAGCAGGAGCGAAAGAGGAGTCTCAAGGCTACTGACAATAGATTATATTCTCTTCTCTTCTCTTACTTTTATCTTTTAATGTCTATTCAATTGTGGATTCTTGGTTTTAATTCATTAATTATGAACTAACTCTTTCATTAAGATTTCAATTGAACTTTTTATGATTATGAATTGATTATTTGATTTATTCTAATTATTTATGTTGAAGTGAATTGTTCATCTTGCTTTGTGCTTATTGATTAATTATCTGATCAGTAATTACCTTGTTACTCTAGAAGGAATTGAGAAAGGAATTCTAGGGTTAGAACTGGGCATGGTGACATGTGACTTAGTTATTTGCACAGTGAATAATTAGGTTTATGAATAGAATGAGAATATCTATTTGCCGCATATAACACATAAGGAATTGGGATTGTAGCGAGTTTAATTCAATTGTTTTGCATAGAGATATAGCAAAATTAATCTGGGTTAAATAGAAGGCAATTGATCACTCGAGAGAGGGCTTTTGGCATTTGAGAATTCCTGTTAACAATTCAGTAGACATAATAATTGGAATAGTTGAATAATTGATTTATAATTCATAATTGGGGATATTGGAGTCTTAATCCTTATTTATCTGAATTCATTCAAATTTTAGTTGTTTATTTGCTTTCTTTTAGAATAATCTCTTTTAATTGTTTTAATTTAGTTTTCTTAATTAGAAAAATCACAATTTGCGATTCTTTAAATAAAATTGATTTGGTTAAGAGTTAGTACTTGGTAATTTTTATTAAATAATTTCTCGTGGGAACGATACTCTACTTTCACTTTATTACTTGTTGACCGTGTATAATTGCATGTATTCATTGATTGCGAAATCGATCAACAAGTTTTTGGCGCCGTTGTCGGGGAATTAATTTAATAATTTTTTACCAATATTAATTTCAATCAAATTAGTCTTAATTTAAACATTTTTATTTTTATTTTTATTTTTCATTCTCTTCCTATATTTCTCCTTTTTAGGTACCATGGATGACTTTACGTACCAATGGCCATACACGAACATGAGTCAACCAAGGGGAGCGGAGATTGACAGACTCGAGAAACTTTCTACATTATCAGCATAGATGGAGACACTTTCGAGGATGTTTGAAGCTTTTGAAGCTCAACGTCATCAAAGTGTGGCGGTTACTTGTGATTATTGTACTGGAAATCATATGAGTCATCAATGCGCCATCAGTTTCGAGCCGGTACAGTATGGTGGTGATTACCCCAATAATTATGTTTATGCCAACAACTATCATCAAGATTGGGGGTATCACCCGGATTTTTCATGGAGTATCAATCAAGATCAATTTTATGCTCCAAGTCCAACATACCCACCGGATTTCTCGTGTCCACCTCCACTACAACAAGAAGAACATTCAAATTGGGAGGAAGCCTTGGAAAAAGTTATTAAAGCTTCTAAAAAGAAACACGAG
Organism: Panax ginseng; assembly: GCA_020205605.1. NCBI lineage: Eukaryota > Viridiplantae > Streptophyta > Magnoliopsida > Apiales > Araliaceae > Panax > Panax ginseng. The sequence continues at coordinate 116,692,905 of CM035129.1, read as the reverse complement.
GAACATGAAAAGAGACTTAATCAAATGGAGCTGAGTATACAAAGTCAGAATGCATCGATCAAGAATCTGGAAAATCAATTGGGGCAGATAGCACATGCGTTGAACAATCGTCCTCAATACACTTGGCTCTATGACATGAATTCTGAGACTGATTGTGAGCTCGAACCAAATCTGCAACCGGATGTGCCACATGATATAGATGTTGAAAGAGAGGAAAGACTTGGGGACCAAGAAAAAGAGATCGACAAAGATCTAACTTTGAGTACCAACGAAGATGAACCAATTTCATTAGTATCCCATGTGCCTCCTCCACCAAAGTTCAAGAATCCAAGGCGGTTTGCAAAACCATGCCCAATTGGAAGTCATGTCGTCAAGCAAAGCTCTTGGTGACGTAAGAGCTAGTACAGTTGTGGAGTCATGGTGGGATGAAAAGGAGAAGATAGAGGAAGATTCCATTATGTTTATTAAGCTTCAATGCCCTAATTTGATCATCGACATAATGGAGGAAACACCTAGTGGTTTGTCGTTCTTAATGGGGATCCTATCTACAAAGAGCATGCTAGGTGACTTCAATTCAAGGGTTTTGCTAATGGGAACCTCCCAAAAGTAACATTGCTTCTGATGGATGGAGGGTTCCTCAATTTTCATAGGGGAATTGGATAGAGAATTGAAGAAGTCAGACTGAGACTATAAAACAAGCGCTTATTGGGAGGCAACCCAAGTTCAATTTTTATTTTTAGTTTTTATTAAGTTTTATATTAGTAGTTTTGAATTTGCATTTATTTAGGATTTAATAAAATTGCTTCTATCATGGTTTTACAGGTTATTCAAGTCAAATTCAAGTGTGGTGCCCAATTTATTCCATGTGCTTAGCCTATTCTTCAAACTTAGCGGACAAGGAGGAAGATTGCTATATTAATTATGAACTAACTCTTTCATTAAGATTTCAATTAAACTTTTTATGATTATGAATTGATTATTTGATTTAGTCTAATTATTTATGTTGAAGTGAATTGTTCATCTTGCTTTGAATAATTTGGGGTGGCTAGATTCGCGTTTTTGGCTTGCCATTTACACAATAGTCACTTCAGAGCCAATTTGAGTATTTCTATAGACCTTATTTCGAAAATCTTAAAGAATAAAAGTTGTAGATCTACTTTTCCTCTTTTCGGATCATCTTGAATCATCTAAATTGGAGTTTAAGAAGAAGGCGTTATGGCCATTTTCCCAAAGGACGTCGGAGTAGAAAATGTCGAGAACTTATAATGTCATTGTAGGCGCTATTCTTAGTTCATTTTCCAAGCCAAGGGCACTATAAGGCGTGTGTCGAGCATCGATCGCTCCCAGTATTTGGGAGCCACCGGGAAGGGCTTGGTGATGGCCTAGACGCGTTTTGTGCGAATTTTGACACCTTTTTGACTCCAAATTGGATTGGGTTTGTTCCTAAACTCAAAATTGGACTTGTAACCTATAAATACATGATCTAAGGGATAAAATAAAGGGGAGATTACATAGATTAGAGTAGAAATACACTCAATTAGATTAGAACATAACCCTAGTTCTTATTAGTTTTGGAGATTGAAGCAACTTGGAGACCATTGAAGATTCAAAGCAGGAGCGAAAGAGGAGTCTCAAGGCTACTGACAATAGATTATATTCTCTTCTCTTCTCTTACTTTTATCTTTTAATGTCTATTCAATTGTGGATTCTTGGTTTTAATTCATTAATTATGAACTAACTCTTTCATTAAGATTTCAATTAAACTTTTTATGATTATGAATTGATTATTTGATTTAGTCTAATTATTTATGTTCAAGTGAATTGTTCATCTTGCTTTGTGCTTATTGATTAATTATCTGATCAGTAATTACCTTGTTACTCTAGAAGGAATTGAGAAAGGAATTCTAGGGTTAGAACTGGGCATGGTGACATGTGACTTAGTTATTTGCACAGTGAATAATTAGGTTTGTGAATAGAATGAGAATATCTATTTGCCGCATGTAACACATAAGGAATTGGGATTGTAGCGAGTTTAATTCAATTGTTTTGTATAGAGATATAGAAAAATTAATCTGGCTTAAATAGAAGACAATTGATCACTCAAGAGAGGGCTTTTGGCATTTGAGAATTCATGTTAACAATTCAGTAGACATAATAATTGGAATAGTTGAATAATTGATTTATAATTCATAATTGAGGATATTGGAGTCTTAATCCTAATTTATCTGAATTCATTCAAATTTTAGTTATTTATTTGTTTTCTTTTAGAATAATCTCCTTTAATTGTTTTAATTTAGTTTTCTTAATTAGAAAAATCACAATTTGCGATTCTTTAAATAAAATTGATTTGGTTAAGAGTTAGTACTTGGTAATTTCTATTAAATAATTTCTCGTGGGAACGATACTCTACTTTCACTTTATTACTTGTTGACCGTGTATACTTGCACGTATTCATGGATTGCGAAATCGATCAACATATGCGGTACTTCACATAGACAGGTTATTCCAACATAATAATAAAGAATTGAATAACAGAAGCTCTCTTCATGAATACGAAAGAAATAATACCCCTTACCTTAGAAGAAACTGGATACTAGAATAGTGAGGTAGCAGACTTCTCTTCTTCTTTCTCTTTATAATTTCTCTCTATAATAATTGCTCTATAGCTTTAGTGAATTGGTGAGAAATGAAGGAAAAATGAGCTTCTATTTATAGGAAAATATAGTTTCGATAATTGCACATTTTGGGGCTCAAAATATTACAGTATAATACCTTCCCCTTTTCCTTCATTTTTAATTTAGTCCTACAAGTATTATCAAACTTGCACCACCTCCCCTAATAGTAAATCATGTGAATCAATAGTAAATCATGTGACTCAATAATTCTAATCATGTGAAAAAAATAATTACAGTATAGTACCTTCAACTATACCTCTATTTTTAATTTAGTCATGCAAGTATTATCAATCTTGCACCAACTCCCCTAATAGTAAATGAATGTGAATCAATAGTACACACATATGAACAAATAGTTATAATCATTTGAATCAATAACAATTAATTGCTCATTTATCCGGTTAATTACCCGATTGGTCAATATAACCTCTAGATATTAATTATTATCGAAATAAATGTTGATTTCCACTAATACTAATAATTCCCACACAATGGAATTATCAATTTCATCTTTAATCAACAAGAACATATTCATCATTAATATTATAACTCACAATATTTAACAACCATATCGTTCCCAGGAAAGAGGGGGCTTTCCGATAAGGATTACTCCTTATTGGTGCGCAATTAGGTGACCAAACCTCTCCTTGACAGAACTTCTAGACATTGTCAATATTGCAAATAATAATATGTATAACTTTGCCATCTCAATTATTAATTTAATAATATAACATATTGATACTGTGACAATAATTGAATCAATAATATGAGAGATATGATGCAGCAATTACTGTAGCAATAATTGAGTATAACTAAGTGACTTCTTACGTAAGCATCAATAATCAATATCGTGTGCTACTATGTAACCACACATATTATTGTACTTTTACTACCGAGTAGTTCAAAAGTTTTAATTGTAACACTTTCGCCGTTATTTTTATAAAATGATAATTCTGTCATTTTCTAACTACGACAATACTTCCATTGTGGGGTCCACCAATGATTGTGCCGTCGTATGGATATTCCCCGACAAAACAATATTCCCCGACCAAAGGAATATTTTATAACAACTTGCATACTTTGCAAAATTTATAAATATTACCCACAACTATAACATTATATCAAATCCACACCATAATATTCAAACATAAAATTTGGGGTCTCACATGGTTGGCTTCGCGAGCAGTGAAATATGGACGGTGAAGCCTACGGTGTTTAATCTCCTCCAAGGACATGGTTTCTGCAAATCGGAGAGGACAAGGGATGAAGGTCGGTGGAGGTAACGGAAGGTCTACGAAATCCCCTTGGTATTCAGCCATCCAGTTGCATTGGGGCCACTCGGGGATGCGAGAAATGACTTACTCAGCCTGGAGCTCTTTACTAAGATCATTCATGCGCCACTCGGTGAAACGGCCTAGGGACCCAATCTGGTCGTTGAGAAATTTGAGTTCAGTGCTTAACTGGCATGCATTTCAATTCATTTTCCTCTGCAAGGCTTCTACCATAGCCTGGGTGTGTAGTTCAAATCCTGCCTGAAGATCTATAAATTCATCTTCCATGTGGCAAAAGATAGTGTGTAGTTCAGTGCGACTGATGGGGAGTTTACTTTTTTCCAGCACAGAAAGACGGTGTTGTATATCCTTGACATCAGCAGTAAGGGAGGTTTGATTGGTAGCGATGGTGTGGAGAAGAGTGAGAATCTCAGGAGAGGGAGGTTGTGGGACAGAGGGAGTGGAATTTTCGACTGAGGAACAAGAGGAATTTCTTGAGCAATTCTTATGAACTGACCATCGACCAGTGTAATATGAGCAATTTTGAGATAGGTTGAATCAATGGAATCAATAATTGTTATTGATCTTTCACTGTCTAAAAGGATTTGAAAATGAGTGAATAATTTTGTGAGAAAACAACTATAAGGCAGACATTTTTTGGAGTGCTTGATGTAGGTAATCATGTGTTTGAGCATCATAAAAGAAAAATTGAATGGTTTTCCTTTCATTATCAAGACAACTAAAACCAAATCCTGGTAAATGAAGTCAGCCCCACCACCAATACGGGGAATAAGATTATACCACAGTAATTTATAAAGAACTATAGCAATAGGGGACACCTTAATAGTCGTTGGGAGAGTGATTGAAGATAGAGTGGGGTCAGCCATGATTGTTTAAAGTTGGTCAAGAGGGGACAGAGGAGTATACACTGGTCCCTTAAGAGTAAATGGACAGTCTCCTGTAAAGGTAATGGACAGTATGCTTCCTAAGTCCATAGCAGTAAAAAAAATGATTTTCCTTTCACGAATGTAGTATAATAGTCACCATTATTTTCAAGGTTCATGTAAAATTGTTGGACCAACTTGGAAAGGCCACAGATGGAGGAGCACTTAGAGAGGACAGACCACAAGACTCAAGAAGATGTTGAAGTGGGGAGTTTTGAAAATAGTACATATCAATAGATTTTTCATAAACAAAAGATTTTTGGCAGATGGAAGATTTAAAACGAAGTTCAAAATTATAACCTCTAAGGAAATTTTTAGGAACATCATACAAAGAAACAGATAAAGGGATTACCATCATCGGAGGGGATCCAGGTGAGGATTCTTTGATTTTTCACCGTTTGGTGCCAGTCGACGTCCCAATCGGTGGAGGAGAAGGTAAACTCGCTTCAGATTCGTCCGGGGATGAGTCACCTGAGATGGTCGTGACAGATGGTTGCTTCCTTTTTAGTTTTTGAGTAGAAAGAGGTTGAGAGGGTAGAGAAGGCAGTGATACCTCATCCTTAGACTCATCACGAAGTTGTCTAGCATGCCTGGTTCTCATTTTCTCAGAAAGGGTTTGAGAGCGATTGAGAGTTACAGAGACTGTTGATGTGCTGAAGAGAAAAGGATGAAGGCGAAAGAGTAAAGTAACTTCTGTCTTTATCATGGGTGCGTGTTTCCAAGATATGGGAAGACATGGCACCGTGTTTGGGAAGGGAACTCTGAACAGATTTAATTAGCATAATTGTGGTAGTAAGTTATGTCGTGTCTGTCTAATTTGCTTTAAGCATGCAAACCATATCTATATCAAACACATCCCGAGTTCTCTTCTTAGAGTGCAGAAGCGTTCTTCCCCTAGAGGTTTTGTAAATATATCTGCTAATAATTGGTGCTCAGTGGGAATAAATATTAATTTGATTAGTCCTTTGGACACATTGTCTCTAAGAAAATGGTGGCGAACTTCTATGTGTTTTGTGCGAGAGTGTAGAACTAGATTTTTAGAGATGTCTATAGTGCTTGTATTATCACAATATATGCACACATTTTCAAACATAATATCAAAATCGCACAGTGTTTGACGCATCCATAAAATTTGGAAGCAACAACTTCTTGCTGCTAAATATTTACCCTCAGTGGTGGATAAGGCAACTGAGGTTTGCTTTTTACTATGCCATGAGACAAGACTTTGTCCCAAAAATGTACAAGCACTGCTTATACTTTTTCTATCTATTTGACAACCTGCATAGTCAGCATCTCAGTAACCCATTAGATCAAAATTGTCACATTTTGGGTAAAATAATCCTAAATTTGTAGTACCACTCGGATATTTAGAAATTTATTTAACATCTTGTAAATGTGATTCTTTGGGTTTAGCTTGAAAGCGATCACATAGACAAACACTATACATTATATCAATTCTAGAGGCAGTTAAATATAGTAGGGATCCAATCATACCTCTATATTTGGTTACTTCTACATCCATACCATTTTCATCTGTTGTGAGCTTTATTGATGTGCTCATTGGTGTGGTCTTTGGATTTCAGTTGTCAAAGCAAAATCTCTTGAGTAGTTCTTTTGTATACTTCGTTTAATGTATGAAAATATCTTCCTACTTTTATTTGATTTGAAGCCCCATAAAGTAATTGAGTTCCCCCATTAAACTCATATCAAACTCCTTGTGCATGCATTTAGAGAAACACTCACAAAGAAGGTTATTAGTAGCACCAAATGTAATGACCCCAAAATTCATACAATTTAATTATTAACTTCGGTCGTTAATAACACATCTACCTTCTAATTTTACATCATTATTCGATGATAAACTTTATATAATGCGAAATAATTTAAACTTTTATGTCTTCTTACTTTAATTCACTGAATCAAAACCTTTATCATCTACATGTCTTTGAATCAATCTTATTTTATAATTCACTTTATCATTGTTATTATAAAATTTTACATTTCAATCTGATAACCTTTACATATCAGATAACTCTAACATTAGTTTTACAACTCAACATAAAACTATACATCATAAAACATTTAGTACATCTCATGAGTCTTAATCATGGTATAAAGAATTAACAACTTTAGCTAAAATATTAATCTTCGTGTATTATTTCTGATCCACGTCATTCAAGTAGCACATAATGTTACCTTCAATCTTTAACCTGCAAAAATGGTTATTTGCAAGGTTGAGCTCGATGACCAAAGAAAATCTAACAGTTTTCATGCATCACGTAGCACATAGTAACATGCTCAACATATATCTCATAAACATTGGACTAACATAACATACATGTTGCAGTTCATATAACAAGTATAAAGATTAAGTTTACTCAATCAACATGCTTTACTCAATCAACGTAGTCATAAGTTGACTTTAACATTTCATACATTCAACATAACACAACATGTTCTTTGCAATAATGATTTAAAACGGTTAATCACTAAGTTCACATAACAAATAGGAACTGAAAGACTTTCCTTGATCGTTGTTTACCAATAACAGTTTAATCAGCTTACAATTATCTGCACTTCATGTGCCCTACACAATTATATAATCATGCACATCAACTATTAGTCACATAGCAATGCATAGTAGTTATAATGTAAACTTTAATTTATGTCTCATAACCCTTCTTATCATAAATACACAATGTTCAATTTGATTGTGTTAACTTTCAACTTATATCTCACCGTATTTCATATTTGAAGTTTATTCAAGTGTTTAAGTCTTGCTAGGAATCATTATCGGTCTTATATTAACACTACTCAATATCTTATTATTTTTATTTCATTTGATTTAAAACACTTTTTACGTTCATTATCACTTATCACGGCGTTTCGACGTTTATTCATAACACGCCCAATTTGTCTCTCTTGTGTGTGCTTAGTATATGTATACAACTTATCTAATATATCATTTATTAATGTTAAACATCATTACACTTCATAATAATAATTTTCTATAACTTAGAACAACATCTATTATCGTCGACACCACTATACTTGTGTATGTGCATGTCCGACGCCCTCTGATTGCCTCCGAATACGCATCAGTTACAAAGATGACAATTTTGACTATTGTTCCCGACCTCAAATTGAAAAACTTAAAGAATAAAAGTTGTAGGTCTATTCTTTCTCGTTCCAGATCATCTTCAATCACCTCAATCGGATTTTGTATGAAAACGTTATGCCTATTTTACTAAAATAGGTCAAAGTAGTCACACCTGACATACTTTGGGCGAAGCTAGCGTAATTAAGCCTTAGGGCACGCAGTGCAATATTGCGCCCTCACAAACAGTAGCTAGCTACGCCCCAAGCCCGATCTTAGGGCATAGTGCAACTATGCAGATTAGCGTAAAACGAGACCTAAAGCTACTGTTCTTTGCAATTTTTGACCCTTTTTCTCCTAGTAATCTTCATAACTTTAGTTATATACATCCAAATTAGTCTTTTGATTCTATGGATTAAGTAATTCATAGAACTACAACATACTAGGATTCTAACAATTTATAGAAACATTAACCAACCTAAAATTTGACCCAAAATATATGTTCATATTCTATTTTCATGTTTTAACACATTTAGCGAATTTGACGCTACTATGCGCCCATTTAACCGATTAACATGATTTAAACTACTATAGCTTTCGTTTCTTAACATACTAACACAATCCAACATCAATTTACAGATTATCACACATATTAAACATGAAATTTTGTACTTTCTAAAGCCAATTTTATATAACATACACTGTTATTTACTTTTCTCCATATAAACCCAAATTTCATGTATTTAACAAGCAAGTAACAATCATATATGATGATTAACAGATTTTACAAGAGTATACATACATAACAACAACCTCTTGTACAATAATTCAACAAAACCCAACTTTAGAGAATAAAAAATTACAAGACTGAGAATTAGAATTAGGGGTAAATTATACCTAAATCCTTTGATTGTATGATAGCAAAGTATAACAATCCTTTTCCAAAACCCTTCTTCTCCAACTCTCAATGTCACTGTGTTTCTTATCTTTTCTTCCAAGCTCTCTCTCTAATTCTCTGTTATCTACTTAGCCTTAGGCAAAGAAATAGAATGCGTAGAAAATAAAATGGCCTCCCTCATCCTCACGTACGTCAGGTCACAACCCCAAAGGTTTGCGTCAGTTAAATTAGACCAAAGGCCATAAGGCCTTGTTTGGCCATGCACCAATTCCCCCAACTAGATTATTTTAATAATCTTTTTATTATATAGTTTCATGTCACACCATTAAATTAATTTAATTAACTCATACTTATAATTAAAATAATTATAATTCCCATTATAATATACTTAATAAATCTTTACATATCTAATTTAATTAATAAATTAGATCAAAACAATAATTTATTTAATTTAATTATTTTCTTAAATATTAAGCAATTGATTTAATTTAATTATTTCCTTCAATTAAATCCTTCAAATAAAATTAACATTATTCAATTTAATTTACATTAACCAATTTAGTTACTAAATTAATTCACCACAATTTTATCAACCATTTATTTATCTCAATAAATAAATAAATTTAAAATATTTATTTAATTCAATAAATATTTAAAATTAATTACTAAATTCATTTAATTCCTTCAATAGTTAACTCAACTATTAAACCTCACTTTCCCAATATATGAATATATATTTCTCTTCAGACCAGATCATATATTTCAACATATATAACACGTACATATACATACTCAAACTCAAAACATCTCATAATAAGAATTTTAATTATTAAATTCATACTTTAATAATTTATAAAAATTCGGGTTGTCACACCAAATATTATATCGTCTACATATATTTGTACAATAATGATATCTTTATTTTGACGTTTAATAAATAAAGTAGAGTCGATTTTACCTCTTATGAATCCATTTTCTAGGAGGTGCTTACTTAATCTCTCATACCAAGCTCTTGGAGCTTGTTTAAGTCCATAGAGTGCCTTCTTTAGTTTGAATACGTAATGTGGGAATTTTTCATGCTCGAATCCAGGAGGCTGTTTTACGTATACTTCTTCATTTATATAGCCGTTAAGGAAGGCGCTTTTGACGTCCATTTGGTGTAGTTTAAACTTTTTGTAGTATGAAAATGCTAACAATATTCTAATAGATTCCAATCGGGCTACTGGAGCAAATGTCTCTTCATAATCTATTCCTTCTTGTTGGTTGTACCCTTGTGACACTAACCTCCAATGATGGATATATCTTTTGGAGGAGGCATCAATTCCCAAACTTGACATCTTTCGAATTGTTGTAGCTCATCTTGCATTGCTAGTAGCCAATTTTCATCTAGTATGGCTTCTTTTGCATTCTTTGGTTCAATTTGAGATAAGAATGCTGAAAAAGCACACATATTATGTGCTCTTCTTCTTGTAGTAACTCCTTCATTTATATTCCCAATAATGTTATCAGGAGGATGATTTTTGATGTATCTTGCTAATTTTGGAAGTTGTATGTCGTGGACACTTCTTCGGTAATTTTTGGATCATGGTATTGTTGTTCGTTTGATTCAGCTTGCTGGATAGGTTCCTAGTCCTCCTGTTCTTCTAATCCAGCTTGCTGGATAGGTTCCATTGTCTTGCGTCAAATTTACCCAAATTTTCACTAGTATTAAGGATAAAACATTTAGATCCAAATACTTTGAAATAGCTTATATTAGGAAGTCTATTATTTAATAATTTATATGGTGTTTTCAAAATAATTAGACAGATTAACACCCTATTTAGTACATAGCAAGATGTGTTTACAGCTTCGGCCCAAAATTTCTTTGGAAGTTTACTTTCTTGTATGAGGGTTCTAGCTGTTTCTTGTAATGTTCGATTTTTCCTTTCTACCACCCCGTTTTGTTGAGGAGTTCTAGGTGTTGAGAACTCATGAGTTATTCCTTTTTTATTACAAAATATAATAAAATTTTTGAAATTCAGTACCACGATCACTTCTAATTTTATAAGATTAAGATTATATTTTGTTTTCAGGTTTCTAATAAGCTTTTCAAATTCTTTAAATGCCTCATCTTTAGTTCTAAGAAACAAAACCCATGTGTATCTAGAAAAATCATCAACTATCACAAATGCGTAAAACATACCATTTAGACTAGCATGCCTTTTGGGTCCAAATAAATCAAGATGGATTAATTATAAGGAAGAAGAGCTTGATACCATATTCTTGGTTGTGAATGATGTCCTTACTTGTTTTCCATGTTGACAGGGCTCGCATATACCTTTCTTTTCAAACTTCATTTTAGGTAATCCTTTCACTAGGTTCTTTGACAACATCTTTTTGATTAGGTCCATATGAACATGCCCCATTCTTCTATGCCATAGATTTGCTTTATCTTGAATTGTGGCAAGACATAATTCTTCCTCCTGTTGCTCAAAATCAAGAGTGTATATATTTCCTTCTCTCTGGGCAACTAAAGTAGCATTGTTAGTAACATGTGAAATTGTGCATTTATCTTTTTCAAAGTGTACTTGATGTCCATTATACATTAATTGTCTAACACTAATAAGATTGAACTCTAGGCCCTCAACAAGGTGAAAACTATTAATATTAACCTTTCCATTACCTATTTTACCTTTCCCAACTATTTCACATGACCGATTATCTCCAAAAGTGAAGGTTCCATGTTTCTTTTTGATAGTTAACTCTACAAACTTTGATTTGTCACCCGTCATGTGGCGTGAGCATCCACTGTGAGAGCAAATCACTATTAGACATGATCCCACCATAGAGATTCTGTTTGTACGTGTTTTGAAATATCACGCTGAAGTTTTATCCTCTATCAGTGTGATAGAGAAAGATATTTTAGGCCAGATTGATTTCTCATCACGTGGTATAGCACAACTTTCAACTTTGTCCCTTATTAAATATATTAGCTGGAATTATATGTCAACCACTTAATTGTTGGAAGTCGGTAGTTTAGTTACCATAAAATATCCTCTGATTTTATTTCCATATGTGACTTACCATAGATTAGGCCGGTATAAATGCCCAATATCTTTCGCATGATTGGATATTTCGAAACATGGGTTAATCACTTCCCTTAACACATGGTGCATAATTTATGGTATATAATCAATCAATTATTGTTACCACGTTACCATATTTGGTTTTACCAGAAATATATTCCTTAAATCATGGAGCACGAATTAAGTCACTTTTTATTCCATGATCTTAGTGAATTAGAATATGCACATATATGTATATGTGAGATGCACATGCCCTAAAGCCTTGTATCGGAAAGTAATAAATGCTAAGATCTTACATATTTTTCCTAGGACTCAATTTGCCTTTTATTCTTCAAATATTTCTCTTGTTTGTATTTTCCTCCTTGATCCTGTAGTGCCATATTGTTGGGTAAAATCTAATTACGCACAATACGCAAATATATGTGGTCAACAAGTAATAAAGTGAAAGTAGAGTATCGTTCCCACAAAGAAGTAGTTAACAAGAATTACCAAGTACTAACCTATAACCAATTTAATCTTATTTAAATGAATGATTTAAAATTTTAATTCAAAATAATTAATTAAAATATTACTAACTATCCCTAGAATGAAACAAGATAATGAAGACTCGAGATTACAATTTCACTTATTATTTCATTTAAGTCAACACACTTCCTTTTAAGCCAAGTTATTTATATTGGATTGTTAATCAAGAACACGAAAGTAAAATATGGTCATCTCTCAACGCACCATACTCATATCAAATCAAATCCACAGATGATAGAATCAAATTGAACACCCTAATTAACTAACCCACTATATCTCTATGTGAATTACAATTAAAAAGGGTTTAAGCACAAGTTCTTATTAGACTACATATGGCGTAAAGGCATATCTCTATCCTAAACACGAATCATGAATTTCATCTATGCAGAAATCACAAACACATGCTATCATGATCAGATCTAAATTTATACTTCATCTCTCGAGTGCATATAGATTATCACGGTAATTGTTAGCTAGGCAATTAAGAAATTAAGTTCAAATCATAATAGACCATCCAAATATAGCAAATAAGACTAACAAAGAAGCATATCAAAGTAAACTACACAATAATATGCATAGTAATCTCAAAACAGAATTTAATTCATAACGGAACTAGAATCCATCATCCACAATTGATTAAGCATTAAAAGATACAAATAGATAAGAAAAGAAATTAGAATTGAGATAAACAAATGTGTATTCTCTTGCTTCCAATCTATTTCTCCGATGATGATCAATAGCTTCAATCTTCAATTCTAATTTAATCTAGTGTTCCTAATCAACTATAATCTAATCTAATGGAATTCTTCTTCTCTTCTAATCCAAATCTCTCCTCTAATCCTTGTGATTCTCCTCCTTTTATAAGTCTTTTTATCTGTCTTTAAGTCCTCTTGGAAGTCCTTGAGTCAATTGGATCGAAACAATCCTTCTACAACTCTAATTCGGGCAAAAAATGGCTTTTTTGCGCATACCTCTGCCCCGACGGGGGTTTATACACTAAAAAGGCCCGCCTCGACGGGGGTCCATTCTGTTTTCCAGCTTCTATGCCCGCCACGGCGGGGGTTTTATTAAGGAAAATCCCACCGACGGGGGTCCATTTCCTGCCACAATGTTCTCTGATAAAACGGCCATAACTTTTGATCCGGGAGGAGTTACGGGGCCTTCCACCTATCAAATCGAAGCTATTACCGAGCTCTACAACATTCATTCTTTGAGAATTGAGAAATAACGAACAAATAAAAGACGAAATTCGGCTGGAAGTGACTACTATTCAAATGACCACCCAAAATAGTGAAGTTCAACATCCGGTTGTACAAAGATCATAACTCTTGCATCCGAACTCCGATTGGAATGATTCAAGATGTTCCGAAAAGCTAAGAAGAAGCTCTACAATATAATCCAAGTTCCAAGCCAAGAACATGAAATAAAGATGAAAACCCAAACGATGTCCGGGTTGTTTTTCTTTGCGATTTCATACCAATTCTTTGCAATCACAGCTCCCACGCATATAATCTACAAAACGAACACAAAATGCATGAAAAGTAACTAAGAAACATGAGATTAAGCAACTAATTCAAGTAAAAGATACCGGATAAGTAGGTATAAAACCTACTTATCAAATACCCCCAAACTTAAACCTTTGCTTGTCCTCAAGCAAAAACACAAAACAATAATGATATGCAATGCAACTAATCTACATGTTTACGAATCCAGCAGTAATGACAAAAACAAGTCTATTCAACCGACCTTAGAGAAATCAAGTAAAGATGATAATAATTCATATCAAAACCAATCAGTAATTTCCTAATCTATCATCAAGTCTTAAACTGTTATTACTGGTATAGTGCGTGTGTGCTCCACAATAATGTTAACTGATATAAAATTAAATTTAACACATAACAAGTCTCTTCGAAGGCATCATACAGTGTAAACTCAAGAAATCCAAAAACAAGCTAGATCCAACTAAAATCAAACAATTACCAATATCGAGGGTCAACATGGGATACTTATGCTTTATTTTTCTTCTATGGGGGATTTTTGCTCTTATTTCCCGTTTTATTCATTTTTTTTATTTTTTTAATTTTATATACACATAGCCATGAAATGTCTTATTCCCTTAGGCTTCAATGCTACCTTAACGAGCTTTCGACCAACGACTCCCAGACCATTAAGACCTTAGGGCGCTAGGTGTAAAGACAATCCCCTCGGGCTTACTTACTCAAGTAACAAAGGCCACAAAAGTAGACAAGCACGCCACGTTGTTTATTCATGCTTTTTTTTGTCTTTTTTTTTATATAGCTTAGATACCCCAAATATTCCCCCAAACTTAGGTTCTTGTCTAACTTTAGCCATCACTACTTATTCTTGTCATTCTTTCTTTCAAACTAGCATTATCCTTTAGAGTCCCATTATGTATCAATTTAAACTCAAGCAATCAACAACTTGTCTTTACTGTGCTATCCTTATTATACCAGTTTTAAACAGAAAAAGATTCAATTCATAACAAGAAATCACATCAAAGCTCCAATATTCAGTAATATACTTGTCTACCCAATTCCAATCTCATCATTGGCCAAAACAAACTGTAACTATCAAACAGCTGGACTCATTCAAGATGTACTAAATGCTATATAAACATAGTAAACTAACTACTATTTTTGAAAATTTTCAATTTTTCAAATTATTTTTTTTAAAAAAAACTGAATGCAAAAACTAAATGTAACTATATGAACTACAATGTAAATAATTAACTATATGCAATATGACAATAAAATTGTGACGCCCCCAAAATAGGTATACAACACCCATTCTGAGTCGCCAAATACAGGGTACAGAAACAACTACAACTTTATTAATACAACATAAAAACAGTGATTTTAAATACAAATATTGTCATCTAGGCAATATCCACACTCAAATAAGTCCTCGTTTCAATTATTAATACACTATTTTACAGAATAGTAAGGACTACTAGAACAACTTCTATAACCATCATTCCACACCCCGACTAGTACTCGCTACATTCTCTCCTCCTGAGAAGAAAAATGGAATAACAAGGAAAAGGGTGAGCTCAACTAGCCCAGTAAAGAACATTATGACTAAGATAATATAGAACAAATTATCGCTAGTCCTCAACAGGGAAAAATCTAATAGAATACAATAGACAACCAGTTTTAAATCAATCTTCGCAGCGGAAATAATAATTCATTAGAAGAGTTAAGTAGAGAATGCAAACTACTATCTTCTATATATGAATTTAAAATGTTCATCGTCGATATTTTATCCCTGTAACATCAATCAATATATATCTGGAATCAAATATTCATCTTTTCACTACAGGCCAAAGATATTCATCAGTTGGTCATGTTCATCTAAACACTGCTCATCTTTGCACTACGGGCCAAAGATATTAATCGATTCGGTCATGTTCTTCTCAACACTGTTCATCTTTGCACTACGGCCAAAGATATTCATCAAGAAATCATTCATCTTTTCACTCAAAAGCCAAAGATATTCAAGAATATCATCATTTAGGACCGAGGATGATGAAAAATATTTCAAAGAAAACGAATCCAGTGAAACAAAAGAATAAATATTAAGGATTCGTATTTCAGCTATTTCATGTCCAAAAATATCTCATAAATAATCATAGTGGTGTAAAATTCAAGAATGATCAAAACA
Organism: Panax ginseng; assembly: GCA_020205605.1. Taxonomy (NCBI): domain Eukaryota; kingdom Viridiplantae; phylum Streptophyta; class Magnoliopsida; order Apiales; family Araliaceae; genus Panax; species Panax ginseng. Next base: position 116,676,749 of record CM035129.1, on the reverse strand, counting down.
TGGATACAATCAAAGCTAGTATCCATAATAGATATTTTGGACAAAAAGGAAAATTTTCATTTTTCGATGAATAGTGCCGTATTCGTGAATAGTACCGTATACGTGAATAGTGTCGTATGCGTGAATAGTAACTCCGACACTAAAAGTTCCAAATTTGATTAAAAAGTTCAGATCAATACTTCGGCATAATGATATTAAAAGAAATAATATCATTTTAAAAAAAATAATATCCCTTACCTCAGAAAGAATAGTACTTCTGACTGGAATACTGGATATAGTGTTGAAAGAACTTGCACCGTATAGCAATACTCAAAGTACTAAAATACTCGTAAGAATACGCTCAATAATATAGAGAGAGAAAACTTCAGTTTCTGGTGTGATTTTCAATTCTAACATAAGCACCCTATTTATAGGAAAATGCTTAGAACACCAAAGTAGAAAATTTATTAAAATATTTATTATTATTTTCTAAAACTTCCTACGCACATTTTTCTTAATCCAAGATCAGCCACACATGTAGCCCACCTCCCAAAAAGTAATAAAAATGTTTTTCTTATTTAAAATAATTAAAACTTCTAAAAATCAATTATTTCGGAGCTTCGGAACATCAATAATTCATAATAAATAGCCCTTTTGTCAGAAAAATTTGTAACGCCCGACTTTCCATAGGAAATACCATTATCTACAACTTTGTAGAAGGAAGTGTTTTCAAATTCCAAACAAAAATTGACCGAAATCTACAAACGGACGATTTTACAGGCTATAATCAAATTTCGGTCAATAATTGTGTCCACCAACACACAAAATATGTGTTAAACATTTAATGCCACAAAAACACTCTTCCTCCTCATATACTCATATATCCCACATTCATTATAAAAATATCACCGTTAATATATTATTAAAATAATATATTTAAATGAATTATTTTATCAGAAAAAGATAAAATATTAATTTTCAACAATTGTCATTTTAAAAAAATTTCTCCATCTATATCCACATAAAATTAATATTTTCCTCATCATATAAATCAATAATTAATTATTCACAAATAATATTACAGAATCATAGTACTGGCAACCAGGTCGTTCCCAGGAAAGAGGGGGCTTTCAAATAAGAATTTCTCCTTACTGGCGCGCAATTAGGTGACCAAACCTCTCCTTAGACAGAACTTTCTAGACATTGCCAATAATATTATCTAATAATATTATTCAAATAATATGAATTATTGCTTCGATAATGGAAAATATTGTGTAGTGACAATTATTGAAACAACAGTAATATAAAATATCAACGCAGCAATTATTGATTCAATAAAATATAATACTGAATAGTAATTACTATAACAATTATTGAGTAGTGCCTTCTTACGTAAGAATCAATAATTGGTGCAATACCGTGTGCTACTGTTCAACAACGCGTAGTACTGTGTTTTAACCATCGGGTATTCCAACAAGATAATCTGTGAATAACAAGCGCAACAATTATTTATAACAACTTATACTTGTCGTTTTCTTCATCCAATCGCTTTCCGTTATGGGGCCCACAAAAGACTGCGCCGTCGTACGAATATTCCCCGACAGCAAGAATATTCCACGACCAAACGAATATTCCCCGACAACAATGAATATTTTATAACCACCTGCTTATTTAAAATATTTGCGCATTTACCCATAACTGACCACATTAATCAAATCAACCCTTACTATTTCAAAATAATAAATAGAGAAAATTAAATTTAATTTATTAATAATTTGGGGTCTTACAAAAATGCCCCAAACTTAAACTAGACATTGTCCTCAATGGCTGAAATAGAAAAAAGTAAAGCAGAGGACTTTCCTGAAAATATAGCAATCCTCCTCCTTGTCCGCTATGTTTGGAGAATAGATTAGAGAAATGGAACAAATTAGGCACCACACTTGAATTTGACTTGAATAACCTTTTCATAATCTTTTGCCTGTCCATTGAACCTCCAATACCTGCAATTAAGAGAGACAATATGGATTAGAATAGCACTTGGATTGGTAAGAGAACTTAATAAGCAAATTAATTCCTATCTACTAAATAAACTAGTAAAGCATATAAATATAAAAATTCCTGGGTTGCTTCCCAGTTAGCGCTTGATTTACAGTCTTTCAACCGGACTTTGTCTGGTCAAGACTATCCAATTCCTCTTCGATAATTAAGGAACCCTCCATCCATAGGAAATAATATAGCTTTTGGTAGGTTCCCATTTATGATGGCCAATGCATCAAAGTCACCTAGCATGCTCTGATTTGGTATGATCTCAATCAAGAACGTCCCATAACTAGGTGTTTTCTCCATTTTGTATGTGATCACTTTGGGGCATGGAAGCTTGTCACACACAATGGGTTCTTCGTCTATCTTCTCTTTTTCATCCCACCACAGACTCAAAGTTGTACTCGCTCTTATGTCATCAAGAGCTTCGCCGATGACATGACTACCAAGTGGGCATGATTTTGCAAATCTGACTGACTCTTTGATCTTTGGTGGAGACCCATTTAGATCTTCGTCGACCTCTATTTCGTTATCCTCAATTGTCTCCACACTTCCGATATCTTGTGGCTCAACAAGTCGCAGATTTGGTTTGGGTTCTCTGTTAATTTCGTCATCCATGTCATAAAGCCATGTGTTTGGAGGAAGGTTGCTTACAGCTTTGGTTATTTGATCTATCTTATTCTGAAGATTCTGAAATAACTTCTCTTGATTAATCCTTCTCTCCTCATTTGATGCTATGAACTTGGACAACAATTCCTCCAATCTCAAATTATCTATCTAAGTTTTGGAATCCATGTATTCAGGACCATGAGTTGAAGTGGTGATGAGTTGTTCCATCTGGTGCTGAAAATTGTGGCTCGATATTTCTTGACTCATCATCCTCTCCTCTTGGTTTGCTATGACCTATGACAGTAATTCCTCCAACTTTGACATTTCTTCTTTTGGCAATGGAGGTTTACATCAAAATTCCGATGTGTATATTGGATTTGGAGCGTAATATTGGTCTTCATAAGTATAGCTCCATGACGAATCCGAGTGATACCCCCAAACTTGATGATAATTAGCATATGTATAATCTTTGAGGTATTCGCCACCATGTTGTCCCGGCCCAAAACTAATGGTGCATTGATGACTCGGATGATTACCAGCACAATAATTGCAAGTAACTGCTATCCTTCGATTACTTTGGGCTACAACAACGTCCAACCTCCTCGAAAGTGTCTCAAGTTGCGCTGATAATGCAAAAAATGCATTGAGACCATCAATCCCCGCTTCCCTTGGTTAAGTCATGTTCGTGTATGGCCATTGATACACAAAGTCATCCATGGTACCTGAAAAGAGAGAAATATAGGAAGCGAATTAAAATTAAAAATTAAAATATTTAAATTAAGACTAATTTGATTGAAATTAATATTGGTAAAAAAATATGAAACTAATTCCCCGGCAACGATGCTAAAAACTTGTTGGGTTAAATCTAATTACACACGACACGCAAGTATATGTGGTCAACAAGTAATAAAGTGAAAGTAGAGTATCATTCCCATAGAGAATTAGTTAACAAGAATTACCAAGTACTAACCTATAACCAATTTAATCTTATTTAAACGAATGATTTAAAATTTTAATTTAAAATAATTAATTAAACTATTACTAACTATCCCTAGAATGAAGACTCGAGATTATAATTTCACTTATTGTTTCATTTAAGTCAACACAATTCCTTTTAAGCCAAGTTAATTATATTGGATTGTTAATCAAGAACACAAAAAGTAAAATATGGCCATCTCTCAACGCACCATACTCATATCAAATCAAATCCACAGATGATAGAATCAAATTGAACACCCTAATTAACTAACCCACTATATCTCTATGTGAATTACAATTAAAAAGGGTTTAAGCACAAGTTATTATTAGACTATATATGGCGTAAAGGCATATCTCTATCCTAAACATGAATCATGAATTCCATCTATGCAGAAATCATAAACACATTCTATCATGATCAGATCTAAATCTATACTTCATCTCTCGAGTTCATATAGATTATCACAGTAATTGTTAGCTAGAAAATTAAGCAATTAAGTCCAAATCATAATAGACAATCAAAATATAGCTAATAAGACTAACAAAGAAGCATATCAAAGTAAACTACACAATAAGATCCATAGTAATCTCAAAATATAGTTTAATTCATAACGGAACTAGAATCCATCATCCACAATTGATTAAGCATTAAAAGATACAAATAGATAAGAAAAGAAATTAGAATTGAGATAAACAAATGTGTATTCTCTTGCTTCCAATCTATTTCTCCGATGATGATCAATAGCTTCAATCTTCAATTCTAATTTAATCTAGTGTTCCTAATCAACTATAATCTAATCTAATGGAATTCTTCTTCTCTTCTAATCCAAATCTCTCCTCTAATCCTTGTGATTCTCCTCCTTTTATAAGTCTTTTTATCTGTCTTTAAGTCCTCTTGGAAGTCCTTGAGTCAATTGGATCGAAACAATCCTTCTACAACTCTAATTCGGGCAAAAAATGGCTTTTTTGTGCATACCTCTGCCCCGACGGGGGTTTATACACTAAAAAGGCCCGCCTCGACGGGGTCCATTCATTTTCCGGCTTTCTATGCCACTTGCTGAACGGGTTTTATTAAGGAAAATCCGCTCTCAGACGGGGTCCATTTTCGCCACAATGTTCTACGATAAAGCGGCCATAACTTTTGATCCGGAGGAGTTACGGGGCCTTCCACCTATCAAATCGAAGCTATCACCGAGCTCTACAACATTCATTCTTTGAGAATTGAGAAATAACGAACAGATAAAAGACGAAATTCGGCTGGAAGTGACTCTTATTCAAATGACCACCCAAAATAGTGAAGTTCAACATCCCGGTTGTGTACAAAGATCATAACTCTTGCATCCGAACTCCGATTGGAATGATTCAAGATGTTCGAAAAGCTAAGAAGAAGCTCTACAATATAATCCAAGTTCCAAGCCAAGAACATGAAATAAAGATGAAAGCCCAAACGATGTCCGGGTTGTTTTTCTTTGCGATTTCATACCAATTCTTTGCAATCACGGCTCCCACGCATATAATCTACAAAAGCGAACACAAAATGCATGAAAAGTAACTAAGAAACATGAGATTAAGCAACTAATTCAAGTAAAGATCTTAGGATAAGTAGGTATAAAACCTACTTATCAAATACCCCCAAACTTAAACCTTTGCTTGTCCTCAAGCAAAAACACAAAACAATAATGATATGCAATGCAACTAATCTACATGTTTACGAATCCAGTAGTAATGACAAAAACAAGTTTATTCAACCGGCCTTAGAGAAATCAAGTAAAGATGATAATAATTCATATCAAAACCAATCAGTAATTTCCTAATCTATCATCAAGTCTTAAACTGTTATTACTGGTATAGTGCGTGTGTGCTCCACAACAATGTTAACTGATATAAAATTAAATTTAACACATAACAAGTCTCTTCGAAGGCATCATACAGTGTAAACTCAAGAAATCCAAAAACAAGATAGATCCAACTAAAATCAAACAATTACCAATATCGAGGGTCAACATGGGATACTTATGCTTTATTTTTCTTCTATGGGGGATTTTTGCTCTTATTTCCCGTTTTATTCATTTTTTTTATTTTTTTAATTTTATATACACATAGCCATGCAATGTCTTATTCCCTTAGGCTTCAATGCTACCTTAACGAGCTTTCGACCAACGACTCCCAGACCATTAAGACCTTAGGGCGCTAGGTGTAAAGACAATCCCCTCGGGCTTACTTACTCAAGTAACAAAGGCCACAAAAGTAGACAAAGCACCCACGGTTGTTTATTCATGCTTTTTTTGTGTCTTTTTTTTTATATAGCTTAGATACCCCAAATATTCCCCCAAACTTAGGTTCTTGTCTAACTTTAGCCATCACTACTTATTCTTATCATTCTTTCTTTTAAACTAGCATTATCCTTTAGAGTCCCATTATGTATCAATTTAAACTCAATCGATCAACAAGTTGTTTTTACTATGCTATCCTTATTATACCAGTTTCAAACAGAAAAAGATTCAATTCATAACAAGAAATCACATCAAAGCTCTAATATTCAGTAATATACTTGTCTACCCAATTCCAATCTCATCATTGGCCAAAACAAATGTAAGCATCAAACAGCTGGACTCATGCAAGATGTACTAAATGCTATATAAACATAGTAAACTAACTACTATTTTTGAAAATTTTCAATTTTTTAAATTATTTTTTTTAATTATTTTTTAAAAAAAAAAACTGAATGCAAAAACTAAATTTAACTATATGAACTACAATGTAAATAATTAACTATATGCAATACGACAATAAAATGCCCCAAACTTAAACTAGACATTGTCCTTAATGGCTGAAATAGAAAAAAGTAAAGCAGAGGACTTCCCTGAAAATATAGCAATCCTCCTCCTTGTCCGCTAAGTTTGGAGAATAGATTAGGGACATGGAACAAATTAGGCGACACACTTGAATTTGACTTGAATAACCTTTTCATAATCTTTTGCCTGTCCATTGAACCTCCAATACCTGCAATTAAGAGAGACAATATGGATTAGAATAACACTTTGATTGGTAAGAGAACTTAATAAACAAATTAATTCCTATCTACTAAATAAACTAGTAAAGCATATAAATATAAAAATTCCTGGGTTGCCTCCCTATTAGCGCTTGATTTACAGTCTTTTAGCCTAACTTTGTCTGGTCTACGCTATCCAATTTCTCTTCGATAATTGAGGAACCCTCCATCCATAGGAAATAATATAGCTTTTGGTAGGTTCCCATTTATGATGGCCAATGCATCAAAGTCACCTAGCATGCCCTGATTTGGTATGATCTCAATCAAGAACGCCCCACAGCTAGATGTTTTCTCCATTGTGTATGTGATTACTTTGGGGCATGGAAGCTTGTCACACATAATGGGTTCTTCGTCTATCTTCTCTTTTTCGTCCCACCATGAACTCAAAATTGTACTCACTCTTATATCATCAAGAGCTTCTCCGATGACATGACTACCAAGTGGGCATGATTTTACAAATCTGACTGACTCTTTGATCTTTGGAGGAGACCCATTTAGATCTTCTTCGACCTCTATTTCATTATCCCTAATTATCTCCACACTTCCGATATCTTGTGGTTCATCCAGTCGCAGATTTGGTTCGGGTTCTCCGTCAATTTCGTCATCCATGTCATAAAGCCAAGTGTTTGGAGGAAGGTTGCTTACAGCTTTGGTCATTTGATCTATCTTATTCTGAAGATTCTGAATTGACTTCTCTTGATTAATCATTCTCTTCTCATTTGATGCTATGAACTTAGACAACAATTCCTCCAAATCTCAAATTATCTGTCTCAATTTTGGAATCCATGTATTGAGGACCATGAGTTGAAGTGGTGATGAGTTGTTCCATCTGCTGCTGAAAATTGTGGCTCGATATTTCTTGACTCATCATCCTCTCCTCTTGGTTTGCTATGACCTTTGACAGTATGTCCTCCAACTTTGACTTTTCTTCTTTTGGCAATGGAGGTTTACATGAAAATTCTGGTGTGTATATTAGATTTAGAGCGTAGTATTGGTCTTCATATGTATAACTCCATGACGAATCCGGGTGATACCCCCAATCTTGATGAAAATTAGAATATGTATAATCGTTGAGGTATTCACCACCATGTTGTCCCGGCCCAAAACTAATGGTGCATTGATGACTCGGATGATTACCAACACAATAATTGCAAATAACTGCTATCCTTCGATTATGTTGGGCTGCAACAACGTCCAACCTCCTCGAAAGTGTCTGAAGTTGCGTTGTAATGCAGAAAATGCATTGAGACCATCAATCCCCATTTCCCTTCGTTGAGTCATGTTCGTGTATGGCCATTGATACGCAAAATCATCCACGGTACCTGAAAGGAGAGAAATATAGGAAGAGAATTAAAAATAAAAATAAAAATGTTTAAATTAAGACTAATTTGATTGAAATTAATATTGGTAAAAAAATATTAAACTAATTCCCCGGCAACAGCGCCAAAAACTTGTTGGGTTAAATCTAATTACGCATAACACACAAGTATACGTGGTCAACAAGTAATAAAGTGAAAGTAGAGTATCATTCCCACAGAGAATTAGTTAACAAGAATTACCAAGTACTAACCTATAACCAATTTAATCTTATTTAAACAAATGATTTAAAATTTTAATTTAAAATAATTAATTAAACTATTACTAACTATCCCTAGAATGAAGACTCGAGATTACAATTTCACTTATTGTTTCATTTAAGTCAACACACTTCCTTTTAAGCCAAGTTATTTATATTGGATTGTTAATCAAGAACACAAAAGTAAAATACGGTCATCTCTCAACGCACCATACTCATATCAAATCAAATCCACAGATGATAGAATCAAATTGAACACCCTAATTAACTAACCCACTATATCTCTATGTGAATTACAATTAAAAAGGGTTTAAGCACAAGTTCTTATTAGACTACATATGGCGTAAAGGCATATCTCTATCCTAAACACGAATCATGAATTCCATCTATGCAGAAATCACAAACACATGCTATCATGATCAGATCTAAATTTATACTTCATCTCTCGAGTGCATATAGATTATCACGGTAATTGTTAGCTAGGCAATTAAGAAATTAAGTTCAAATCATAATATACCATCCAAATATAGCTAATAAGACTAACAAAGAAGCATATCAAAGTAAACTACACAATAATATGCATAGTAATCTCAAAACAGAATTTAATTCATAACGGAACTAGAATCCATCATCCACAATTGATTAAGCATTAAAAGATACAAATAGATAAGAAAAGAAATTAGAATTGAGATAAACATATCTGTATTCTCTTGCTTCCAATCTGTTTCTCCAATGATGATCAATAGCTTCAATAACTTGAATCTTCAATTCTAATCTAATCTAGTGTTCCTAATCTACTATAATCTAATCTAATAGAATTCTTCTTCTCTTCTAATCTAAATCTCTCCTCTAATCCTTGTGATTCTCCGCCTTTTATAAGCCTTTTTATCTGTCTTTAAGTCCTCTTAGAAGTCCTTGAGTCAATCGAATTGAAACAATCATTCTCCAACTCAAATTTGGGCAAAAAATGGCTTTTTCACAAGATACCCCCACCCCTGACGGGGTTTATACACTAAAGGGCCGCGCTCAGTGGGGGTCCATTCATTTTCAATTGCTATGCCTCGCTTTCTACGGGGTTTTGTTAAGGAAAAGCCCGCCCCGGAGGGGTCCATTTCTTGTCACAGTGTTCTCCGGTATAACGACCATAACGTTTGATCCGAAAGGAGTTACGAGGCCTATGACCTATCAAATCGAAGCTATCGAAAAGATCTACAACTTTCATTCTTTGAGAAGTGAGAAATAACGAACAGATGAAAGTCGAAATTGGGTTGGAAGTGACTGTTATGCAAATGACCACCCAAAACAATGAAGTTCAACACTGTTGGTACAAAGATCATAACTCTTGCATCCGAACTCCAATTGGAATGATTCACGATGTTCCAGAAAGCTAAGAAAATGCTCTACAATATAAACCAAGTTCCAAGCCAAGAACATAAAAAAACATGAAAGCCCAAACGATGTCCGGATTGCTTTTCTTTGCGATTTCGTACCAATTCTTTGCAATCAGAGCTTCCACGCATATAATCTACAAAAACGAACACAAAATGCATGAAAAGTAACTAAGAAACATGAGATTAAGCAACTAATTCAAGTAAAAGATACCGAATAAGTAGGTATAAAATCTACTTATCAAATATCTTTTCCTGAAATTTCATAGAGTTTGATTACAAGAATAATATGGTCATCATCAAAACGTGGAGTATGACAACAGTCAACATTCTCCCCCTTTTTGACGTGACAACAAAATAATTATAACTCCCCCTAAATTCATGCATATCAAAATAATTATGACTCCCCCTAAATTCATGCATATCTTTACATTTAAAATTATATGTTTAATTCATACTTTTCTACATATATGTAATGTTTAAAAACCCTGCACTAACTTGTTAGTCCACAAAATATTTTAAGCAGAAGTATCCCATTAACTATTAAACCGGCATAAGTAGCACCATTAATCATCAATCATAAAGGCATCCATCAACAGTTAAAAATTATCCATCAAAAATTAAAGCATAGTTGCAAATAGAAGTCATCATTCATGAAATTTAAAATTTGTCTGGCATAATCAGAATTCATCTCCCCCTTTGGCATCGATCAAAAAGAAGTGAAATATTGTGACGCCCCCAAATTTAGGTACTTGAAACCCAAACTCGGTGCTTCACGATACCATTTCTATTAGCAGAATAATACTAATAATAATAACAATAATATAATTACCAAACTTAATTTACATATCAGAGTCTAATTCCAAGAACGCAACCTTTAAACATTCATTACAATACATGATAGATAATATATATCATCATTATCTTAATAAAATCAAACTATTACATAATATAACACCAACTTATTCTGCAACCTTTCCTTTCCCTTTGTTTTTAGCCGAGCCTTCTGGTTGTTCACACTTAGTTGAAAACATTTAAATTAAGCAAGGATGAATATTTGAGTGCCCAACAAGTAATAACAATCAATAACAGTTAGCGAAAAGGAATGAATGTTTTCTTTGAATGATGCTTCTACAATGAATCAATAGTTGTGAAGTAAGCTGAACCAATAATAAACAACATATCAATTCTATATCAAAATTTTGAAACTACATACTGACTATAAATGAGAATCAATCGACAGACTATGAACATTGTTTTCTATTTTAGAAATGGTTAAACAGATCTTCATATGTAAACCGTCATAACTTACAAGCACGGGGGTGATCAGCCCGTTATGCCCTGTATTAATCAATACTACATACAAGAATGATATTTTTGTCCAGCATATCCGTCTTAGGCGCATAAAAGTTTCCGAGATTCGGGATGTTCATACTAGTCTAGAATCCTAACCAAAATAATTTGGTTGGATACAATAAAGTTCTATCTTATTCAATAATATATTTTTAAATATGTGTCTAGCTGAATCAAATAGCTTAGACGACTTTCAAGTCAATGTATATTCATACTGGAAACCAATAAGTATGTATCAATATATGATAAAATATAATGATTATCCAAGTGAGGACACTTGTATAACCATGCTTAGAAATTAACGAACAGAATATATATTTTGATCTATAATAACAGAATTAAGGAACTTGTACAATAGATTATAATTTCATAACTTACTTATACAGAATCATTGCATAAGTATATACAAAGGATAAGATATTTGAACAATAAAAAATAATAGTTCAGATGTTTGCTTACGCATGTCCATTGCATAAAGTAAATGCAAAGATAGAATACTTGCCTGATCTGCTGCTTACACAACTTAGTTTTATCTTTTATATCAAGCCCTATCATTAATAAAATCATTCGTTTGATTAGAATAATATATCACATCACATAGTACTGCTATTTGCAGTCAGCACATAACCTAATCACATTGTCACATATGTTTAGCAGTCATTAGATCACAAACAAACACGTATACAGACAAATTATATAAGTCTAGATCAATTTCTGAAAATTTTTGGTGTACCGACAGCTTTATCGGGTAATTATCAAGTCTAAAACTTTATACTAAAATTCAATATAACTTAAACATCGGTCAAATTATTTTTAATTGACTTATAATAATTTTTAAATAATTATTATAATTTATCATGATTTTTCAAACACAGAAATCATTATTAAATAATTTTATTATCATTAATATTTAATTAATATTAAATTTTAATAAAACCATTGCCAAAGTATTAAAGTTATTTATATTAACTTAAAATATTTTCAAAGTATTAATATTACCCTTAAATGATTATTAAAATAATTAAAAATCATTTTTAAATAATTACCATTAATATTTAAATATTAATGCATTATTTATCAAAATATTAAAAGTCATTTATTATAACTTTAAATATTTTTAATTCATTTATTTCCTTTTTAAATGATTTTTAAATCAATAAAATCATTTTTAAACTATTTATTTAATATAACTATTAAATAATTCTAATATCATTATTAATATTAAATTATTAATGAAAATTATCCTTTAAATATTAAAATTTATATTTTATAACTTAAAATATTTTTAAACACTTTATTTTCATTTAAAATGATTATTATAATATTAAAATCATTTTTAATTAATTTATTTAATATAATTATTAAATAAATCTAAATATCATTAATATTAATGAAATTTACCTTCAAATATTAAAAGTTATATTTTATAACTTAAAATATTTTTAAATACCTTATTATCATTTAAAATGATTTTTAATACAATAAAATCATTTATAATTAATTTATTTAATGCATTTATTAAATAAATTAAATATCAATAGTATTTAAATAAATACTAATATTTATGAAAAATATGTTAAATTATTAAAAGTTAATTTTTTTAACTTGAAAAAAAAATTTAAATTATTTTTGTAAATTTTAGAAATTATTTTCTATTTTTAAATGATTTTTGGAGAATAAATTAGATAAAATTACAAAGTCTGTCGCTATAGCCTTTAACGACAGAAAATGTAGTCTAATGTGTTCTTGAGAAACCCAGATCTTCATATGCCAGTTTCGAGGGACCATGTTTGACCATTAATTAATCAGTGTATAATGTGCTTCTGTACTAGTTAATGGTTAGATGTTGTAGTACTAATGTAATACTACAAGATCCAACAACTAACAGGGTCATATCATGCACCAAATGCAAGATCTAAGCTCAAGAACAAGCTGTCAGAGCTGTTCTTAATTTTTTGGGTTACCCAGAAATGAAGAACAGTTTGATCGGCTATATTTGGGCTTCCACTACTTGTTGTACTTGCATTGTTTTTGTGATCTAATGGGTCCAGTGTGTAGCCAGCATGACAAGGAAGAGATCTATCACATTAAATCACTAAAACAACAACAGATCAAGCAGATCTATGCCGGTCAAACCATGTCAGACGACATGTTCAAGTGTTTTATGGGTTACCTAGAAAATAGCTTTCATAATCGTCCTGCTTGGTTTGACCATCCACTGCGATCCACTTGTTTGATGCTTAGGAGATTTTAAGGCATAAACATGTAATCCAGATACCAAACTTCAACTTAGATACAACTACAAACACAAATCAACAAAAATAAGAAAGATCTGGGCCCATGAACTTGTTGTCAAAGCTTTCTGGGCAAGTTCTTGGCTGCCCAGATTCACTTGGTCATTGTCGGTCAACCGACTTTGACCATCAATAAAATGAAATCTGTACATGATCTGGGCTTGATTCAAGTTCCAGATCAAAGATCTCATAGTACTACAAGATAAAACCTTTAAACAACAAAAACACATAACAGGTAAAGATCTATGAAGTCTGACATTCATTGTCAGACAACTTTTTCAACTTTTTCCAGATTTTTAAAAACTTTAGTTTTGAGCACTTAGATGTTATGGATCTACAAGATACCAACCCAGATCATTGATTAACACTACATACAACATATTACAACATATAAACACCAGATCTAACATAGCATTAAAGGTCAGATTCTTAGTTAGGGTTTAATACCTTTATGAACAAATTCCTGAATCTGAGCTTCTGATTTGTTATAAGTGATACTGAGGCTTGTTTTGGGACTGATTTAGCAATGTATTTCGGAGGTTTGGGGCTGAGAAAGTTTTGGTTGAGTGAATGTGTATGAATGAGGCTTGAATGCCACTTTTGTCTCTCTTTGATCTTATATATGACTTGTATGCAATGTATTTGGATGGTGAAATGGCTGAGAGATGGAGTTTTGTAGCACATGGCTAGAGTAGGGTTGGCCAATGTGATGACCCCAAATCCGGGTATCTTCCAACCCGACAGATTGTGCTACACGGTACTCATAACTGTACATTCATTCTATTGAAACGACATCAAAATGTGTGTATCAACGACATTCTTATTACAATAATAATATTACATCACGTTCCCAGGTTCTAAAACCATTACATTCTTTGTTCATCATACTATAATATGTACAGCTTACTAGTTTATTACAAGGTAAACTAATCGTTCATCTTCGTCTTGCCTTTAACCTTGTCGGATCCCTCGATTTGTTTGGTCTTAGCTGCATTCATATGGTTTAAGCAAGAGTGAGCATAACAAGCTCAGCAAGTACAACAATTTCTTTTAAATGACATGCTTGAAACATAGGAATCGTATATCTTCAATAACTGGATAATAGTTATGAAGTACTATCAATAATTTAAAATAGCACTTCTTTTCCTTCAAAACGTTTTACAATGACAATATTCAGTAAAACATTAATTCTGGTCCAAGACCATGAGCATTTCATAATTTCTTTAAAAAGGACAACCCGACACTAAGTCCGTAAGTCCGGTATATCTTACGAGCACTTCTCGGTGATCAGCCCATAATACTCTATGTTGATCAACACTATCAACACTACATCCTGTTAAACGTATGTACGTTTAAGTTTTGGAAACCTCGCGTGCCCATCGAATAATCGATAAAAAATACATTTGTTTATTCATACTCAGGCTTACCTTGAATCCGTAACAAACAATTGGCCTAGGATAGCATTAAAAATTCTATATTGAAAGACTTGTAAATAAATCAATCAACACTTCAAGATTAGTCTAGCCGAGGTAAAACTGGCATTGACCCTTTAGTAAAACAGTTCATGCATCTCATAACATGAATCATAGAAAACTTGGCTAAGTCGAAGATTAGACAAGCATTTAAGAAAAAAACTTGCCTTTCAATTCTGCCACAAAGATAATAACTTTTCCTTTCGGTCTTTACGGTCTCTACAACACATAACCACATAACATACCACATTAGGTCATGAATGAACATACATGGTTCCTAATGAATCTTACCCTTCTTCTCAATCTAATCCTGTATTAGATTTGTTATTTATTGGTTCCGGCATATCGTTATAACTTACATCATTCTTACTAACTTCTTTCTCTTCTATGTCTTACTTGGATTTACTTTATTAATACAACTCGTTTTTAGTTAATCATCCTTCTTCACGGCTTACTAACGTTATCACTTTTATTAATCGAAACTCGATCGTTAAGTACACGTATTGCATACCGTTCACGTTCTCATTCAATTGACTTATCTCCAACCTTTAGTATTATACTTAAGGTTTATAACATCTTTTAATGATGTTACATTAGGTTTAGCATTGATATGATTCCTTATCATTAACTTGTTTCTCCTTTATATTCAAAACCTTTCCTCTCTGAGCTTTCCCTAATGCTGGCGTTGCAACGCCGACATTCCTTCTTTGTGTCACGCCGCGGCGTGACTTTTAGCGAAATGTATGGTGCGGACTCGGTCTTTGCATGCGCGAGTCTCCTTTGCTATGGTCATGATGCGATGCCGATTAGCGTGTACCTGTGCCTAAATCCTCTCGCTTATGGCGTGGGCCTTTTGTGCTGAGAGTCATGTATTGCGGCATGCGGACTCTGTGCCTCAAAAAATTTTGACAGTTTTTCAACTTCGCGAAATTCCCGAACACATAACTTCTTCGTTATAAGTCCGAATTGGCTCGTTCAAAAGCTTACGGTTCACAAATTATATACTCTATGCATTCATGCAATAATTTTATCTATTTTACTTCGTTTGCTAAAAATTCACCTATTAGTCCATTTTTAACGAAAACGGTAAACGTTCGTGAACGTTCAACGCTCGTTTCTTCGTTCTAAGTCGGAATTCGGTCATTTTTGATTCCACAACTCTATAATGCCAAATATGACTTGTCTCCATTGAAAACTAATGTTTCCAAGCTCAATATCAAAATTCGACCTCCATTCCGAGAATTTCACGAATTCAACGATTATCGTCCAAACTCGTAAATGTCGCCTTAACTTCATTTCTTATGATTTGTTCATCATTTCAAATGGATTCAATCCATCATACTAACATCTTGACATACATACTTCATTAACTTATAAACATGATAAGTTATTACTTGTTCTTTGTGGGTTTATAACTTATAAAAGTATAAACTACTTATGACTTCCGTTCTCATGACTTATTATAGATTAAGTCTTTTAACCACCATTCTTGCTTCTTATTATCATACAATCTTATTAAAGTACACATATGAGTAGTTCATATAAGCTCTTCATAAATTCATAACTTAATTAAGTTTGAAGTACTTATTCATGACTTATACGGCTTAAGTCCATTGATTAATCATTCTTATCATTTCTTAGCATACATGTTCTACCACTACCCACTTCTCTAACAATGGATGAGAAAGAGATTCATGGTTTAAGTTCTTACCCTTGATAATCACTTGGTTAATCTTTAATCTCCTTTTTGCTTCTTGAAATATGAAAGACTAACTTCCTAGCTTTTCTAGCTTATTTTCTCTAACAAATAAGCTCTCAACTTGTTGGATGAAATGAACAACCAACAAAAAAAAATCCAAGCTTGCTATTTATAGGACTTCCTAAGTTAGGGTATAATTGTAAGACCCCAAATTTTTATAAATAAAATCGAATTTCTTCTAATTATTATTCTTGATTAATAAGGTGGTAATTTGATATAATGCTTTGGTTATGGGTGAAATATGAAATTTTTACAAAATAAACAAGTGGTTATTAAAATATTCATTTTGTCGAGGGAATATTCGTTTGGTCGTAGAGAATATTCTTCTTTTCGGGAATAATATTAAATTTGACAAGTAGCTTGACCATTTGTGGGCCCCATAACTGAAAAGCGGTTGGATGAAGGAAAGCGACAAGTATGTGTTTTTATAAATAACGACGTAAATTATTTACAATTAACTTTGTTGGGTTACACAGTTGTTAAAATACGATAATATACGTTGTTGCACAAGAAACACACCAGTATTACACACAATATTGTTGAATTATTGATTAAACGTGAAGAAGCACTACTCAATAATTATTACGAGTAATTTATTGTTCATTATTTTATTTTATTGATTCAATAATTCTTTGCGTTGATATTTATATTATTATTGTTTCAATAATTGTCATCGCACGATATTTTCCATTATCGGATCAATAATTCATATTATTTGAATAATATTATCGAGATAACATTATTGGCAATGTCTAGAAAGTTACATACAAGGAGAGGTTTGGTCACCTAATTGCGCCGCCCGAGAAGGAGAAATCCTTATTGAAAGCCCCCCCTCTTTCCGGAACTACCGGTTCTCGATCTTGTGATTCTGTAATATTATTTTTAAATAATTAATTATTGATTATTATGATAAAGAAAATATTCATTTTATGTGGATATAGATGGAGAAAATTTTTAATATGACAATTGTTGAAAATTAATATTTTATCTTTTTCTGATAAAATAATTCATTTAAATATATTATTTTAATAATATATTGATGGTGATATTTTTACAATAAATTCATGGTTTATAAATAGATGAGGTGGAAGAGAGAAGATAGAATTGGAATTGTTTAATAATTGTAAATATTTTAATGTATATATATATATATATATATATACGTATTTGTGTGTGTGTGTGGAAGAAGTGGTGGGGATAAGAGAAGAAAGTGAGGGAAGAGAGAGAGTTAGTGGAGAATTATGGGAAAGGAAGAAAGAGAAAGGGAAGAGAAGGAAATTAGAAAACTTATCCGTATGTTGATTTCGGTCATTTTTCGTTCAGAATTTGGAAAAAATTTCTTCTGTAAAGTTGTAGAGAATTCGATTTCAGGCAGAATGGACATAAAATTCGTATTTTTCTGATAACCGGTCTATTTTGTATGAATTGTTGAAGTTTCAGAAAATAAAATAATTTTTATGAGGCGGGCCCCACTTTTTGGTTGGTAATTGAATGCATGTGCTGAATTGTTTTTTTCAAGAATGGAGGGCTGCTGGGCTGCTGATTTTCCAAGGAGGAGGCGTAGAATAATAATAATAATAATTTATTAATTTAGTCTCCTTTGGCGTTCTAAGCATTTTCCTATAAATAGGCGCTTAGGTTAGAATTGAAAATCACACCAGAAACAAGTTTTCTCTCTTTCTCTCTCTATATTATCGAGCGTATTCTTGTGAGTATACTTTGAGTGTTGCTATACGGTGCGAGTTTCTGTCAGCACTATACCGAAATTCAGTCAGAAGTACGGTTATTTTGAGGTAAGGGATGTTGTTTCTTCTTAAATGATATTATCTTCTTCAATATCATTATGCCGAAATATTGTTCTGAACTTTTTATCAATTTGGAACTTTTTCATGTCGGAGTTACTATTCATGAGTTACTATTCAAGAGTTACTATTCATGAATTACTATTCATGAGTACTATTCACGAAGCGTGATGATGTTTTTGTGAAATTTCTATCTTTTGGTGTCGGGGTTACTATTCACGTACACGTCACTATTCACGTATACGGCACTATTCACGAATACGACACTATTCACCGAAAAATGAAAATTTTCCTTTTTGTCCAAGATGTCTATTTTGGCTACTATCTTTGATTATATCCATGTTTTGATCGTTATTTTTGAGTTCTACTTCAAAATCGTTTATTATAAAGTATTATCGATCTTGGATAAACTGTTAAACGAATCCCTAATATTTGTCCTTCTATCTCACTGGATTCGTTCTTAAAAATGTTTTTCATCATCCTCAGTCCTTAATGGTGATACTTGATGAATATCTTTGGCTTTTGTAGTGCAAAGATGAATGATTAAATCGATGAATCTCTTTGGCCCGTAGAGTGCAAAGATGAGCAGTGTTGAGATGAACATGACCAACTGGTGATACAAATGAATATCTTTGGCTCAGTGCAAAGATGATTAAAGATGTATATTGATTGTTGTTGAGGATGAAATATTGATGATGGACTTTTAAATCTTAGAAGCAAGTAGAATTCATTTCACGTGACTCTTCTAATGGATTGTTGTTTCATTGCATTTGTTGATCTAAAACTTGTTGTCTATTATATTTTATCGATTTTTCCTGTTGAAGACTAATGATAATTTGTTGTATATTATCTTAGTCATAATATTCTTTCTTGGGCTAGTTGAGCTCACCCTTTCCTTTTTGTTCCATTTTTCTTCTCGGGAGGTGAGAACATACCAGGATCGAGTCGGGGTATGGAGTGATGGTTCTAGGAAGATGTTTTAGCAGATCCTCACTATTTCTATAAAATAATGTTTGAATAATTGTAATGAGGACTTACTTATGTGGATATTGTCTAGAAGACAATATTTGTATTTAAACTCACAGTATGTATTGTCGTATTTCACACGACATTTGTATTATTGAAGTTGTAGTTTGCTTTATGTACCATGTATTTGGCGACTCAGAATGGGTGTTGTATACCTATTTTGAGGCGCACACGATTGGTATCGAGCTTAGGATATGATCTCTGGCGGAGATCGGGGAATAGAACTAGGAGGGAGAGGCGAGTAAATCCTTCGCTAGTGTGTCCTACCTAAGCTTATTTGTTGGTTGTCAGTCATAATATAGGGATATTATGTGACATGTTAATTTGTTTAATTAACCCTTGTTTTATGACAGTATTTGAGAATGTCGACTGAGAATATTAACAGTGGAAATGAGACCGTGGAGACGCCTGTACTCACCAACGAGGAGAACGTGCAACAGGCTGGCAATGTTCCTCCTGTGAACAATACCACTGAGCAGATGATGAACGAGGGGATGTTTAGAAGCTTTTTGCAGTTCATGCAAAATCAAACAAGGGAGACTCGTGTTCAAAATATAGGAGGAAATGATAGCAATTCACGGGTGGTCACAGCCAAGCAGTTTAAAGAGTTGGGACCACCAGAATTCTGGGGAAAGCCGGATCCGATTAAGGCGGAGACATGGGTCAAACAAATTACCAAGATATTCGATGTCTTGGGATGCACGGAGGAACAGAAAGTTCCATTCGCTACTTTTATGTTCCGTAACGAGGCAGATTACTGGTGGGAATCTATGAAGCGTACCCATCCAGCTGCACTCAGCATGTCATGGGAGACATTTCAGAAACAGTTCAATGACAAGTACTTCCAAAGTATTGCATCATATGAAGGAAGTGGAGTTTATTAGATCGGAGCGAGAATAACATGATGGTGTCCCGAAGACGAGGTGAAGTTCAGCGGAGTTATCCGTGTTTGTACCTCATTTGGTGGAGAATGAGGAACGTATGACGCGGATGTTTCGAGAGGTTTGAAACCCAGATACGTCAAGATCTCATTTCTCATAAATTTTCTCTCTATTTAGATGTTGTCAGCGAGGCTCAGCTTTGTTAGAGCGAGATAACGAAAGTAACGTTCAACCGAGGGACCATAACCAAGATCATATCAAGATAGCGATCATCGAATAACGATAACCAAATGAAGAAAGAAGAATACGGACAAAGGCGGTAACCACTCTGGTGGTAATCGTGGCCATGAAAATAGAAGAAGCGAGTCGGGAGGAGATTTTAAAAAAAGGAGATTCAACAACGACCATGTGAAGACGTCAGCGCCAGTAGCAACTGGTTCTAAGGGAGGAGAACGACCACCGGTTATATGCTATAAATGCGAGAAAGAGGGACATATCAGTCCAAACTGTCCATAACAGTTCAAGGTATGATATAATTATGGAAAGGAAGGACATATCGCTCGAGATTGTACGGTAGCGAAACCTAGTTCAGCGGGAATGGTGACTCAAAAGGATGTCCCAGAAAAGTCAAAGTCAACGGTTCCTGGAAGAGCGTTTGTCATGACCGGTCAAAATGCGAGGAACCCGAACGAAGTTAGCACAGGTTAGTTAATAATAAATTCTTGCGAAATTTATACCTTACTAGATACCAGTTCTACCCATTCTTTTATCGCTCTTGCTTGCGCTCAACGTTTAAACTTGACTCCAGAGAAATTAGACTTAGATTTATCTGTGCAAACTCCGTTAGGAGAAACTTTTGTTACATCCACTGTTTATAAATCTTGTCTGATTCAAGTTGGCACCATCACATTACTTGTTGATCTTATCTATTGAAAGATACTTGCTTTTGATGTGATTTTAGGGATTGATTGGTTAACTACTCATCATGCCAAATTGATTGCTTTTGTAAGGTTGTTAGTTTTCATATTCCTAAGCAACCTGTTATTCGAATTTAAGCAACCAAACCATTGAAGTCAAACACTGTTATATCAAACCACAAAGCTATTTGTTTATTGAAAAACGAATGTCAAGCTTTCTTAGCCATGTTATGGACTTGAACAATAATACGTCAGATATGAATGATATTTTTGTTGTTAGTGAATTTCCTGACGTATTTCCTGAAGAATTTCTTGGTCTACTCCCAGATCGTGATATTGAATTTGTATCGACTTTAAATCCGGTACAAAACCCATTTCTAAAATCTCATATCGAATGGCTCCTATTGAACTTCAGGAGTTAAAAACCCAACTATAGAAGTTGATACCCGAGCCTCTATCGTATGACTTCCTTTGTGGAATGCACCGAAGCCAGACTCTCCGTAGGGGACACCATATTCGTGCGATAGTAAACTGATAGGTGTCATTGTAACGTGCTATCCAAGGTTAGGATATGAGTCACAGTTGAGAACAACCTAAGTCGGTAATCGAAATACGTAGCTTTCTAGGCTTAGTTGGTTATTATTGGAGATTCGTTGAAGGATATTCTCGAATCGCTATTCCATTAACGCAGCTGACTTGTAAAGATACAAAATTCGAATGGAGCAAGGAATGTGGAAAGAGCTTCGAAGAACTCAATAGGAGACTCATTTCGGCACATGTTCTGACCATACCATCCTGAAAAAGCGAACGTGGTAGCTGACGTGTTGAGTAAAAGATCGTATACGAGTATGAGTACGATATTGTCAAAGACTCATTTAGTATAACTTACAAATATTAGAGATGAAGATGAAAACTCTAGGTACCCACGTGATGATATACGAGTATAATCGACTTTTATCGATAAAGTTAAAATCGCTCAGGCTACACATCGGAGCTGATGAATATTAAGAAGGAGGTGCAAGAAGTTGTTATTCCAAAAGCGAGAATTAGCGATGTGAGGAAAGCTCAAACCTTCGATTTATTGGTTTATTTGAAATCCTCGATCGAGTAGGAACTGTGGCCTATAGACTCGTTTTACCGCCAAGTATGACGCTTGTTCATAATGTTTTTCACATATCTATGCTTCGTAAATATGTGAAAGATCCAAACCACATTATTGTGTTAGAACCAGACGAGATAGCCGAAGATTTAACGTACGAAGAGGTAACTGTTAAGATCTTGGATAGGAAAGAACATGTCCTACGCACCAAGATTATACCACAAGTTAAGGTTTTGTGGAGAAACCATGCTATTGAGGAAATGACATTGGAGTTGGACTCAGAAATGAAAGCGAGGTACCCTCACCTTTTCGAAACACCAGGTACGTACGTCAATATCGAGGACGAAATTTCATAAGTAGGGGAGGTTGTAAGACCCCAAATTTTTATAAATAAAAGTCGAATTTCCTCTAATTATTCTTGATTAATACGGTGGTAATTTGATATAATGCTTTGGTTATGGGTGAAATGTGCAATTTTTACAAAATAAACAAGTGGTTATTAAAATATTCATTTTTGTCGGGGAATATTCGTTTGGTCGTGAAATATTCTTGCTGTCGGGGAATATTCGTACGACGGCGCAACCATTTGTGGGCCCCATAACGGAAAATGGTTAGATGAAGGAAAACGACAAGTATGTATTTTTATAAATAACGGCGTAAATTGTTACCAATTAACCTTTGTTGGGTTACCGGTTGTTAAAATACTGATAATATGCGTGGTTGCACAAGATAATATTACGGTATTACCTGAGATTGTTGAATTATTGATTCGTACATAAGAAGGCACTACTCAATAATTATTACAGTAATTACTGTTCATTATTTTATTTTATTGATTCAATAATTGCTACGTTGATATTTATATTATTATTGTTTCAATAATTGTCACTGCACAGTATTTTCCATTATCAGATCAATAATTCATATTATTTGAATAATATTATCGAGATAACATTATTGGCAAATGTCTAAAAAGTTACATACAAGGAGAGTTTTGGTCACCTAATTCAAGGCGCCATGAAGGAGAAATCCTTATTGAAAGCCCCCTCTCTCGAGGAGCGGCACGGTTGTCGATCTTTGTGATTTTGTAATATTATTTTAAATAATTAATTATTGATTATTATGATAAAGAAAATATTCATTTTATGTGGATATAGATGGAGAAAATTTTAATATGACAATTGTTGAAAATTAATATTTTATCTTTTCTAATAAAATAATTCATTTAAATATATTATTTTAATAATATATTGATGGTGATATTTTTACAATAAATTCATGGTTTATAAATAGATGAGGTGGAAGAGAGAAGATAGAATTGGAATTGTTTAATAATTGTAAATATTTTAATGTATATATATATATATATATATATATATATATATATATATATATATATATACGTATTTGTGTGTGTGTGGAAGAAGTGGTGGGGATAAGAGAAGAAAGTGGGGGAAGAGAGAGAGTTAGTGGAGAATTATGGGAAAGGAAGAAAGAGAAAGGGAAGAGAAGGAAATTAGAAAACTTATCCGTATGTTGATTTCGGTCATTTTTCGTTCGGAATTTGGAAAAAATTTCTTCTGTAAAGTTGTAGAGAATTCGATTTCAGGCAGAATGGACATAAAATTCGTATTTTTCTGATAACCGGTCTATTTTCTATGAATTGTTGAAGTTTCAGAAAATAAAATAATTTTTATGAGGCGGGCCCCACTTTTTGGTTGGTAATTGAATGCATGTGCTGAATTGTTTTTTTCAAGAATGGAGGGCTGCTGGGCTGCTGATTTTCCAAGGAGGAGGCGTAGAATAATAATAATAATAATTTATTAATTTAGTCTCCTTTGGCGTTCTAAGCATTTTCCTATAAATAGGCGCTTAGGTTAGAATTGAAAATCACACTAGAAACAAGTTTTCTCTCTTTCTCTCTCTATATTATCGAGCGTATTCTTGTGAGTATACTTTGAGTGTTGCTATATCTGATTGAGTTTACATCAAGACTATACCGAAATTCAAATCGAAAGTACGGTTATTTTGAGGTAAGGGATGTTGTTTCTTCTTAAATGATATTATCTTCTTCAATATCATTATGCCGAAATATTGTTCTGAACTTTTTATCAATTTGGAACTTTTTCATGTCGGAGTTACTATTCATGAGTTACTATTCAAGAGTTACTATTCATGAATTACTATTCATGAGTTACTATTCACGAGTACTATTCACGAAGCGTGATGATGTTTTTGTGAAATTTCTATCTTTTGGTGTCGGGGTTACTATTCACGTATACGTCACTATTCACGTATATGGCACTATTCACGAATATGACACTATTCACCGAAAAATGAAAATTTTCCTTTTTGTCCAAGATGTCTATTTTGGCTACTATCTTTGATTGTATCCATGTTTTGATCGTTATTTTTGAGTTCTACTTCAAAATCGTTTATTATAAAGTATTATCGATCTTGGATAAACCGTTAACAAGAATCCCTAATATTTGTCCTTCTATCTCACTTTGGATTCGTTCTTAAAATGTTTTCATCATCCTCGGTCCTTAATGGTGATACTTGATGAATATCTTTGGCTCAGTAGTGCAAAGATGAATGATTAAAGCGATGAATCTCTTTGGCCCGTAGTGCAAAGATGAGCAGTGTTGAGATGAACATGACTAAGCTGGTGATACAAATGAATATCTTTGGCTGTAGTGCAAAAGATGATTAAAGATGTATATTGATTGTTGTTCTGGGGGATGAAATATTGATGATGGACTTTTAAATCTTAGAGAGCAAGAGAATTCATTCTCTACGTGACTCTTCTAATGGATTCTTTTTTCATTGCATTTGTTGATCTAAAACTTGTTGTCTATTATATTTTATCAGATTTTTCCCTGTTGAAGACTAATGATAATTTGTTGTATATTATTTTAGTCATAATATTCTTTACTAGGCTAGTTGAGCTCACCCTTTCCTTTTTGTTCCATTTTTTTCTTCTCGGGAGGTGAGAACATAGCGAGGATCGAGTCTGGGTATGGAGTGATGGTTCTAGGAAGATGTTTTTGATCCTCACTATTTCTATAAAATAATGTTTGAATAATTGTAATGAGGACTTATTTGCGTGTGGATATTGTCTAGAAGACAATATTTGTATTTAAACTCACAGTATGTATTGTCGTATTTCACACGACATTTGTATTATTGAAGTTGTAGTTTGCTTTATGTACCATGTATTTGGCGACTCAGAATGGGTGTTGTATACCTATTTTGGGGGCGTCACAATAATGTTCATAAAGCCACTCCACTTCCTTAATCACCTTCTTACTATTCCTTTACTTAATTATTAAGTTAACTTGCTCACCACATATACTTGGCCACCACACTTACTTAACTCTTAAGTGTACTTGCTTAGCACATAGCTTATCCTTTACTTGCTCATCACAACACTTCGCCATTAAGTTACTTGGTCATCACATAAAAGCACTTTGCTTGTTCATCACTCATAAGCATTTTACTTAGCCTTTAAGTTACTTAACTTATTCTTTGCTTAACCCTTAAGTCTACTTGCTCATCACACAAAGTTCTTGATCACCAATTCACCCATGAGTTGCCTCATGGATCAAGCATTACTTAATGGATCTTATCTTGGGCTTTACATTCAATTAACTTAATTAACTTATCTTATACATTGGGCTTGTAATTAAACAAACATTGGACTTAACCATTTCCACCCTTGGGCTTAACCATTCCTATACTTGGGCTTGTATAATTTCTAACAAATCCTATAAGTCCAATAAATTTAGCTTAAAGTCTCATAACGTATAATTTACGTATTAATCTCGTATTCTAACTCGTATACTTATTTAATATACGACATTCCATCATTCATACATGCTCGTATAATACTTCGTATCATACTCGTATTAATTACTTCGTACAATACCTACATATTATACGATCATCGCTTTAATTCATTATACGCATTTAAATTCCTTCGGAACTCACTTTCCCTAACTGTTAGGTTTTAAGTCCGCAGGCGAAAAACTGCGTTTGCCATAACTGAAATATTATTGGATATTCTATCTCACCTCGATATTCTATCATTACATATTTCTCGGAAGTTCAAAAATAATTTCTGAGCAGAAATGCGTGAATAGTGTTTTTCAAAAAATTTCTCGGAAAGCTTTTATTTTCGTCTTAGAAATTCAAACACTTTAATTCTACCACGTAGTCAAAATACTACGACATTCCGATATGTCTAGGTTATAGAAAGACCTTCAAATAGCTTACTCCCATAATTAATTAATTAAATTCATTTAATCCACATAATCAAATAAAAATTTAATTCTCAAAAATCCTATTTTTCTGGGGCGTTACATCCAACAACTCCTAATAGGTTAAATTCTATATGTTAACTTCAATAATGCAATAAGGGTATAATAGTCATTTGACTTGTGATTTTAATGGCACTAAAGTAATCTTGGCAAACCCTTAGGGTTTAACCCTAAGGTTCTATAAATTTTAAATTTTTTCTAGGATTTATAATTAGGCCAAAAATGTAAAATTTTAGTTTCTCAAAATGAAAATTAGGGTTTCTAAATCATGTTTAATTTCCCAATTACATAGAACATGGTATTTAGTTTAAGATTCACAAATTATAATTAAAATTAAAAATTTAGTAATTAGGACTTTTAATTAGCAATTAGGGTTTAAAAAATGTAAAATTTTAGTTTCTAAAAATTACAAATTAGAATTACTAAATTAGTTTAAGTTTCTAATAACTTAGACTTGCAAATTTAGGTTTAGGAATTTACTAATCACAGATAGCTTTCCAATTTCACGATTAGGATTACCAATTTAGCAGCTAGGGTTCCTAATTTAGTAATTAGGGTTATCAATTTGTAATTAGAGTTTTCTAAGTAATAATTAGAATTTTCCTAATTAATATTTAGCTTTATAATTTAGCAATTAAGGTTTTAGTTTAGTAATTAGAGTTTTTAATAATAATTATGGTTTCTAATAATAATTAGGGTTTCCCTAATTATCATTAAATTCCATAATACTTAACCTTAATCATAATAACACAATTACAAAACAGTCTCAAACTCATAATTGAGTTTCAAAATAGGGTTTAACAAAATAACGCTAGGATTTTAGCATGATATACTATAATTGACCAACCATTATCAGTCTACACATATACAGTACATATTTATAGCACTGAAATAAAAATAATATTATATTATTATTCTCATTCCTTGATAAAAATCCAATATTAGGGTTTTGGATTCCATATCTGATTTATCTTACATATATAGCATTATTAATTAAGTTAAAATAATTAACTTAATAATCTGAACTAAAATTCATATAATAATTATTATAATAATTCCAATAATCCTTTCATATATTATTTAAATAATATATAATAATATTTTCATGGAAAATAAATAATAAAAATGTTTTTACTACAAAATTAATTATAAAAATATAATTTAAAATGGTCAATAATTCTAACAAAATTATTTGAAATTATTCATGTAATAAATAAATTTTTATTTATCACATAAATACATATACTTTACCTTGCACATATTCTCACCTTTAAAATAAATAATAAAAAATAATAATTTATACGCAAAATTTCTGATTTAATTATATAGAAAATATCGAGTTGTTACAAATATAGAGCAATAAGGGATAAGATAGGGCAGAAACTTAGGCATCCTCCTCATCAACGTGGACATGGTTGGCTTCGTGAGCAGTAATATATGGACGGTGAACCCTACGGTGTTCAATCTCCTCCAAGGACATGGTTTCTGCAAATCGGGGAGGACGTCGGATGAAGGTAGGTGGAGGTAAAGGAAGGTCCAGGAAATCCCCTTGGTATTCAGCCATCCAGTTGTATTGGGACCACTCGGGGATGCAAGAAATGACTTGTTCAGCCTGGAGTTCTTCATTGAGATAATTCATGCGCCGCTCGGTGAAACGGCCTTGGGACCCAATCTAGTTGTTGAGAAATTTGAGTTCAGTGCTTAACTGGCACGCATTTCGATTCATTTTCCTCTGCAAGGCTTCTACCATAGCCCGGGTGTGTAGTTTGAATCCTGCCTGAAGATCGATTAATTCATCTTCCATGTGGCGAAAGATAGTGTGTAGTTCGGTGCGACTGATGGGGAGTTTACCTTTTTCCAGCACAGAAAGATGGTGTTGTATATCCTTGACATCAGCAGTAAGGGAGGTTTGATTGGTAGCGATGGTGTGGAGAAGAGTGAGAATCTCAGGAGACGGAGGTTGTGGGACAGAGGGAGTAGAGTTTTGGACTGGAGGAACATGAGGAATTTCTAGAGCAATTCTCATGAACTGACCATCGACCAGTGTAATATGAGCGCTTTTGAGATAGGCTAAATCGATGGAATCAGTAATTGTGATTGATCCTTCACTGTCTAAAGGGATTTGAAAATGAGTGAAAAATTTTGTGAGAAAATAACTATAAGGCAGACATTTTTTGGAGTGTTTGATGTAGTTAATCATGTGTTTAAGCATCATAAGAGAAAAATAGAATGGTTTTCCTTTCATTATCAAGGCAACTAAAACCAAATCCTGATAAGTGAAGTTAACCCCACCACCAATACGGGGAATAAGATTATACCTCAGTAATTTATGAAGAACTATAGCAATAGGGGACACCTGGATAGTCTTTGGGAGAGTGACTGAAGACAAAGTGGGGTCAACCATGATAATTTAAAGTTGGTCAAGAGGGGATAGAGGAGTATACATTGGTCCCTTAAGAGTAAATGGACAGTCTCCTGTAAAGGGAATAGACAATATGCTTCCTAAATCCATAGCATTAAAAAACAACGATATTCCTTTCACGAATGTAGTATAACAATCACCATTATTTTCAAGGTTCGTGTAAAATTGTTGGACCAACTTTGGATAGGCCACAGATGGAGGAGCACTTAGAGAGGACAGACCACAAGACTCAAGAAGATGTTGAAGTGGGGAGTTTTGAAAATAGTACATATCAATAGATTTTTCATAAACAAAAGATTTTTTGCAGATGGAAGATTTAAAATGAAGTTTGAAATTATGACCTCTAAAGAAATTTTTAGGAACATCATGCAAAGAAATAGATAAAGGGATTATCGTCATCAGAGGGGATCCGGGTGAGGATTCTTTGATTTTTCGCTGTTTGGTGCCAGTCGACGTCCCAATCGGTGGAGGAGAAGGTAAACTCGCTTCAGATTCGACCGAGGATGAGTAACCGGAGATGGTCGTGACAGAGGGTTGCTTCCTTTTCAGTTTTCGAGTAGCAGGAGATTGAGAGGGTGGAGAAGGCAGTGATACCTCATCCTCAGACTCATCACGAAGTTGTCTAGCATGCCTGGTTCTCATTTTCTAAGAAAAGGTTTGAGAGCAATTGAGAGTTACAAAGACTGTTGATGTGCTGAAGAGAAAAGGATGAAGGCAAAATAGTAAAGTAACTTCTGTCTTTATCGTGGGTATGTGTTACCAAGATATGGGAAGTCGCGGCGCCGTGTTTGGGAAGGGAACTTTAAACATATTTAATTAGCATAATTATGGTAGTAAGATATGTCATGTCTGTCTAATTTCCTTAAAGCATACAGACCATATCTATATCAGACACATCCCGAGTTCTCTTCTTAGAGTGCAGAAGCATTCTTCCCCTAGAGGTTTTGTAAATATATCTGCTAATTGGTGCTCAGTGGGAATAAATATTAATTTGATTAGTCCTTTGGAAACATTGTCTCTAAGAAAATGGTGGCGAAGTTCTATGTGTTTTGTGCGAGAGTGTAGAACTGGATTTTTAGAGATATCTATAGTGCTTGTATTATCACAATATATGGGCATATTTTCACACATAATATCAAAATCACACAGTGTTTGACGCATCCATAAAATTTTGGTGTAACAACTTCCCGCTGCTAAATATTCACCCTCAGTGGTGGATAAGGCAACTGAGGTTTGCTTTTTACTATGCCATGAGACAAGACTTTGTCCCAAAAATGTACAAGCATCGCTTGTACTTTTTCTATCTATTTGACAACCTGCATAGTCAGCATCTGAGTAACCCATTAGATCAAAATTGTCACATTTTGGGTAAAATAATCCTAAATTTGTAGTACCACTCAAATATTTAAAAATTTGTTTAACAACTTGTAAATGTGATTCTTTGGGTTTATCTTGAAAGAGAGCACATAGACAAACACTATACATTATATCAGCTCTAGAGGCAGTTAAATATAGTAGGGATCCGATCATACCTCTATATTTTGTTACTTCTACATCTATACCATTTTCATCTGTTGTGAGCTTTATTAATGTGCTCATTCGTATGGTCTTCGGATTTGAGTTGTCAAAGCCAAATCTCTTGAGTAGTTCTTTTGTATACTTCATTTGATGTATGAAAATACCTTCCTACTTTTGTTTGATTTAAAGCCCCAGAAAGTAATTGAGTTCTCCCATTAAACTGATATCAAACTCCTTGTGCATGAATTTAGAGAACCACTCACAAAGAAGGTTATTAGTAGCACCAAATATTATATCGTCTACATATATTTGTATAATAATGATATCTTTATTTTGACGTTTAATAAATAAAGTAGAGTCGATTTTACCTCTTATGAATCCATTTGATAGGATGTACTTACTTAATCTCTCATACCAAGCTCTTGGAGCTTGTTTAAGTCTATAGAGTGCCTTTTTTAGCTTGAATACGTAATGTGGGAATTTTTCATGCTCGAATCCAGGAGGCTGTTTTACGTATACTTCTTCATTTATATAGCCGTTAAGGAAGGCGTTTTTGACATCCATTTGGTGTAGTTTAAACATTTTGTAGTATGCAAATGCTAACAATATTCTAATGGATTCCAATCGGGCTACTGGAGCAAATGTCTCTTCATAATCTATTCCTTCTTGTTGGTTGTACCCTTGTGCCACTAATATAGCTTTGTTTCTTATAATTGTTCCATACTCATCAAGTTTGTTTTTGAATACCCATTTTGTTCCAATGATGGATATATCTTTTGGAGGAGGCATCAATTCCCAAACTTGACAACTTTTGAATTATTGTAGCTCTTCTTGCTTGGCTAGTAGCCAATTTTCATCAAGTATGGCTTCTATGGCATTTTTTGGTTCAATTTGAGATAGGAATGTTGAAAAGCACACATATTATGTGCTCTTCTTCTTGTAGTAACTCCTTCATTTATATTCCCAATAATGTTATCAGGAGGATGATTTTTGATGTATCTTGCTAATTTTGGAAGTTGAATGTCGTGGATCACTTCTTCAGTAATTTCTGGATCATGGTATTATTTTTCGTTTGATTCAGCTTGCTGGATAGGTTCCTGGTCTTCATATTCAACTTACTGGATAGGTTCCTGGTGCTGTTGTTCTTCTAAACCAGCTTGCTGGATAGGTTCCATTGTCTTGCTGTTTTGCTTTATGTGGTAGCCTGGATTTGCAGTAGTCTCTAAATTTCCTGCATCTTCCTCTCTTTCTTTTGGGATGTCATGGTTAGATTCATTAAACTTGATATGTATGGATTCTTCGATACACATCATTTGCACATTATAAACACGATATGCTTTACTATTTTGAGAGTAGCCAATGAATATTCGCTCATATGATCTAGAGGCAAATTTACCCCGATTTTCACTAGTATTAAGGATAAAACATTTAGATCCAAATACTTTGAAATAACTTATATTAGGAAGTCTATTATTTAATAATTCATATGGTGTTTTCAAAATAATTGGACGGATTAACACTCTATTTAGTACATAACATGATGTGTTTACAGCTTCGATCCAAAATTTCTTTAGAAGTTTACTTTCTTGTATGAGGGTTCTAGCTATTTCTTGTAATGTTCAATTTTTCCTTTCTACCACCCCATTTTGTTGAGGAGTTCTAGGTGTTGAGAACTCATTAGTTATTCCTTTTTGATTACAAAGTATAATAAAATCCTTTTGAAATTCAGTACGATGATCACTTTTAATTTTAATATGATTAAGATTATATTTTGTTTCCAGGTTTCTAATAAGCTTTCCAAATTATTTAAATGCCTCATCTTTATTTCTAAGAAACAATACCCATGTGTATCTAGAAAAATCATCAGCTATCACAAATGCGTAAAACTTACCATTTAGACTAGCATGCCTTTCGGGTCCAAATAAATAAGGATGGAGTAAT
The DNA here is from genome assembly GCA_020205605.1 of Panax ginseng. Lineage (NCBI taxonomy): Eukaryota > Viridiplantae > Streptophyta > Magnoliopsida > Apiales > Araliaceae > Panax > Panax ginseng. Next base: position 116,644,324 of record CM035129.1, on the reverse strand, counting down.
TGTAAAGGAGAAGAGGTTGATACCATATTATTGGTTGTGAATGATGTCCTTACTTGTTTTTCGAGTTGACAGGGCTCGCATATACCTTTCTTCTAAAAATTCATTTTAGGTAAACCTTTCACTAGGTTCTTTCATGACAGCTTTTTGATTAGGTCCATATGAACATGCCCCATTCTTCTATGCCATAGATTTGCTTCATCTTGAATTGTGGCAAGACATAATTCTTCCTCCTATTGCTCAAAATCAAGAGTGTATATATTTCCTTCTCTCTGGGCAACTAAAGTAGCATCGTTAGTAACATGTGAAATTGTACATTTATCTTTTTCAAAGTGTACTTGATGTCCATTATCCATTAATTGACTAACACTAATACGATTGAGCTCTAGGCCCTCAACAAGGTGAACATTATTAATATTAACCTTTCCATTACCTATTTTACCTTTCCCGACTATTTCACATGACCGATTATCTCCAAAAGTGACGGTTCCATGTTTCTTTTTTATAGTTAGCTCCACAAACTTTGATTTGTCACCCGTGATGTGGCATGAACATCCGCTATCCAGAATCCACTTTCGGGAAGATACTTTTTCTTTAAGACATACATGTTCAATGAAAGTGTAATTTATCTTTTTGGTACCCATATCTTTTTGGGTCCATTTTTGTTAGTTGAGATCAAATCATTTTTCTTTATCCATACTGTTTTTCTTTGATTATTGTTTTTCTTCTTAAGATAGTTTATTTCCAGATGCCCTTTAGTACCACAATTTTTATAAATAGTGAATGGTGTACAATTGTTTAATTTAAATGATGATTTGGACTTAAGCATTTCAACTTCCTTTCTATATATTGGATTATATCCAATTCCTTGTTTATCATAACTTGGTCTTTGTTTCCCTAACATGACGTTTAAGTTTTCTTCACCATGAACAAATTTAGCTAGAGAAAGTTTTAATGATTCTATTTCCTTTAGAAGCTCATTAGCTGGAGGTGGTTTTTTACTAGATTCATCACCAAATGCATCAATGCATACATCTCTCATTTTTATTTCTTTTGTTAATTTTTTAACTTCCTCATTTAATTGTTTTACCTTGTTAAAGAGTATTTTATTGTAATTATCTAAATAATCAATTTTCGCAACTAATACCTCTTCTTCATTTGTGTGTGTTACTTTTTCTAATTCCTTTTTTCATCTATTAATGATTCAACTTCGCCCATTAGTGTGTTTACTAGATCTTTTAAGTACACATTTTTTTCTTTTATCTTTTCATTTTCTTATCTCAAAATAATAACATCAGAAAATGATACCTCACTAGATTTACCTTCAAGTCCCATGAAACATATTTGAGCCAATTTATCATTTGCATATATCTCCACTTTAAATTCTTCATTGTCACTCCACGTTAAGAAAGCTTTATTCTTTTTGAACTCTTTATTGCCTTTCTTTCATTTGTTTTTGAGCTGGAAGTAGTCCTTCTTGAAGTGACCCGGTCGTCCGCATTCGAAACAAGTTTCTTCGATTTGCTTGACTTTGAGTTTGTTTGAGTTGAATGTATTCTTCCTTTTATTCTTTCTCTGAAGTAGTCCCTTAAGTCTCCTTGAGATCATATATATTTCATCATCCGAGTTATTTTCAAGTTCCTCTTCAATTCCTGCATTTAGAGTTAGCACTTTCTTTCAAGGAACTTCTTCCTCGTCATCATATCTTTTTAATTGATGTTCATATTCTTCTAGTTCACCAAAGAGTGTTAAGGTATCCATAGAAAAATATTGACAGAATCTTGAAGGGTAGTAATTTTGGATGCAAACCTTTTGGGCATAGCCCGAAGGAGCTTTCGATTGATTTCACTTTGTAGAATTGACTTGTCGAGTAACTTTAATGAATTTATGAATACTAGGAATCGTGCTTGAGCCATTTTGATTGTTTTGTCTTTTTCCAGCTTGAACATTTCATAATCATACATGAGCATGCTTAGCTTAACTTCTTATACTTTGGAAGTTTCTTCATGGCTCACCACTAGAGTATCCCATATCTCCTTAGCTGTGTTGCATGAAGAGACTTTATCTATTTCAGATTACACCATGCCGCTAAGAAGGGTGTTCATTGCCTTTGAGTCATATGAGACCATGTAGGTTTTGGTTGAGTCCATCTCGAGTAGAGTTTTTGGAGTGCCATCATATTTCTTTGGGATCACTGGTCCATTTTCTACCACCCACTATTCCCATGGGTCTCGCTTAAGATATATCTTCATTCAGAATTTCTAGAAATTGTAGTTCTCTGTCCCAAAGAGTAATGGAAGTCGATTTGTTGATTGTCCTTCTTGATGAGCGTTTCCAAATTGTGCCATGTCAGAATCTTTCCCTACAAGTCACCTTTAAGACCAAGATAAGTAGAGCCAAGCTCTGATACGAAATGAAATTTAAGCAGGCACACTTAGAATGGGGGGGGGGTTGAATAAGTGTAGGAGAAAACTATGTCCTTTTTTTAATTAACTAAAAATTCCTTTGAATATTCAATGCATCAACCTGGATTCTATATCTTTATAAATAGAAATGTTAAGACAATGTGTTTATGTTACACTTTCCAAGATGTATAAATCCGAGACTTAACCTATTTCAAAATGTGATTATGAGAAAAATAGTTTACTAAATTAAGTTGATAATGTTTGTGGATATTGAATGCAGGCAGCTGGATAGTTAACAGAATAATATAACAAAAATGAAATCACATAAACACCGAAATTTTTATGTGGTTAACCTACTACCCTCTATAATAGTAGCCTAATCCACGTCCAATACCAACTAGTATTGGAGACTCACTTTTATTAAAACTCTTCCAATTACAATACAAGTTCCAACAATTTGAGCACCTTTGCTCCTTGTGCACCTATGCACCCTCAAGCACCTATGCTTTCAAACTTGATTGTAATAATACAATAATCCAAACCGGATCACAATTTAGAGAAGATTGATTTGTATGAGAATATATAAGATATACAATAGAGGTCTAATGATCAAACAATATATCACTCACCAATGCAAGGCTCTAGTATGTAATGATATGCAAGAAAATTATTACCAAAGTATTTTCTACAAGATCACCTCAGCAGTAGCTTCTTTAATCGCAATCAATAGTAATCAGAAGAAACACAATTTTGTAGTACATATATAAGCAGTTTTAGTATGTATTTCTTGGCCCTTCTTATCATTAGACCAGTTCTTTTATAGGCATCCAAAAGATATTACCGTTGCTAAGAAGCAGTACTGTGATATGAGCGTTTGAAACATAGTGCAGAAATTATGTAATTAACACATCAATCATAATATGCTCAATTATTTTATTAGACATGATCCCACCATAGAGATTCTATTTGTACGTGTTTTGAAATATCACGCTGAAGTTTTATCCTATATCAGTGTGATAGAGAAAGATATTTTAGGCCAGATTGATTACTCATCACGTGGTATAGCACAACTTTCCACTTTGTCCCTTATTAAATATATTAGTTGGAATTATATGTCAACCACTTAATTGCTGGAAGTCGGTAGTTTAGTTACCATAAAATATCCTCTGATTTTATTTCCATATGTGACTTACCATAGATTATTCCGTTATAAATACCCAATATCTTTCGCGTGATTGGATATTTTGAAACATGGGTTAATTACTTCCCTTAACACATGGTGCATAATTTATGGTATATAATCAATCAACTATTGTTACCACGTTACCATATTTGGTTTTACCAGAAATATAATCCTTAAATCATGGAGCACGAATTAAGACACTTTTTATTCCATGATCTTAGTGAATTAGAATATGCACATATATGTATATGTGAGATGCACATGCCCTAAAGCCTTGTATTTGAAAGTAATAAATGCTAAGATCTTACATATTTTTCCTAGGACTCAATTTGCCTTTTATTCTTCAAAGAATTCTTGTCTTTCTATTTTCCTCCTTGATGTTCCTGTAGTGCCATATCTTTTCCTAAAATTTCATAGAGCATGATTAGAGGAATAATATGGTCATCATCAAAACGTGGAGTATGACATAAGTCAACACTTATTTCATTAGGCTAACAGTGTTACCCCTTAACGAGCTTTCGACCAACGACTCCCAGACCATAAAGACCTTAGGGAGCTAGGTGTAAAGACAATCCCCTCGGGCGTACTTGCTCAAGTAACAAAGGCTTCGAAACAAGACTAGTCACGATGTTTATTCAAAAAAAAATTTTCTTTTTTTATACAAGGGCATGCATAACATTGAATTCCCCCAAACATAAGCTTTTAACAGTCCTAGCTATTACCTAATTGAATACTGACACTCTTTTATTAAAACAAAGCATTCCCACCGAAAGACAAGTATGAGAAAATTTAAACTAAGTGCATCATAATGGCCACTCAAGAGTGCTAACCGGTTATATCAGCATCAGACAAATAAGGATTTATATTATGATGTAACATCACAACCAAGCTTGAGTCTCAAATCAGTTCAAAAATCAAGTATTTTTAATTTCCTCATAGTCCAACTAAATAACAAAATAACTGACAACTGGATTCCATTAATGCATCTACAAAAGAAGGCATAGAAACATAAAAAGCTATACAATAAATTGAGTTTAAGCAACAAATTAAGTTTGATAATATCAAAATAAGTGGTTATAAAACCACTTATCAAATAAAGGGGCATGCATAACATTGAATTCCCCCAAACTTAAGCTTTTAATAGTCCTAGCTATTATCTAATTGAATATTGACACTCTTTTATTAAAACACAACATTCCCACTAGAAGACAAGTATGAGAAAATTTAAACTAAGCGCATCATAATGGTCACTCAAGAGTGCTAACCAGTTATACCAGTATCAGACAGATAAGGATTTATATTATGGTGTAACATCACAACCAAGCTTAAGTCTCAAATCAGTTCAAAAATCAAGTAGTTTTAATTTCCTCATAGGCCAACTAAATAACAAAACAACTGACAACTGGATTCATGTAGTTATAAAATGCAACATTTCTTAACACAATTAATAAAATAGAATGCAACAATTCCTAACACAATCAACTAAGACAAAAATACAACATGACATGAATTATACTAAATGCAACAAATAAACCTAATTCCCCCAAACTTAAAAACTACAATGTCTTCATTGGAGATAAAAGGTAAAAGAAAACTCCCCTATCTATCCTCATCATCACCATCCCCCTCTTGCTCAAGTGGAGTGTCTGGAGGTGGATAAGGAGTAGCTGTCCCATAGGTTAAAAATTGGATCTGTGCTCCCAGCTGACTGAAGGCATTTGATAGGACTCAAGAGAACTCAGCAGTGAAAGCTTGGAAATTTGTGTGCATCGCATCCATCCTTCTCTGGAGGCAGCGAATGTCACGGTCCTGTCTGCTTGGAGGTGGCCTAGCTGAATGAGGGCCATTAGTGTCCTCTTCTTCTTCATTGTCTTCTTCATCTTCTTCACTCTCTGAATCATCTTCAGGCATAATGAACCCCAAACCCCGGGGGTGAGACTCTACACCATTCCAAATGGAGTACTTCTGAATAGTAGTGTGATCGATGTCTCTCATAGGCATCTGTAGAGCCTCAGTGTCCCACTCAACCCTAATAGCCAAACACAATCTAGTAATAAGAGAAGCGTGTGATATGCCCCCTGAAGTATTACCCCTCATATATCGCAGCATAGACTAATTGATTACGTGCCCAATGTCAATTGATTTCAACTTCAGTATGCCATAAAGCAATGTAGCTCTGTCAGTTGTGAGATCGGCATGATGATTGGTTGGGAGTATGTTCGCACATATAAAGTTATACAATTCCTTGGCATATCGGCTGAGTGAAAAATATTGGAAATGCACCTTTCTGTCAATGCCAAATTTTGTAGTCCATTTGGTTCTTGGCTTGCATAGTTCCTTCACCAACTTGTCTAAGTCCATCTCAAACCTTTGTGACTCAGCCCAATTTTTAGCACCTGGTGGCAATGTATCAACATGGAATATATCATTGATTGCTTGTTTGGTATACTGCACCTGCCTTCCTCGCATAAAAGAATGCCATTTTGAGTCTCGAGAGCGTTGGCATAGAATTCCCTTACTATAGCCATTGGGGCAGTCACCAATTTAGCCACCACTGCACCCTATCCATGTGCTATAATGTGTTCCTTCAATTTTCCAACTTCCCTCTCAGGCCTGAAACCCCTCTCTGGTACAAACGATTTGCCCACTAAAATATCCATATAGTAGTGTTGGGCAGAGAGGTTCACGAATTTTGAAATGTCTAGCACATCTCTGTTATTACCCTCGCTCTCTTGCTCACTTCTCGATGAAGGAGATGGGGTTCTAATTCATTTGGGTGCCATTGATGAGTGGGTTTTATACCTACAAATTGGCCTCTAATTCGAGCTTAAATTGTGTTAATTCTTTATTTTTATGTTTTATTTTTACTTGTTTAGTGTTGTTTAGTGTTTAGGTGTGGTGGCATGGCAATTGGACTTAAAAGGTGTAATTATGGCGAAATTTTGCAAGAACAGAAGCTAAAAGTGGACCAAAGACAGAGGATTATATGCTTGGGAGCTATGTGAGCGACTAATGGTATAAAAAGGCAAGGAAAAGCAATCCGGACATCATTTGGGATTTCATGTTTATTTCATGTTCTTGGCCTGGAACTTAGATTATGCTGTAGAGCTTCTTCTTAGCTTTCTGGAACATCTTGAATCATTCTAATCGGTGTTAGGATGCAAGAGTTATGACATTTGTACCAACAGACATTGAACTTCACTGTTTTGGGTGGCCATTTGCATAGCAGTCACTTCCAACCCAATTTTGACCTTCATCCGTCCATTATTTCTCAATTCTCAAAGAATGAAAGTTGTAGAGCTCATCGAGAGCTTCGATTTGATAGGTGGCAGGCCTCGTAACTCCACCCGGATCAAAAGTTATGGCCATTTTACCAGAGGAAAGTGCAACAGAAAAAGGACCCCGACGGGGCCGGCCTATCAGTGCAAAAACCCCCGTAGGGGCGGGGGTAAAAGACTAAAAATAGTAGTATAGCCAGCCGGGGTGGGGGTACGCGCCGAAAATGCAAGGAAAAGCAATCCTGACATCGTTTGGGCTTTCATGTTTATTTCATGTTCTTGGTTTGGAACTTGGATTATGTTGTAGAGCTTCTTTTTAGCTTTCCGAAACATCTTTAATTATTCCAATCGGAGTTCGGATGCAAGAGTTATGGCATTTGTACCAACGGACGTTGAACTTCACTAATTTTGGTGGCCATTTGCATAGCAGTCACTTCTAACCCAATTTCAACCTTCATTCGTCCATTATTTCTCAATTCTTAATGAATAAAAGTTGTAGATCTCGTCGAGAGCTTCGATTTGATAGGTGGCAGGCCTCGTAACTCCTCCCGGATCAAAAGTTATGATTGTTTTACCAGAGGACACTTCAGCAGAAAAAGGACTCCCGTCGGGGCGGGCCTATCATTGTAAAAACCCCCGCCGGAGCGCGGGTACAAGGCCAAAAACATTAGTATACCTAGCCGGTACGGGCCTATCAGTACAAAAAAGCCAGTCGAGGCGGGGGTACGTGCAGAAAAAGTAGTTTTTGTCATAATTTAAGTTCAAGAAGGATTGGTTCGAGCTGATTCATTCAAGGACTTGTAGGAGGACATAATGGCATATAAAGAGGCATATAAAAGGAAGAGACTCACAAGGATTAAAGGAGAGGAGAGAGAATTCCATTAGATTAAATTAGAGTAGATTAGGCAAAAAACATAGTTCTTTTTAGTTTTGGGGATGGAAGCAACTTGGAGACCATAGAAGATCAAGAGCAAGAGCTTGAGGAAGATGGAGATTTGCTGACAACAGATTTATTCTTCACTCTACTCTTATTTTTGTCTTTTAATGTTTATTCAATTGTGGATTCTTGGATTTAATTCATTAATCATGAACTAAATCTTTTGTTTAAGATTACAATGGAGCTTATTGCATAGTTTATCTTTAGTATGCTTCTCTATTAATTATTGTGATTATTCTTGGATTGTCTATTATGGTTTGTGTTTATTGCTTAATTCCCTAGCTAACAATTACCTTGAAAATCTATATGAACTCGAGAGATGAAGAATAGATTTATATCTGATCATAATAGCTTGTGATTGTATTTTTTGCATGGCTTTGGAATACATAATATATGTATAAGATAGAGATATACCTATTCATCGCATGTAATCTGATAAAGAACTTATGCTTTAAATCTTCTTTAATTGTAATTCACATAGAGATATAATGAATTAGTTAATTAGCTTAGAGTATTCTTCTTAATTCTATCATCTGTGGATTTAAGTTAATTTGAGTATGATGCATTGAGAGATAGTCATATTTACTTATGTGTTCTTGATTAACAATTCAGAATATTGAGCATAATTGATAAGAAGTGTATTAATTTAAGTGAAGCGATAAGTGAAGTTGTGATCTTAAATTTCCATAATCTGATAATTAATTAGTGGTAATTAGAATTAGTTTAATTAAATAATTTAATTCATAATATTAAATTGATTGTTTAAATAAAATTAGTTCGGTTAAGAGTTAATATTTGGTAATTTGTATTAATAATTCCTTGTGGGAACGATACTCTACTTTCCCTTTATTACTTATTGACCACGTATACTTGCGTGTTGAGCATATATAGATTTTACCCAACAAGTTTTTGGCGCCATTGCCGGGGAATTAGTTTAATATTTTTTTGCCAATATTAGCTTCAATCAACTTAGTCTTAATTTAAACATTTTTTTATCTTCCTATTTTTCTTTTTTTTTCAGGTACCATGGCTAGATGCAATTATCAACGACCATATTTGAGTATGACTTAACCAAGGGACACAAGAATTGATGGACTCAATGTATTTTCTGCATTGTCAGCACAAATTGAAACACTTTTGAAGAGGTTGGATGTTCTCACAGCCCAACGTAGTCGAAAGATCACAGTATTATGTAATTATTGTGTGGGCAATCATCTGAGTCATTAATGCACCATCAGTCTTGGGCCGATACAATATGGTGGTAACTACCTCAACCAATATGCATATGCCAATTATCATCAAGCTTGGGGTATCACCTGGATTCGTCATGGAGCTACAATTATGAAGACCAATACTACGCTCCAAATACAACATACATACCAGAATTCTCATGTTAACCTTCACTGCCACAAGAAGAAAAGTTAAAGTTAGAGGAACTCCTATCAAATCTCATATCAAACCAAGAGGAGAGGATGATGAGTCAAGAAATATCGAGCCACAATTTTCAGCTCTAGATGGAACAATTCATCACCATTTCAACCCATGCTCCTCAATACATGGATTCCAAAAATAAGATAGATAATTCAAGGTTGGAGGAATTGTTGTCCAAGTTCGTAACATCAAATGAAGAGATGAGGATTAATCAAGAGCGGTTAGTTCAGAATCTGCAGAACCAGATAGATCAAATGCTCAAAGCCTTGAACAACTGTCCTCAATATAATTGGTGTTATAACATGGATTCCGAGATTGACGAAGTGCCCGAACTAAATCTAAAACTGGATGAGACACGAGATGCTGAAAAAGAGGAGACAAGTGGGGATAATGAAAACAAGGTCGGTGAAGAACTAACTGTGAGTACCAACGAGGATAAGCCGATATTATTAGTGCCCCAAGTGCCTTCTCCGCTAAAAATCAAGGGTCTAGTTAGATTTGAAAAACTGTGCTCACTCGGTAGTCATGTCGTTTGCTAGGCTCTTTATGACATGAGAGCTAGTACAAATGTGAAGCCATGGTGGGATGAGGAGGAGAAGATAGAAGAAGGGCACGTTGTGCTTGCCAAGCCTCAAAACCCCAATCAAATCATAGGCTCAACGGATGGAAAAACACCTAGTTATTCAACATTCTCAATTAGGCAGTTATTTAAACAAAACATGCTAGTTGACTTTAATTTGATAGCCATCATAAATGGGAAACTACCAAATGTTGCATTATTTCCAATGGATGGAGGATTCCTCAATTATCGAAGAGGAATTGGATAGTGCTGACCAGATAAAGTCAAGCTGAAAGACTGTAAATCAAGTGCTGATTGGGAGGTAACCCAAGAAATTTTATATTTATATGCTTTACTAGTTTATTTAGTATATAGGAATCAAATTGTTATATTTTCTTATCAATTTCTCTTAAAATCCAAAGTGCTATTCTAATCCGTGTTATCTCTCTTCATTACAGGTATTGGAGGTTCTATGAATAGGCAAAAGATTATGGAATAGGAAGTAACTGCACATAAATCGAGGAAAATGTTGCAGAACAGAGCACGTGGAATAGCGTCGAGTGTTTATGCCATGACCACCGTCGCCACCATCGCCACCATCACCTCATGCTTAGCTAATTACAGGGAAGTCCTTTTAAACTTGTTATATTCTTACAATGAGGATATTGTAATTGCTAAGTTTGGGGGAGTTTAGTTTAGTTCTTTATTGCATGTTTAGATTCATGTTTATGTTATTTGTGTTGCATATGTTGTCATGTTTAGTTTAGGTTCATTATGTAGTACAACTGCATAAGTAGTTGCATAGTAGTGTAGTTTGAATAACATTATATTCAGTTTTTTGTTTTATCTATAAAAAAAATTGAAAAATTGAAAAATTGCAAAATATTAGTTAGTTTATTGTGTTTATGTTGCATTTAGTTCATCTCGCATGAGTCCAGCTATTAAGATAGTTACAGTCTATTTTGGCCAAGGATGAGATTGGAATTGAGTAGACTAATATAGTAATGATTATTAGAGCTTTGATGTGATTTCTTGTTATAGATTGAATCTTTTTTTATTTGAAACTGGTATAATAAGGATAGCACAATAAAAATAACTATGTGGATTGATTTAGGCTAAATTGATACATAATGGACTTCTTAAGGATAATACTAGTTTGGATGAATGAAAGACATGAATAGGCGGAGATGGCTAAATTTAGACAAAAACTTAAGTTTGGGGGGAAAATTTGGGATATATAAGCTTCATAAAAAAAAGAAAAAAAAAGAATAAATACCGTGGTTAGTTTTGTTTCGGGGCCTTTGTTACTTGAGCAAGTATGCCCGAGGGGATTGTTTTTACACCTAGCGCCCTAAGGTCTTTATGGTATGGGAGTCGTTGGTCAAAGGCTCGCTAAGGGGTAGCACTGTTAGCCTAATGGAATGAGACATTGCACATTTATGGTTAAAATAATAATAAAAAAAACAATAAGACTGGAAAAGAGCAAAAAGCCCTCGTAATGAAAAGTAAAACATAAGTATCCCGGATTGGACTCTTGAACTTGGTGGATGTTTTAATTTAGTTGGATTTAGCTTGTTCGTGAATTTTATTAGTTTGAACTATATGATGCCTTTAAAGAGATCCATTATGTGTTGTATTTAGCATTATATTAGTTAGCATGGATGTTGAGCACACACACACTATACCAGTAATAACAGTTTAAGATTTGATGATTGACTAGGAAATTGTTGATTGATTTTGATATGAAGTATTGTCATGTTTGCTTGATTTCTCTAAGGTCGGTTGAATAGACTTGTTTCTATCATTACTGTTGGATTCGTAGGCATATAGATTAGTTGCATTTCATTGCATTTTTTATTTTTTTTTGTGCTCGAGGACTAACACGTGTTTAAGTTTGGGGGAGTTTGATGAGTGAGTTTTATACCTACGAATTGGCCTCTAATTCGAGCTTAAATTGTGTTAATTCTTTATTTTTATATTTCATTTTTACTTGTTTAGTGTTGTTTTGTGTTTAGGTGTGGTGGCATGGAAATTGGACTTAAAAGGTGGAATTATGGAGAAATTTGGCAAGAACAGGAGCTAAAAGTGAACCAAAGACAGAAGATTATATGCTCTGGAGCTGTGTGAGCGACTAATGGTATGAAAATGCAAGGAAAAACAATTCGGACATCATTTGGGCTTTTATGTTCATTTCATGTTCTTGGCTTGAAACTTGGATTATGTTGTAGAGCTTCTTCTTAACTTTTCGGAACATCTTGAATCATTCCAATCGGAGTTCGGATGCAAGAGTTATGACATTTGTACCAAAGGATGTTGAACTTAATAGTTTTGGGTGGCCATTTGCATAGCAGTCACTTCCAACCCAATTTTGACCTTCATCCGTCCATTGTTTCTCAATTCTCAAAGAATTAAAGTTGTAGAACTCGTTGAGAGGTTTGATTTGATAGGTGGCAGGCATCGTAACTCCTCCCGAATCAAATGTTATGGTCGTTTTACCAAAGGACATTGTAGCAGAAAAAGGACCCCCGCCGAGGCGGCCCTATCAGTGCAAAAATCCCCCCGGGGCAGGGGTACAGGCCCAAAAATAGTAGTATAGCCAGTCAAGGCGGGCCTATCAGTACAAAAAAGCCAGCCGGGGCGGGGGTACGAGCAGAAAAAGTAATTTTTATCAGAATTTGAGTTCAAGAAGGATTGGTTTGAGCTGATTAATTCAAGGACTTGTAGGAGGACTTAAAGGCATATAAAGAGGCATATAAAAGGAGGAGAATCACAATGATTAAAGGAGATGAGAGAGAATTCCATTAGATTAGATTAGAGTAGATTAAGCAAAAACCCTAGTTCTTATTAGTTTTGGAGATGGAAGCAAATTGGAGACCATTGAAGATCAAGAGCAGGATCTTGAGGAAGATGGAGATTTGCTGACAACAGATTTATTCTTCACTCTACTCTTATTTTTGTCTTTTAATGTTTATTCAATTGTGGATTCTTCGTTTTAATTAATTAATCATGAACTAAATCTTTTGTTTAAGATTACAATGGAGCTTATTGCATAGTTTATCTTTAATATGCTTCTCTATTAATTATTGTGATTATTCTTGGATTGTCTATTATGGTTTGTGTTTATTTCTTAATTGCCTAGCTAACAATTACCGTGATAATCTATATGAACTCGAGAGATGAAGTATTGATTTAGATCTGATCATAATAACATGTGATTGTGTTTTCTGCATGGCATTGGAATACATAATTTATGTATAGGATAAAGATATACCTATTCATCGCATGTAATCCGATAAAGAACTTATGCTTTAAATCCTCTTTAATTGTAATTCACATAGACATATAATGAATTAGTTAATTAGGGTGTTCTTCTTAATTCTATCATCTGTGGATTTAAGTTGATTTGAGTATGATGCATTGAGAGATGGTCATATTTACTTATGTGTTCTTGATTAACAATTCAGAATAGTGAGCATAATTGATAAGAAGTGTACTAATTTAAGTGAAGCGATAAGTGAAGTTGTGATCTTAAATCTCCATAATCTGATAATTAATTAGTGGTAATTAGAATTAGTTTAATTAAATAACTTAATTCATAGTATTAAATTGATTGTTTAAATAAAATTAGTTTGGTTAAGAGTTAATAATTGGTAATTTGTATTAATAATTCCTCGTGGGAATGATACTTTACTTTCACTTTATTACCTATTGACCATGTATACTTGCGTGTTGAGCGTATATAGATTTTACTCAATAGCCATGAAGTTGATGAATGTACTATCTGATGAGAGAACTCTGTCTTGAATGCCTTGAACTCCTCAATTTACCCCAAATCTATCAAACTCTGTACCAACCCTCTGAAGTGTAGTCAATATCAATCCTACTCTGCCCTTTTTTGTCACTCTGTCCTTCAATGCAAACCCACATGCCTTTCTGGTATGCTACCTTAACTGCCTTAGATGCTTAGAATTTCGTATAGGAACAAATTGGGTGATGATGGAGGGTTAGGTTGAGATTTCGGCAAGAATGGAGTAGGGGGTATGACTGTTACTGGCAATGAAACCCTAACCTCTTGTTGAACTTTAATGGAACAAGTGGTGTGCAGAATTGAAATGTTGCTATCAACTGTTTGAGGCTTGCTAGAGGGATGAAGAACTAGGGTTTAGTGTGAAAAGACAAAATGGTGTTGGATGGAATCAAACAATAAGTATTTAGACTAGAATCTAGGGTTTGATTTAGAGCTATTAGGTGTTCGGTTTTTAGAAAAAATGGGGTTTGAGAATTTGGAGGTTTGAAATATAAGGTGTACTCTGATCCGGCTCCTTAAACATTTTTAAAATCTTACTTAAGTCCCTTGCAAGTTCTTGCTACCAGTAATTGAATGGGAAGGGCTAGATTTACATTATGTGTTAAATATGGCAATGTCATGTGGCGCAGCTGCGCCTATTTTGACATGTCTTTAGAGGTATACTACCGCTATTTAGGGCTCGGTCTTGCTTACTGTTGTCTCACATATTGCAATTTATGTGGCCTGACCCTTGGACTTCTACCTTTACTGCCCAATTGGTTACCCTTGAAAAGGATCAACATGAACTATTAAACCTTATTTAATCATAACTAACACTTACAATTAATAATTTAATTACCTATAATAATAATGAACTAAATAATTAAAGCAGAAAGAATTAAACATAGAGGAAGGAAAATGATAGAATATAAGTAATGGAAAATTAAACAAATAGGGGGAGAGAGTTTTATGAGGTGTCTCCCATCAAGCGCTTAATTTATAGTAATTTAGATGGACTTTTCTCTTGACACCACTATCCAATTCCTCTACGATAAGTTAGGAACCCCCCATCCATTAGAATTGCAATGTGCGTAGGTAGGTTCCCCATCTTGCTAGTCTGTGAATTGAAACAACCTTGCATATTTCCTGTACATGACGTTCCCAGTTCTATTGCATAGCTAGGTGCTTCGTCCGTTTTATTTGTGAATAAATTTTTGCATTGAGGCATGAAAAATACAACGACCTTTTCCTCTTCTATTTTCTCTTTCTCAGCCCACCATGGTGTATAAGAGGCCTCATTATCATACTGATCATTGCCTTGGATGTGACTACCAAGGGGACATGGGTGTGCAAAGTTCACTAAATTTTTCAACTCTATCTGAAAAGGCACTTGGGGTATTATACAAGTTCGTTCATGTTCTACATTATCTAATTCCCCAGTTGTCTCCTCAATAACAACTTCTTTGAGCTCATCCAGTGGCATGTACACTTCTGGTTCTCCATCAGTTTCATCATTCATTACATAGCATCAATTGTTTTGAGGGAGATTGTTCAAGGCTTCGAACATTTGGTCCATCTGATTATAAAGATTCTGAATTAAACTTTCTTGCTCAATCATCTTCTCCTCAGTTGATGCTACAAACTTGAACCACAACTCCTCCAATCTTGAATTATCTTGTTTAGTTTCAGAATCCATGTATTGAGGACCATTCATTGAGGAGTTAATGAGTTGTTCCATCTGTCTATTAAGATTTTGGGTTGATAACTCCTGACTCATTATCATCTCTTCTTGGTCTGCTATAATCCTTGACATGAATTCCTTCAACTCTGAATTTTCTTCTTGTCGCATTGGAAGTGGATATGAGAAATCTGATGGATATGTTGGACTTGGAACACAGTATTGGTCATGATTGTTATAACTCCAATCAAAATCTGGGTGATACCCCCAACCTTGATGATAATTGGGATTAGCATAGCTGTTGTAGTAATCACCCCCATACTGTACTTGTCTAAAACTGATATTGCACTGATAACTTGGATGCTCGCCAGCACAATATTCACAAGTAACTACTCTCTCTCGAATACGTTGGGCTGCAAGAACATCCAACCTCTTCGAAAGTGTTGCAATTTGTGCTGATAATGTAGAAAATACATTGAGTCCCTCAGTTCTTATGTCCCTTGGTTGAGTCATATTCACATACGGCCATCGATAAGCAAAGTCATCCATGGTACCTGAAAAGAGAGAAATATAAGAAGATAATTAAAACATAATAAAAATGTTTAAATTAAGACTAATTTGATTGAAATTAATGTTGGCAAAAATTATTAAACTAATTCCCCGACAACGGTGCCAAAAACTTATTGGTTGTTTACACGGTCAACAAGTAATAAAGAGTAATTAAAGTATCGTTCCCACGGAGAATTAACTAATAAAGTTCACCAAGCACTAACCCATAACCATTCCAGTCTTATTTAAACGATCGATTTGCTACCTGTATATTTAAACTATGAAATTAAATAAACCTAACTATCCCTAGGATGGGACTAGATAATGAAGACTGGAGCTTATAATTTCACCTATTGACTCATTTAAATTAACACACTCCCTGTTAAGCCAAACTAATTGTACCGGATTGTTAGTCAAGAACACGAAAGTAAAGTATAGCCATCTCTCAATGTACCATACCCATATCATATATAATCCATAGTTCATAGAATACACATGAACACCCACATTACCTAAACCACTATATGTCTATGTGATTTATAAATAATTAGGGTTTAAGCCCAAGTTCTCAATTGATTACGAATGGTGCTTCGGTATATGTCTATCCTAAGCACAAATCATACATCCCATCACAATGTAGAATATACAATCAAAAGCTATTAAGATTAGATCCAAACCCATATTTCGTTTCTCAAATCCATATGGATTATCACAGTAATTGATGGCCAATCAACTAACCAAATAGCATGAATCTAAATAGATAATCCCATAGAAATCAATAAGGCTAACAATGAAGTATATCAGAATAAACTAATCCATTGCAATCTCAGAATACATTTTAAATCATAGCTGAATCAAATCCATCATCCACATATTGAATAAACATCACAAGTTTACAATTAGGAATCAAAGAGAGAGTAAAAATAGATAATTGAAGTGCAAATATGTTCTCCTGCTCCAAGATTGAATCTCTAATTCCTTCCAATTGCTTCAAGTCTTCAATCTAATCAGATCTAGAAAGTAACTCTTCTAAACTACCCTATCCTACTATTCAAATTAAAGAGAGAAAGTAACAATAACTGAATGATCCCTCAAGGGGTGGAATTCTTTTACAAACTAAAATAAGTTTATTATATAAGAGTCTCAGTCGTATCACCCTTCTCTAAGCAATAAGCCTATTAGACAGCTCAATTAAAAAGTCAATTCTTTGAATTAAAAAGGTATACAATTTGCTACTTTTGTGATAGGCTTTGTATAGGGCGCCTTGACTACTGTTGTGATGAGGATATAGACAGTTTGTCTAAGCGCAAATTGCATTACCATATCATAGGCAAGTTGAAGCACAGCAATTACAGCACCAAGTTTGGTGACCAGGATAACACACAAATTGCATTCTTCTGATGCTTGTATGCTCATAGCCCCTCACTCAATTTCTTCATTCCATCATCAAGCCATATGATTATCCCCATTATCACCAAAAGAGTTTCCATTAATGCATCTACAAAAGAAGGCACAAAATCATGAAAAACTATACAATAAAGTGAGTTCAAGCAAAAAATTAAGTTCGATAATATCAAAATAAGTGGTTATAAAACCACTTATCAGTGATATAGTGACTTTAAATGATAGAGTTATGTGTTGTGATATGTTATGCTATTTGTGAGACTGATATTATTGAATATGGGTCTTTCAAACGCAAGTAAGTTATATTGTGTAACAGTAGTCAGCGACCAAGGCAAGTTTCTTTAACTCAATCTCGAATTATTATTTTTTAAATATAGTAGTGGGTAATTATTGCTAATTATTCCACATCTGAGATTTATTGTTGACTATTCATAGTTAGTGCATGTTAATTAACTCAAACTGAATTTTAAGTTCGAAAATATGACTAGGGAATAACTATTGTTGGTTATTCACAATATTATTGTTGATTGCACATAGTGTAGTTAATTTCTATCTAATAGTGAACAGTTTTGAACTATGTCTTAGCTAATTGTTTTGGCTAGACAAATATTTGTTGAAACTTGATAGGTTCGAGTATTTGAACTCAATTGTTGTTGTAAGGTCAATGCCAATTATTTCGGCTAGATCGAGATAGAAAATAGATGTTGAGATCATAGTATTTCATTAAATCCAAACTATATTGTTGCGATACGAATTCTTGTGGTAAGACTGAGATGAACAACCTTTTTATATAAAAGGAAACTTTTGTGGTCGGATATACGGCCATTACGCGCATGTTAGTATTATGCATAATATTGGGTACAATGAAGCTGATCACTTTATGTACATGCGGAGGGGTATGATTTAATATTTATAATTATCTGATATACCTGGGTAATTTTAGCAATAAATAACTATTAATTACTCGAGAATTTCAAGATCTAGTGGGATCTCTCAGTATAAAATCTTGATAATAACCACTTTATTATTACGTAGGATCATCTATTGATAATCAATTTAACATTGTTGAAACTTCAAAAGCGTTTTAATCTTTCATCATTGAATTGTTGTTTAGCATGGAATGCGATAAAATTTTGTTATTGAGTAATGCTTTTTTCAGCTATTTAAAGTCCATGGAGATTTGGTAAAGTTCTATCAAATCGATAGTCTATTATTCTTGATTCCTATACTTTATTGTATGTTTTAACTTGGGAGGCAAACTCGTTACTCACCCTTGCTTAAATATAATATTTCAGCTAAGAACGATGTAGCAGGAGAGTCTGAGAAGGACAAGGGCAAATGCAAATTACAGGAGTAGTTATGTTAAACATTATTTATTATATTGTTGGTATAACCCTTTTTGTATATCTAAGGGTATATTTGTAATGTTAAGGTTAGAAAAACTGGGGATAACGTATTAATAATATTAGTTAATGAGATGTATGTTTATATTGATAAATGAATGGGTAGTTAGATGTTATTTATATGGTGGATCGTGAGCATCAAACTCGGGAGTCAGGTAACCCAGATTTGGAGGCGTCATAGGTTGGTATCAGAGCTGTAGGTGGATTGTAGACACTCAAAATTTTCTGCATACCTATTACTATATTTGCAGGAGGGCAGAATCGCCTTTCAGAGATAACCCTTGAGGACAACTTAGCTCATTCCCAAAAATAACACCAGAAGTTTCAGTTCCAACCTCGAATATAACCACGAGGCATACAGTTCCAATACCGGAAATCACATCGGAGAAGGCCGTTTCATCTCAAAGATAACCTCGAGATACTCAGTCTCAGTTCCAGAAACAACACCGGGAAAGACAATGTCAACCTTGGAGATAACCCTTAGGAGTGCAGTTGCAGTTCCGGAGATATCCCCGAAAATGGTCGTTTCAACCTATGCAGTCAGCTTCAACCTCGAGACTCACACCGAGGCACTCAGCTCCAAACCCGGAGATAACCCCGAGAGGTCAGGCATACCTTAGAGACAACCCTGAGGACGTCCAGTACTTGCAGCAGCCCAATCTCAAAGATAACCCTGAGCAACGACTGCTTTATCAGTCCAAACCGGAGATAACCCCGGTGAGGGGTAAAATTGTTCTTTTTCTACCACGATCCCACATTGCGCCATCTCAACAACATCTCAACATACATTCTACACAGCAATTTCCCACAAGAACCAAAGAGTTCCAATCCCGAGTGAATATTATGCAAGGCAGCACACCGGATATATTTTGAAGCTTGAAGACCAAGGGCATGGTCCCATCTTCCTGAGTTATGACAACCTTTAATCCCATGTCATGGCATAGCTCTCGATAACAGCACTCCATAAAAGGTCTTATACACCTCAAGCGGAGACTCGAATTGAAGTTCTACAAGTTTGAACGGACATCACGTTACACGCCTGCACATACTTTGAGACGGCGGGACCTGCAGAGCACGGGGCACCCCAGGCAGCCGCAGGTACATCTGCAGCTGCCGTAGGTGTACCTGCGGCTCCCCCCTCTATAAATAGAGGGCTTGGGGTGGCCATTTTGTAAGAGAAAACGGTGAAGAAGCCCTGTCTAATTTGCTCTGTACACACCCTAAACTGAGTGTTTTCTCATTTTAAACACATGTGAGTTATATTCAGTCAAATTTTTACTGGCGGAAGCCGAGTGTTCATCTATTTAAAGCTATAGAAGTCTTCTTTGGCAGTCCACTGTAAGACTTCTTACACACTTTAAAGCCTTTATCTTCATCATTGCACACACCGTTCTTCACATTGAGAGTCGTGTTGCGTGTGTATGCCCGGACTTTGGTCTTTGGCTTTTATTTTCTTTTGTGTGTGTATATATATATATAAGCAATAAACGCTTTTGATGTAAAATTCAGGCTAATCGAACAGAGTTCGACAACAATTCATATATATAAGTGTATATATATATATATATATATATATATAAACTGTTGTTGGACTCTGTTCGATGAGCCTGGATTTTACATCCGGTGAATTTACTTCTTATATATATATATATATACATTTTTGTCAGGCCTGGAGTTTATTTCGTGGCCTTTTACTGATTTATTTATATTTAGTCCCACTTGGAGTTTACTTCATGGCGATTGATCGTTTTTACTGCTTTATTTACATTTAGTCCCGCCTGGAGTTTACTTCGTGTCGTATGATCGTATTTATAGCTTTATTTACATTTCTGATCCCCCATGGAGGTGCTTCGTGGTGGTTGATCATGTCTCTCTATATATATTTACATTTTTGATCCCCTATGGAGGTGCTTCATGGTGGTTGATCATGTGTGTATATATATATTTAAAGCTTTTATATATATAACTGCTTACTGCTTTAATATAAATTGTGACATCATGTGAGCCTAGGAATCATGTGATCACGGATTCAGTTTACTGAATCTAGATTCGGTTCCCGTGATGGACATTTTCAGCTGTAAGCAGCTTGTAAATTATTCACGGCATTTGAATTTCCTTAGATGGCTTTCATGCCCATGAGGAGTTCGGCACTGCTATATATATACTATTTTCTCAAAAGATGCTTTGCATCTTGAAAAATAAAAGCAATCAAGCTGAATATTTAATAGAATAGAAGTATCAATGGCCTCAATTACTATTGAGCACAGGGTTTGAAAAACCTCTTTTATAAAACCTCATTGCTATATCTTGTTTAAAACTGAATTTTTATACAAATTTAAACCCTGTGTATGTAGGTGCTAACGAGGCATAGCACTACTTCCAAATAACTGCACATTGACCCACACACACACACACAAACACACACATTCATATAACAGTTTAATTAAAAAAGTGACGGTAACACCTTCCCTCCGCATAAGCAAGTCCCCGGACCCTAATGAATCTAAGTTTCACAAACTCGTTTAGCAGTGTCACATCACTAGTCAATGTGCAAACCTTTTCTCAGTTGTGTTGGTACAACCATTTAAAAAACCAACTGGCAACTCTTACAGTCAAATCGTCGACATATAAATGTCGGACCTTTTCACAACTTATTTTTTTAATCAAATCTCACTTAACATGAGAACACCAAAAAACAAGAACAGAAGAGGGACAATAAAAATCCCAACATCGACAGGTGGCGACTCTGCTTGGGACTCCAGTAAGAGGACTTAAGCCGCTACTACAAACTTTTCAAAACTGTTATATGCTTGTGTGTGGATGTTGCATTTACATTTTTGATGAATGTGTACGAATGCATTTTACTTACTGCACTACAATATATCTATTTGTGATATTAGTGCTTCTCACATGTCATCATTCCCATAACGCTGAGACACGTTGCATGTGAATGTATGTTGTGTGGTTCCTCCATCAGGAGGCTATCTGATAAGTAGGTTTTATACCTACTTATCCGGTATCTGTTACTTGAATTAGTTGTTTATATTCATGTTTTTAGTTACTTTTCATACATTTTATGTTATTTTGTAGGCTATGACATGACATTGGCATGAAGAAGCAAGGGAAAACAATTTGGACATCTTTTGGCTAAAATACGCAAGCAAATGCAAGAAGGGAATATTGAAGGACTTTTAACACCAGGTTAGATGCATGTTCTTGGCTTGGAACATGGATTTTATGGTAGCTCTACTTCTTAGATTTCCGGAACATCTTGAATCATCCCAATCGGAGCTCGGATACCAGAGTTATGGCCTTTTTATCAACGAAGATCAAAGCTAAGAGTTGTCATATTTGCCATTTGCATAGCATCTACTTCAAGCCCGATTTCCGCCTTGATCGAATTCGAATTTGTCAAAGCTCGAGGAATGAAAGTTGTAGATCTCGTCGTTATCTTCAATTTGATAGGTGGTAGGCCCCGTAACTCCAAGCGGATCAAATGTTATGCCTGTTTTACCAAAGGACGTCGCAGTGAGAAAGCGAGTGGCGCCTTCGGCTACGCCTAGTCTTGAAAGCACGCTAGGACACTAGAAACCATCGCTTGAAGAGTGCGGATCGCGCTGTGAGAAGGTCTAGAATTTTGTTGAGTGCGCTAAGGCTAAATGGAAAGGAGTGAAAATGGGTTATTTGGTGTCCAAATTGAGCTAGAATAGGATTCTTAGTTGCCTAACTTGCTAGGATGTCCATTAGAATTCAAAATACTTGAGTTTAACTTGGATTGGGAGGCTAATTCTAAGACTTTATAAAATCCCTCTTGGGATAGATTTCAATAATCGAATTCTTTACTTTCTTTCTTAGATTAGGAACCCTAGATTAGATTAGAATTGAAGATTGAAGCTATTGATTATCATTGGAGAATCAGATTGGAAGCAAGAGAATGCAGATTTGTTTATCTCCATTCTAATTTCTTTTCTTATTTATTTGTATCTTTTTAATGCTTAATCAATTGTGGATGATGGATTCTAGTTTATTTATGAATTAAACTCTATTTTGAGATTACTATGGATCTTATTGTGTAGTTTACTTTGATATGCTTCTTTGTTAGTCTTATTAGCTATATTTGGATTGTCTATTATGATTTTTAATGAATTGCTTAATTGCCTAGCTAACAATTACCGTGATAATCTATATGAACTTGAGAGATGAAGTATAGATTTAGATCTGATCATGATAGCATGTGTTTGTGATTTCTGCATGGATGGAATTCATGATTCGTGTTTAGGATAGAGATATGCCTTTACGCCATATGTAGTCTAATAAAAACTTGAACTTAAACCCTTTTTAATTGTAATTCACGTAGAGATATAGTGGGTTAGTTAATTAGGGTGTTCAAATTGATTCTATCATCTGTGGATTTGATTTGATATGAGTGTGGTGCATTGAGAGATGGCCATATTTTACTTTCGTGTTCTTGATTAACAATCCAGTATAAATAATATGGCTTAACAGGAAGTGTGTTGATTTAAATGTAACAATAAGTGAAAAACGACATCATGAAATCATTCTCAAAAATGTTTTTCAAAATTTTAATTTGCCAACGGCGTTTGGCTACACCTAAATAATTCGATTGAATGGAATTATTGATATGAGTCTACGCTATTCGATTCAGCTAGACTAAAGTTTATGAAAACTCTAAGTGTTCATTTAAAGAAATTTCTCGAACCAAATTGTTTTGGTGCGGAATCCGATAAAACTGAGGTAAGAAAATTTTATGCGCCCAAGGCGGATAAGAGGAACAAGAAAATGGTTCCGACCAAAGAGTCTTGATTGATCAAGACAAGGCATAACAAGGCTAATCACCCACTATGTCTAAAGTAAGTTATGACGATTTACTGGATGAATTTTCATAAAATCTTTCATGAAAATGATGATAATAGTCTATATGACTCCTCAGCACAATTTGAAAATTTTTACTCTTGTGAGTGGTGTATCGGGTAGCATGTAATGATGTGTATGAATGGTGTAAGCAGTATAGTGTAAGGTGTAAGGTGAATTTCGGGGAAGAAATTCTTAGAAGAAGAGGTGAATGTGACAACCCGAGAATTTGGACAATTTAATAAAATCTTAAGAGTTTGAATAAAGATTGAATAATAAGACCTAGACTAGAAAATAGGTAAGGATTTTATATTATAATATTTTGGGTATTTAAATAATTATATTTGCATAAGAAATTATGTGTAACATATTTATTTTGCAATTATAAAATAAATATGTAATTTAAGTATGTTATGTTGTATTTTATATAATTTATATATCAAAGATTGGTTATAGTATTGAAGAGTTTTAGTATTTAAAATATATATACTAACATTAGAGATTAATTTTTATTATCTCAATTTATTTTGAACCTAATTAAAGAAAGTTTGATTGGGTTATAAAATTAAATGTACATAAATAATTATTTAAATTCCAAAATGAGTGGAATGAAAATCCTAATTAAATAATTAGGGTAGGATAAAATTTATCTATTGGATCATGCTATTTTGACATAGCCCAAACAATTTAATTAGAGAGCCCAAAAAAGAAATCAAATAGCCCAAGCTATGGCCCAATTTATATGGACCTTCTAGATGGTTAATTAACAAGTAAATTAATAAATAAAATTGGCCAAATATGGAGCATTGATCCGGCAAGCTAAGGGGAAAATAAGCACATGATACACTTCATTAGTTTCCATTTTTTTAGTCAATGGGTTGTTTACCAACCCACCTAAAAACCTCTAGCCTTTTATAGCTTAATACATTATTATCAACCAAGGCAAGCAAGCTAAGATATTGGGAAATTAATAGAAATATACAAGTTATATCTATATATTCTAATTGCCTATGAATACTCCCATATATTTTTTTAAAGAAACTTTTCAATTATTCCTACAAGTTATCTAGCATAAAGCAAAAAGAAAAGTAAAAGAAGGAAATAGAGAGTGAAGAAAACGTGAGAGGCCTTGAAGGAGGGAAGAAAAATTTCCTTGATGCCATCAAGAGTTATCTCATACTTTGGTAAAACAAGAAGGTGTGCTTTTAGATCTATGTAAAAATATTAAATCTCAAACTTTAATTTCATGTGTTTTGTTGGTTTTACAAAATAAAGACCTTATGCTCATGAACTTTCAAAACTCTTGATTTACTGGTTTTTAGTGCATCATGTTTGGATCTTACATTTTTGGGTGTTTAAAAGCTTGATCAAGAGAAAGAAAAGCAAAACAGTTTTCAAACCTTAGAAAATTAGTGGACTGCTGCCACAAAAAGGAAATTTCGGGATAACTTAGATATTCCAAAAAATTCTGGGCTTTTGATATGTTATAGTACACTGAATAAGCTTTCCATAAACTCTGGAACGGACTAAATCCGACTTCGGAGGAGAGAGTTATGACATTTCAAAGTAGTAGTGTCAAAACTGTCCAACAAGTGCGGTGCAGTCCACTTAAATGGAATTTCTGGGCTGATATGTTCGGAATCTAGAAAAAGGTTAGTAGAGAAGAGTTGTAGTCCCAGAAGTTAGCTTCGCGTGGGCTCAAGAATCGCCTAAAAATGTTTTAAAAACGAATAAGTTATGACTGTTTTAGCGAAAGAGAGTAAATCTAGGAAAAATGTTAAAATCGTTATGAACGTCCATTTTTGGCAAATTATTTGGACGGCTTAAAAAACCCCAAATGGGGATTTCATATTTTTTAAAAATAGACTCATATGATACGAAAAACATATCCAAAATTGGAATCAATCTGATAAACGACCAAATGAGTGAAAATCGCATAAGTAAGCTAGCTTGATAAGCGCATCGAGTATAAAAGAAATGACAATGCCAAGCTAGTCGTGCCGCCTTACCTTGACCGCCAGGTAGTGTTGTGATGTGGTTCGATGTCCTTTTCGCACACTATTTTGATTAGTTTCAGTGATCCATTTTCAAGGTGTAATTTTTTTCTAAAATACTATGCCATGAGGTCTATAATACCCCCGAATTTTCGCTGATAAATGACTAAGGATTTTAGAATTAAAAATGAGCGAACATGCATGTCAGAATTAAAATTTTAGCGAACGCCGAGCGTCGGCTCGTCGAGCAATTTTGATGTTCGACGTTCCGAATCGACTTCCGATGAAATAATAAATATTAATAAATCTAATAAAATCCTACGGGACGAGATTTGGCTATAAATGATATTTTACGCCGATAAACTTCCTTTCAGGCATAAATAAAGCAATAAAAATATGTAATAAATATAAATTACATATTTAAGTGAAATAAAAACTACAATTGCTTATAAAATTATATTATGGTATAAGAAAAAATTTAAAGTTATTTTTAATAACTTTTGATATTTTAATGATGAAATTCATTAATAAATTTATATTAATGATAGTTAATTTATTTAATAAATATATTAAATAAATTATGGAAAAATAAAATTAGTGTTTTAAAAATCATATAAAAATGATTTAAGTGTTATAAAAATATTTTAAGTTATAAAATATAACTTTTTATATTTTGTCATGCAAATATTACTCTCTCCTTTCCTTAATATATGTCGTTTTAGAGTTGTGCACAAGTATTAAGGAAATGATTGTAAAACATTAAATATACTATCAATTGTCTATATTACTCTTGTATTGGAAAAAGAGAGTGTTATTTATAGGGCAAAAAATAGTGAGAGAACCAAAGTTATATTTATTACTTGGGATAATATTGAAAACTAAGCAATTAATGCTTACTTGAAATTCTCAAACGACTTATATTTAGGAACAAAAATATTTTTCTAAAACGACTTATATTAAGGAATGGAGGGAGTAATATTTTAATATTAAAAGCAATTATCGGATAATGGATTTAAGTGTTTAAAATCATATAAATATGATTTTAAGGTATTAAAAATACTTTGTAATATTATAAATATATTATAATATTATGTTATGATTTAAATTAATATTTAGTATTAAATAAATATTAATGATAAAGGAATTATGAGGTATTTAATTCCTTTAAATACGATATTAATGATTGAAAAATTATGATAAATGGTAATAATTACTTGAAAATTATTACGAGCTTATGAAAAATAATTTGGACCGATAATAAATTATCTAAGATATCGTGAACCGGTTTAGATCTAGTCTTAATGATTTTAGACTCGAGTTTTGTCCCATTAGGCCGTCGGGATGTCGATTTGTAATCGGGTTCAAGTCGATCGCAATAGTTCGATTTGGATATTATGTGTGTTGTAGACTGATAGGGTTATGTGTTTAGGTTATTCTATGTATATATATATAATAGTATTATATTGTGATGATATTATTCTAATTTGTATATCGATATTATTTATATATTAGGTCTTCAGACAGAGCTTAATAAATTGTGTAACGATAATCAATGAAACATGCAAGTTTTTCTTAACTCTACTTAGAGTTGTTTCATTCAGATATGCTTATGGTTAATCATTGCTGATTGTCATGTCTAAGAATTATAGAATTGTACTCTGTACATATTGCATGTATAAGTCAGGTATGAAAGGCTGATCACCTTCATTACCATTCGGTCCAGATATATTTGTTCATGTTCAATACTTGTTCAGTCAAAAGTTTGTTCGTGCTAATTCACAACTATATTGTTGAATTATAGCCAGCTTATTATTCAAACTCTTTAAATCATGATATATCCTTAAATAAAATTTAAACTTGTTGGGTAACCTTCATGATCATCCTTGCTATATCATGATAAACATTGCAGATTAAGGCGAATACGTCGGACACAAGGAAAGGTTAAAGACAGTTCCAGCTTTAAGTTTATGTGTGCGGCTTAATTTGTAAAAGCATAGTATGATAATATCTTTGTATGTCAAATAGAATAATAAATCGTGTATAAGTTAAGGTTACTCGACCTTGAGGAATAGTGTGTAAAGTTTATTGTATAAACAATTTATGTTTATATCTTCCGCAATAGTTATAGAATGATTATACCAGATCCGTGGTGATTTGGGACCTGGATTCGGGGCTGTCACAGTTGGTATCAAAGCTGTTGGTTATGAACCTTAGGTAGGAATACCTTAGACCAATAACCGCAGTGATCAGGATAAGATCTAACTCACATAGAGTTATTTGGTCAGTAAAATTCAAAGACGACTCTCGGCGAGTTGTCAAAATACAGAGTTCCCTAACTCGATAATAAAAGGTGAAGCAAAGAGAGATGAGTAGATCGAGTCTAAAAGACTAAAAGTACAGGGATAGGAGGTCGTAAAACAAAACAATCAAGACATAGAAATGAATCGTAATATATACGATGAGATCACCCCATAATTTGATAAGGTGATAGCAGGGAAAAGAATCAATTTGATGATTGGTAAGTTTACAACAAGATTATTGTGTGAATTGGTACAGAATCAAGAAAAGATTATGAATACGAGTTGAATGAATTCGTATTGAGAAGGGAGTTAAGATTAGGTGGGAATTTCAATTGAGGACTCATGTCAACAGCTGAGTTGTATGATTCCTTGTATGGGCGGGGAATTGTACTTGGTGTAAAAACCACTTAGTTTCTAGTACTGATAATCATTGAAATGTCTGTGTCGCGCTATTTGCTATATGCATGTTAAGAGGGTAATTCTTTTCTCATGTATATAACAGATATATAGCTTATAGGTAGAGAATATAAGGTTAAGTACGAGTTCTTAAAACTCACACTTATGTTACGCTTCGTGACTCGTAGTTATATGAAATGTTTATGAACCCCTCAACGAATGGACGTTAAAGGTCTGACTAGGGTAAGTTCTTAAACTCATATAATTGTGGAAAGTTCTTGAACTCATGAGTGTGGTTTGACGAACTGGGAATAGTTATGTGTGAATGGAGAATTGAGGATAATAGGAATAGATAGACTATTTAAGCAAATGATTATTAGCGGAAACATTAAGTTTTCCAAAACTCCTAGCTATGCTAGACTTCAAAATTTTGACATCAAGCTAAAAACGCACTATGTGCTTTTGAAAAAAAAAACAAAAAAAAAATATAAACTCGTAATAATTTTTGGAACGGTTTAAAGTATAGTCTATGCTACTTATTTCGGCTAGACGCAAATGATTTGAAATATCAAAATATATTTTTATTTATCACTCATGTACTATGTAACCTGGTGCAGAGATGATAAAAAGTTGATAGAATTATAAATACATAAATACTTAGTGTGAATTGATCCAAAAATCATTGTTCCACTATTGTATGATGTATTATGACAAAGTCATACGATGATGACATCCTCAAACGGACTGTTAATACAGTACGACATCATGAAATCATTCTCAAAAATGTTTTTCAAAATTTTAATTTGCCAACGGCGTTTGGCTACACCTAAATAATTTGATTGAATGGAATTATTGATATGAGTCTACGTTATTCGATTCAGCTAGACTAAAGTTTATGAAAACTCTAAGTGTTCATTTAAAGAAATTTCCCGAACCAAATTGTTTTGGTGCGGAATCCGATAAAATTGAGGTAAGAAAATTTTATGCGCCCAAGGCGGATAAGAGGAACAAGAAAATGGTTCCGACCAGCAGTACTTGATTAGTACAAGGCATAACGGGCTAATCACCCACTATGTCCGTAAGTTATGACAGTTTACGGATGAATTTTCATAAAATCTTTGCGAAAATGACAGACAATAGTCTATATGACTCCTCAGCACAATTTGAAATTTTTTACTCTTGTGAGTGGTGTATCGGGTAGCATGTAATGATGTGTATGAATGGTGTAAGCAGTATAGTGTAAGGTGTAAGGTGAATTTCGGGGAAGAAATTCTTAGAAGAAGAGGTGAATGTGACAACCCGAGAATTTGGACAATTTAATAAAATCTTAAGAGTTTGAATAAAGATTGAATAATAAGACCTAGACTAGAAAATAGGTAAGGATTTTATATTATAATATTTTGGGTATTTAAATAATTATATTTGCATAAGAAATTATGTGTAACATATTTATTTTGCAATTATAAAATAAATATGTAATTTAAGTATGTTATGTTGCATTTTATATAATTTATATATCAAAGATTGGTTATAGTATTGAAGAGTTTTAGTATTTAAAATATATATACTAACATTAGAGATTAATTTTTATTATCTCAATTTATTTTGAACCTAATTAAAGAAAGTTTGATTGGGTTATATAATTAAATGTACATAAATAATTATTTAAATTCCAAAATGAGTGGAATGAAAATCCTAATTAAATAATTAGGGTAGGATAAAATTTATCTATTGGATCATGCTATTTTGACATAGCCCAAACAATTTAATTAGAGAGCCCAAAAAAGAAATCAAATAGCCCAAGCTATGGCCCAATTTATATGGACCTTCTAGATGGTTAATTAACAAGTAAATTAATAAATAAAATTGGCCAAATATGGAGCATTGATCCGGCAAGCTAAGGGGAAAAGAAGCACATGATACACTTCATTAGTTTCCATTTTTTTGGTCAATGGGTTGTTTACCAACCCACCTAAAAAGCCCTAGCCTTTTATAGCTTAATACATTATTATCAACCAAGGCAAGCAAGCTAAGATATTGGGAAATTAATAGAAATATACAAGTTATATCTATATATTCTAATTGCCTATGAATACTCCCATATATTTTTTTAAAGAAACTTTTCAATTATTCCTACAAGTTATCTAGCATAAAGCAAAAAGAAAAGCAAAAGAAGGAAATAGAGAGTGAAGAAAACGTGAGAGGCCTTGAAGGAGGGAAGAAAAATTTCCTTGATGCCATCAAGAGTTATCTCATACTTTGGTAAAACAAGAAAGTGTGCTTTTAGATCAATGTAAAAATATTAAATCTCAAACTTTAATTTCATGTGTTTTGTTGGTTTTACAAAATAAAGACCTTATGCTCATGAACTTTCAAAACTCTTGATTTACTGGTTTTTAGTGCATCATGTTTGGATCTTACATTTTTGGGTGTTTAAAAGCTTGATCAAGAGAAAGAAAAGCAAAACAGGTTTTCAAACCTTAGAAAATTAGTGGATCACGCCACAAAAAGGAAATTTCGGGATAACTTAGATATTCCAAAAATTACGGGCTTTTGATATGTTATAGTACCTTGAATAAGCTTTCCATAAACTCTGGAATGGACTAAATCCGACTTGAGGAGAGAGTTATGACATTTCAAAGTAGTAGTGTCAAATGCATCCAACAAGTGCGGTGCGATCCACTTAAACGGAATTTCTGGGCTGATATGTTCGGAATCTAGAAAAAGGTTAGTAGAGAAGAGTTGTAGTCCCAGAAGTTAGCTTCGCGTGGGCTCAATAATCGCCTAAAAATGTTTTAAAAACGAATAAGTTATGACTATCTTAGCGAAAGAGAGTAAATCTAGGAAAAATGTTAAAATCGTTATGAACGTCCATTTTTGGCAAATTATTTGGGCTGCTTAAAAAACCCCAAATGGGGGTTTCATATTTTTTAAAAATAGTCTCATATGATACGAAAAAGATATCCAAAATTGGAATCAATCTGATAAATGACCAAGGCGTGAGAAAATCGCGAAGTAGCTAGCTTGATAAAGCGCTGCAGTGAGTATAAAGACAGCCAAAGCAAATACCATGCGCTTCGCCTAGCCGCCCAGGGCCGTGTTGTGATGTGGTTCGATGTCCTTTTCGCACACTATTTTGATTAGTTTCAGTGACCCATTTTCACGGTGTAATTTTTTTCTAAAATACTATGCCATGAGGTCTATAATACCCCCGAATTTTCGCTGATAAATGACTAAGGATTTGAGAATTAAAAATGAACGAACATGCATGTCAGAATTAAAATTTTAGCGAACGCCGAGCGTCGGCTCGTCGAGCAAATTTGACGTTCGATGTTCCGAATCGACTTCCGACGAAATAATAAATATTAATAAATCTAATAAAATCCTACGGGACGAGATTTGGCTATAAATGATATTTTACGCCGATAAACTTCCTTTCAGGCATAAATAAAGCAATAAAAATATGTAATAAATATAAATTACATATTTAAGTGAAATAAAATCTACAATTGCTTATAAAATTATATTATGGTATAAGAAAAAATTTTAAGTTATTTTAATAACTTTTGATATTTTGTGATGAAATTCATTAACAAATTTATATTAATGATAGTTAATTTATTTAATAAATATATTAAATAAATTATGGAAAAATAGAATTAGTGTTTAAAAAACCATATAAAAATGATTTAAGTGTTATAAAAATATTTTAAGGTATAAAATATAACTTTTTATATTTTGTCATGCAAATATTACTCCCTCCTTTCCTTAATATAGGTCGTTTTAGAGTTGTGCACAAGTATTAAGGAAATGATTGTAAAACATTAAATATACTATCAATTGTCTATATTACTCTTGTATTGGAAAAAGAGAGTGCTATTTATAGGGCAAAAAATAGTGAAAGAACCAAAGTTATATTTATTACTTGGGATAATATTGAAAACTAAGCAATTAATGCTTACTTGAAATTCTCAAACGACTTATATTTAGGAACAAAAATATTTTTATAAAACGACTTATATTAAGGAATGGAGGGAGTAATATTTTAATATTAAAAGCAATTATCGGATAATGGATTTAAGTGTTTAAAAATCATATAAATATGATTTTAAGGTATTAAAAATACTTTGTAATATTATAAATATATTATAATATTATGTTATGATTTCCATTAATATTTAGTATTAAATAAATATTAATGATAAAGGAATTATGAGGTATTTAATTCCTTTAAATACGATATTAATGATTGAAAAATTATGATAAATGGTAATAATTACTTGAAAATTATTACGAGCTTATGAAAAATAATTTGACTGATAATAAATTATCTAAGATATCTGTGAACCAGTTTAGATCTAGTCTTAATGATTTTAGACTCGAGTTTTGTCCGACTAGACCGTCGGGATGTCAGATTTGTGTCGGGTTCAAGTCAGACTGCAATAGTTTGACTGGATATTATGTGTGTTGTAGACTGATAGGGTTATGTGTTTAGGTTATTCTATGTATATATATATAATAGTATTATATTGTGATGATATTATTCTAATTTGTATATCGATATTATTTATATATTAGGTCTTCAGACAGAGCTTAATAAATTGTGTAACGATAATCAATGAAACATGCAAGTTTTTCTTAACTCTACTTAGAGTTGTTTCATTCAGATATGCTTATGGTTAATCATTGCTGATTGTCATGTCTAGGAATTATAGAATTGTACTTTGTACATATTGCATGTATAAGTCAGGTATGAAAGGCTGATCACCTTCATTACCATTCGGTCCAGATATATTTGTTCATGTTCAATACTTGTTCAGTCAAAAGTTTGTTCGTGCTAATTCACAACTATATTGTTGAATTATAGCCAGCTTATTATTCAAACTCTTTCAATCATGATATATCCTTAAATAAAATTTAAACTTGTTGGGTAACCTTCATGATCATCCTTGCTATATCATGATAAACATTGCAGATTAAGGCGAATACGTCGGACACAAGGAAAGGTTAAAGATAGTTCCAGCTTTAAGTTTATGTGTGCGGCTTAATTTGTAAAAGCATAGTATGATAATATCTTTGTATGTCAAATAGAATAATGAATCGTGTATAAGTTAAGGTTACTCGACCTTGAGGAATAGTGTGTAAAGTTTATTGTATAAACAATTTATGTTTATATCTTCCGCAATAGTTATAGAATGATTATACCAGATCCGTAGTGATTTGGGACCTGGATTCGGGGCTGTCACAATTGGTATCAAAGCTGTTGGTTATGAACCTTAGGTAGGAATACCTTAGTCCAATAACCGCAGTGATCAGGATAAGATCTAACTCACATAGAGTTATTTGGTCAGTAAAATTCAAAGACGACTCTCGGCGAGTTGTCAAAATACAGAGTTCCCTAACTCTGATAATAAAGGTGAACAGTAGAGATGAGTAGATCGAGTCTAAAAGACTAAAAGTACAGGGATAGGAGGTCGTAAAACAAAACGATCAAGACATAGAAATGAATCGTAATATATACGATGAGATCACCCCGTGATTTGATAAGGTGATAGCAGGGAAAAGAATCAATTTGATGATTGGAAAGTTTACAACAAGATTATTGTGTGAATTGGTACAGAATCAGGAAAAGATTATGAATACGAGTTGAATGAATTTGTATTGAGGACTCATGTCAACAGCTGAGTTGTATGATTCCTTGTATGGGCGGGGAATTGTACTTGGTGTAAAAACCACTTAGTTTCTAGTACTGATAATCATTGAAATGTCTGTGTCGCGCTATTTGCTATATGCATGTTAAGAGGGTAATTCTTTTCTCATGTATATATGAGATATATATAGTTATAGGTAGAGAATATAAGGTTAAATCACGAGTTCTTAAAACTCACACTTATGTTACGTTAAGTGACTCAGTAGTTATATGAAATGTTTATGAACCCCTCGTGAATGGACGTTAAAGGTCCGACTAGGTAAGTTCTTAAACTCATATAATTGTGGAAAGTTCTTGAACTCATGAGTGTGGTTTGACGAACTGGGAATAGTTATGTGTGAATGGAGAATTGAGGATAATAGGAATAGATAGACTATTTAAGCAAATGATTATTAGCGGAAACATTAAGTTTTCCAAAACTCCTAGCTATGCTAGACTTCAAAATTTTGACATCAAGCTAAAACGCACTATATGTGCTTTTGAAAAAAAAAACAAAAAAAAAATATAAACTCATAATAATTTTTGGAACGGTTTAAAGTATAGTCTATGCTACTTATTTCGGCTAGACGCAAATGATTTGAAATATCAAAATATATTTTTATTTATCACTCATGTACCATGTAACCTGGTGCAAAGATGATAAAAAGTTGATAGAATTATAAATACATAAATACTTAGTGTGAATTGATCCAAAAATCATTGTTCCACTATTGTATGATGTATTATGACAAAGTCATACGATGATGACATTCTCAAAGCAGATTTTAATCTAAAGACGACATCATGAAATCATTCTCAAAAATGTTTTTCAAAATTTTAATTTGCCAACAGCGTTTGGCACACCTAAATAATTGATTGAATGGAATTATTGATATAAGTCTACGCTTATTCGATTCAAATTTAGACTAAAGTTTATGAAAACTCTAAGTGTTCATTTAAAGAAATTTCCGAACCAAATTGTTTTAAAAGTAAATCGATAAAACCGAGGTAAAAAAATTTTTTATGCCCAAGGCGAGATAAGAGGAACAAGAAAATGGTTCCGACCAAAGAAGATTGATCAAGACAAGGCATAACAGGCTAATCACCCACTATGTAAAGTAAGTTATGACGGTTCTATGGATGAATTTTCATAAAATCTTTGCGAAAATGATGATAATAGTCTATATGACTCCTCAAAGATAATTTAAAAATTTTTACTCTTGTGAGTGGTGTATCGGGTAGCATGTAATGATGATGTATGAATGAATGGTGTAAGCGATATAGTGTAAGGTGTAAGGTGAATTTTGGGAAGAAATTCTTAGAAGAAGAGGTGAATGTGACAACCCGAGAATTTGGACAATTTAATAAAATCTTAAGAGTTTGAATAAAGATTGAATAATAAGACCTAGACTAGAAAATAGGTAAGGATTTTATATTATAATATTTTGGGTATGTAAATAATTATATTTGCATAAGAAATTATGTGTAACATATTTATTTTGTAATTATAAAATAAATATGTAATTTAAGTATGTTATGTTGTATTTTATATAATTTATATATCAAAGATGGGTTATAGTATTGAAAAGTTTTAGTATTTAAAATATATATACTAACATTAGAGATTAATTTTATTATCTCAATTTATTTTGAACCTAATTAAAGAAAGTTTGATTGGGTTATATAATTAAATGTACATAAATAATTATTTAAATTTCAAAATGAGTGGAATGAAAATCCTAATTAAATAATTAGGGTAGGATAAAATTTATCTATTGGATCATGCTATTTTGACATAGCCCAAACAATTTAATTAGAGAGCCCAAAAAAGAAATCAAATAGCCCAAGCTATGGCCCAATTTATATGGACCTTCTAGATGGTTAATTAACAAATAAATTAATAAATAAAATAGGCCAAATATGGAGCATTGATCCGGCAAGCTAAAGGGAAAAGAAGCACATGATACACTTCATTAGTTTCCATTTTTTTGGTCAATGGGTTATTTACCAACCCACCTAAAAAGCCCTAGCCTTTAATAGCTTAATACATTATTATCAACCAAGGCAAGCAAGCTAAGATATTGGGAAATTAATAGAAATATACAAGTTATATCTATATATTCTAATTGCCTATGAATACTCCCATATATTTTTTTAAAGAAACTTTTCAATTATTCCTACAAGTTATCTAGCATAAAGCAAAAAGAAAAGCAAAAGAAGGAAATAGAGAGTGAAGAAAACGTGAGAGGCCTTGAAGGAGGGAAGAAAAATTTCCTTGATGCCACCAAGAGTTATCTCATACTTTGGTAAAACAAGAAGGTGTGCTTTTAGATCAATGTAAAAATATTAAATCTCAAACTTTAATTTTATGTATTTTGTTGGTTTTATAAAATAAAGACCTTATTCTCATGAACTTTTAAAACTCTTGATTTACTGGTTTTCAGTGCATCATGTTTGGATCTTACACTTTTGGGTGTTTAAAAGCTTGATCAAGAGAAAGAAAAACAAAACAGTTTTCAAACCTTAGAAAATTAGTGGACTGCTGCCACAAAAAGGAAATTTCGGGATTAATTAGATATTCCAGAAAATTCTGGGCTTTTGATATGTTATAGTACACTGAATAAACTTTCCATAGACTCTGGAACGGACTAAATCCGACTTCGGAGGAGCGAGTTATGATATTTCAAAGTAGTAGTGTCAAAACTGTCCAACAAGGGCGGTGTAGTCCATTTAAACGGAATTTCTGGGCTGATATGTTCGGAATCTGGAAAAAGGTCAGTAGAGACGAGTTGTAGTCCCGGAAGTTAGCTTCGCGTGGGCTCAAGAATCGCCTAAAAATGTTTTAAAATGAATAAGTTATGACAGTTTTAGCGAAAGAAGGTAAATTTGGGAAAAATGTTAAAATCGTTACGAACGTCCATTTTTGGCAAATTATTTGAACTGCTTAAAAAATCCCAAATGGTGGTTTCATATTTTTAAAAAATATTCTCATATGATACGAAAAACATATCCAAAATTGGAATCAATCTGATAAACGAGCAAGGCGTGAGAAAATCGCGAAGTAGCTAGCTTGATAAGCGCACTGACAAAGAAGAAGAAGAAGCAGCCAGTGACGTAATACAAGACGTCTGCCGCCTGCCTTGACGCCGGCGCCGTCAGGGTCTTTGTGGTTCGACGTCCTTTTCGCACACTGTTTTGATTAGTTTCAGTGATCCATTTTCACGGTGTAAAATTTTTTAAAAAAATCCTATGCCATGAGGTCTATAATACGCCCGAATTTTCGCTGATATATGAATAAGGATTTGAGAATTAAAAATGAACGAACATGCATGTCAGAACTAAAATTTTAGCGAACGTCGAGCGTTGGCTCGTCGAGCGATTTTGACGTTCGACGTTCCGAATCGACTTCCGGCGAAATAATAAGTATTAATAAATGTAATAAAATCCTACGGGACGAGATTTGGCTATAAATGATATTTTACGCCGATAAACTTCCTTTCAGGCATAAATAAAGTAATAAAAATATGTAATAAATATAAATTACATATTTAAGTAAAATAAAAACTACAATTGCTTATAAAATTATATTATGGTATAAGAAAATATTTTAAGTTATTTTTAATAACTTTTGATATTTTGTGATGAAATTCATTAATAAATTTATATTAATTATAATTAATTTATTTAATAAATATATTAAATAAATTATGGAAAAATATAATTAATGCTTTAAAAATCGTATAAAATGATTTAAGTGTTATAAAAATATTTAAGTTATAAAATATAACTTTTGATATTTTTTCATGAAAATATTAATATTTTAATATTAAAAGCAATTATCGGATAATGGATTTATGTTTTAAAAATCATATAAATATGATTTTAAGGTATTAAAAATACTTTATAATATTATATATATAATATATTATGTTATGATTTGCATTAATATTTAGTATTAAATAAATATTAATGATAAAAGAATTATGTGGTATTTAATCCAATTAAATACGATATTAATGATTGAAAAATTATGATAAATGGTAATAATTACTTGAAAATTATTACGAGCTTGTGAAAAATAATTTGACTGATAATAAATTATCTAAGATATCTGTGAACCAGTTTAGATCGAGTTTTAATGATTTTAGACTCGAGTTTTGTCCGACTAGATCGTCGAGATGTCAGATTTGTGTTGGGTTCAACTCAGACTGCAATAGTTTGACTGGATACCAAGTCTTATGTGTGTTGTATACTGATAGGGTTATGTATTATATGTTTAGGTTATTCTATGTATATATATATATATATATATATAATAGTATTATATTGTGATGATATTATTCTAATTTGTATATCAATATTATTTATATATTAGGTCTTCAGACAAAGCTTAATAAATTGCGTAACGATAATCAACGAAACATACAAGTTTTTCTTAACTCTACTTAGAGTTGTTTCATTCAGATATGCTTATGGTTAATCATTGCTGATTGTCATGTCTAAGAATTGTAGAATTGTACTCTGTACATATTGCATGTATAAGTCAGGTATGAAAGGTTGATCACCTTCATTACCATTCGGTCCATATATATTTCTTCATGTTCAATACTTGTTCAGTCAAAAGTTTATTAGTGCTAATTCACAACTATATTGTTGAATTATAGCCATCTTATTATTTATACTCTTTCAATCATGATATATCCTTAAATAAAATTTAAACTTGCCGGGCAACCTTCATGCTCACCATTACTATATCATGAAAATATTGCAAATTAAGGCGAATACGTCGGACACAAGGAAAGGTTAAAGACAGTTCTAGCTTTAAGTTTATGTGTGCGGCTTAATTTGTAACAGCATAGTATGATAATATCTTTGTATGTAAGATAGAATAATGAATCATGTATAAGTTAAGGTTACTCAACCTTGGGGAATAGTGTGTAAAGTTTATTGTATAAATAATTTATGTTTATATCTTTCGCAATAGTTATAGAATGATTGTACTAGATCCGTGGTGATTTGGGACCCGGATTTGGGGCTGTCACATCTAATCCTGCTCCTGTCTCTCGAGAAGAGTTCGACGGTTTAAGCAAGAAAATTATAGATTTGGATGTTCTACTTAAAGAACTACACCAGTCTACTTAGGGTTCACGAATACCCATACATACAGAATCCTCTACACATGGATGAACACAAGGTTCGGATAAAACAATTTCGGAACTTCAAATGGATACAACCAACAAATTTCTTGAAAACACCCATCTCAAAGAATATCCAGACACTGGTAATATCAGGAAAAAAGTCGTTCAAATGGAAGAGACTATTCAGTCTATATAAGGGATTGGAGCACACGAGAGTGTTTCCTATTCTGATCTTTATATATTCCCTGGTGTTCATTATGCAGAGAAGTTCAAGACTCCTAACTTGGAAAAGTATGATGAGTTGGGAGATCCTTACAGACACTTGAAGGTATTCATTAGAGAACTCAGATCTTATGGCGAGGATGAAAAGCTCAGAATGAAGCTGTTCCAAAAGAGTCTAGTTGGAGAGGTCCGATCATGGTATACCAGATTAGACAATTCTAAAATACGTAGCTGGGATGTGACGCCCCCAAAACAGGTATACATCACCCATTCTGGGTTGCCAGATAAATGGTACATAAATCAAATACAAACTTAATTATACAACTGTCGTGTAAAATACGATAAAACATAATCTGAGAGTTTAAACAAGAATATTGTCATCTAGACAATATCCACACTCAATGGAGTCCTCATTACAATTATTATCACACTATTTCGCAGAATAGTGAGGACTACTAAAACAACCATCTGGACCGTCAATTCGTTCCCCGACTCGTCCCAGCTATATTCTCATTTCGTAAAGAGAACAGTGAAAGAAAGGGTGAGCTCAACTAGTCCAGTAAGAAATATTATGACTAAGATAATGCAAAATAAATTATCCTTAGCCTTTAACAGTATAACAACTGATAGAATACAATAGATAACAAGTTTTAGATCAACAACTGCAGCAGAATAAGCAATCCATTAGAAGAGTCAAGTAGAACATAAAATTTACTATCTTCTATGATTTAAAAAGTTTTTCATCAACTTTATCGCTGAGACTCAGCTTAATAAATAAAATCGAATCATCCCTGCACCACGTCCAAGGATATTCATGTAATCATCAATGGTAATGATTATACCGAATAATCCCTGGTCATAATCATACCAACAACTGTCCATCAATGAACTACAGGCCAATGAGGACTTTTACCACATCATTCGTTACATTACGGTCATGATTATACCGAATAATCCCTGGTCATAATCATACCAAGTCCATCTATGCACGTAAGCCAAAGATGACTTTAATCACAATATAAGAATGAGGATGATGACAATAACATAATAATTCAATAAAACAAGTTCAAGGATAAATTTTAAAGATTTATAATTTAATTTATCCAGAAATCAATAACGTCCAAATTGTCAACATGATTCTGCTTTTTAGAGTAAAATTTGAAAATAATATTCATGTACCAAAAATAATTTGGACAGAAAAGAATCAATTTTTTGTCGTGAATAGTACTTCAGGAATAGTACCCCATGAATAGTACCCCGACATGAAAAGTGTCCCGAATACCCGAGTGAATGATACTAGAGTGAATAGTAATCGGGTGAATAGTAATCCATAAATAGTAACTTATGAATAGTACTCTGGCACGAAAAGTGCCCCGAATACCCGAGTGAATAATACTAGAGTTAATAGTAACCAGGTGAATAGTAACTCGTGAATAGTAACTCGTAAAAAAAATACCAAAGAAAATGATATTCCATGACAAGTACAAAAGAAATGATATCTCATACGAGTATAATAGAATATACGAAACTGCAAATGGATTTTCATCCGCCATGCGGTAATCCACGTAGACAGATCATTTCCACAATTTAATAAAGAATGAATACGAAGGGTCATTCACCATGTATGCGGTAATTCACATAGACAAGTTATTCCAACAGAATAATAAATAATGGAACCAGTCACGTGCGAATAAGATGCAGAAAAGTTATTCCAATGTAATAATAAAGAATGGAATAACAATGAATTCACTGAGCATGCGATAGACCGCACAGACAGGTTATTCCAACAAAATAATAAAGAATGGAACCAGGTCATGCGTAATCCGCATAGATAGGAATATAGTTTTGATAATTGCACGTTTTGGGGCTCAAAATATTACAGTATAATACCTTCCTCTTTTTCTTTTTTTTTTAATTTAGTCCTGCAAGTATTATCAAACTTGCACTACCTCCCCTAATAGTAAATCATGTGAATCAATAGTAAATCATGTGACTCAATAGTTCTGGACAAGTGAAAATACGAATTACAGTATAGTACCTCCATCTATACCTCCATTTTTAACTTAATCATGCAAGTATTATCAA
This sequence comes from Panax ginseng, assembly GCA_020205605.1. Taxonomy (NCBI): domain Eukaryota; kingdom Viridiplantae; phylum Streptophyta; class Magnoliopsida; order Apiales; family Araliaceae; genus Panax; species Panax ginseng. Next base: position 116,603,017 of record CM035129.1, on the reverse strand, counting down.
TCTTGCACCAACTCCCCTAATAGTAAATGAATATGAATCAATAGTACACACATGTGAACAAATAGTTATAATCATGTGAATTAATAGCAATTAATTGCTCATTTATCCGATTAATTACCCGATTGGTCAATATAACCTTCAGACATCAATTATTATCGAAATAAATGTCGATTTCCACTAACACTAACAATCCCAACATAATGGAAATATTTTTATCAACAATTTCATTTTTGAATTTTTGAAGTTTGACTTTTTCCAAAAAAGTCAACTGTTGACTTTTTTTTGCAAAAAAGTCAACCCCGAGAAATTTTGTTTTAATAGTCTATTTTTACTAATTTCATCATTCCGGACTCAAATATCACGTTCGTGTCTCCAAATTCAACTTTGAACTCAAATTTTATTTTTAATAACATTTATTCATTATTATTATAACTCGCAATATTAACAATCAGATCGTTCCCAGGAAAGAGGGGGCTTTCCGATAAGGATTTCTCCTTATTGGCGCGCAATTAGGTGACCAAACCTCTCCTTGACAGAACTTCTAGACATTGTTAATTATGCAAATAATAATATGAATAACTTATCATCTCAATTATTGATTTAATAATATATAAAATATTGACAATAATTGAATTAAATAACGTGAGATATTATACAACAATTACTGTAGCAATAATAAAACTGAGTGTCTTCTCACGTAAGCATCAATAATCAAAAATACTGTACAATACCGTGTGCTACAATGCAACCACGCGTATTACTTTACTTTTATCACTGATTATTTTATGAAAACTTTCTTACTCTGAAAACTTTCAAATATCACCTTTAACTTTAATCTTTTATCAATTTAACTATTTACGAAAATAGAAAAATTGAATACTTTTATTTCATAAAATTCGGGATCTCACAATCTCCCCTCCTTATGAAATTTTTCCCTCAAAATTTATGTACCTGGTAGTTCGAAGAGATGAGAATACTTTACTCTCTATTCGGATTATACCTTCCCAGTTATTTCCTTTGTATCATGATTTTCCCATTGCTCATCTCCTGTATTTCAGATGTCATTCTAGAATACATCTTCAAAACGAAGGTTAATTGACATGCCATATATTATCCCTATATTCTGACCGACCATTTAAATAACACATAAACTTAGGTAGGTCATACTAGCGAAGGAATTACCCGTCTCTCCCCTCCTAGTTCTAGTCTCAAATCTCAGCCAGGGATCATAATCCTATGCTTTGACACCAACTGTGACGCCCCCAAAACAGGTATACATCACTCATTCTGGGTCGCCAGATAAATGGTACATAAATCAAATACAAACTTAATTATACAACTATCGTGTAAAATACGATAAAACATAATCTGAGAGTTTAAACAAGAATATTGTCATCTAGACAATATCCACACTCAATGGAGTCCTCATTACAATTATTATCACACTATTTCACAGAATAGTGAGGACTACTAAAACAACCATCTGGACCGTCAATCCGCTTCCCAGAGCTCGTCCCAAACTATATTCTCATTTCCTGAAGAGAACAGTGAAAGAAAGGGTGAGCTCAACTAGCCCAATAAGAAATATTATGACTAAGATAATGCAAAATAAATTATCCTTAGCCTTCAACAGTATAACAACTAATAGAATACAATAAACAATAAGTTTTAGATCAACAACTGCAGTGGAATAAGCAATCCATTAGAAGAGTCAAGTAGAGCATAAAACCTACTATCTTCTATGATTTAAAACGTTTTTCATCAACTTTATCGCTGAGACTCAGCTTAATAAATAAAATTGAATCATCCCTGCACCACGACCAAGGATATTCTTATAATCATCAATGGTCATGATTATACCAAATAATCGCTGGTCATAATCATACCAACAACTGTCCATCAATGAACTACAGGCCAATGAGGACTTTTACCACATCATTCGTTACATTAAGGTCATGATTATACCGAATAATCCCTGATCATAATCATACCAAGTCTATCTATGCACGTAAGCCAAAGATAAATTTTAAAGATAAATTTTAATCACAATATAAGCATAAGGATGATGATAATGACATAAAATTCAATAAAACAAGTTCAAGGATAAATTTTAAAGATTTATAATTTAATTTATCCAGAAATCAATAACGTCCAAATTGTCAACATGATTCTGCTTTTTAGAGTAAAATTCAAGAATAATATTCATGTACTAAAAATAATTTGGACAGAAAAGAATCAATTTTTCATCGTGAATAATACCCCATGAATAGTACTTCGGGAATAGCACCCCGACACGAAAAGTGTCCCGAATACCCGAGTGAATGATACTAGAGTGAATAGTAATCGGTTGAATAGTAACCCATAAATAGTAACTCGTGTATAGTACTCTGGCACGAAAAGTGCCCCGAATACCCGAGTGAATAATACTAGAGTGAATAGTAACCAGGTGAATAGTACCTCGTGAATAGTAACTCGTAAAAAAATACCAAAGAAAATGATATTCCATGACAACTACAAAAGAAATGATATCTCATACGAGTATAATAGAATATACAAAACTGCAAATGGATTTTCATCCGCCATGCGGTAATCCACGTAGACAGATCATTTCCACAATTTAATAAAGAATGAATACGAAGGGTCATTCACCATGCATGCGGTAATCCACATAGACAAGTTATTCCAACAGAATAATAAATAATGGAACCAGGTCATGCGTAATAAAGCACGTATAGGTTATTCAATGTAATAATAAAGAATGGAACCATGTCATGCGTAATCCGCATGCATGTGATATTCCAAATGTAATAATAAAGAATGAAATAACAACAGAATTCACGGTGCATGCGATGTAGCGCATGACAAAGTTATTCCAATAGAATAATAAAGAATGGAACTGTGTCACGCGTAATCCAAGACAAACAGGATATTCCAATGTAATAATAAAGAATGGAATAATAACGAGAATTCACAAGGCATGCGATAGACCGCATGCAGGTGAGTTATTCCAATAGAATAATAAAGAATAGAATAACAGAAGAATTTCACCATGTATGCGGTACTTCGCATAGATAGGTTATTCCAACATAATAATAAAGAATGGAATAATAGAAGAATTTCACCATGTATACGGTACTTCGTATAGATAGGTTATTCCTACATAATAATAAAGAATGGAATAACAAAAGCTCTCTTCATGAATACGAAAGAAATAATACCCTTTACCTAAGAAGAAAACTGGATACTGGAATAGTGAGGTAGTAGACTTCTCTTCTTCTTTCTCTCTATAATTTATCTCTACAATAATTGCTCTATAGCTTTAGTGAATTGGTGAGAAATGAAGGAAGAATGAGCTTCTATTTATAGGAAAATAGAGTTTCGATAATTACATGTTTTGGGGCTCAAAATATTATAGTATAGTACCTTCCTCTTTTTTTATTTTTAATTTAGTCTTGCAAGTATTATAAAACTTGCACCACCTCCCCTAATAGTAAATAATGCGAATCAATAGTAAATCATGTGACTCAATAGTTCTAGACATGTGAAAATACGAATTACAGTATAGTACCTCCATCTATACCTCCATTTTTAACTTAGTCATGCAAGTATTATCAATCTTGCACCAACTCCCCTAATAGTAAATGAATGTGAATCAATAGTACACTTATGTGAACAAATAGTTATAATCATGTGAATTAATAGCAATTAATTGCTCATTTATCCGATTAATTACCCGATTGGTCAATATAACCTCCAGACATCAATTATTATCGAAATAAATGTCGATTTCTACTAACACTAACAATCCCAACATAATGGAAATATTTTTATCAACAATTTCATTTTTGAATTTTCAAAGTGTGACTTTTTCCAAAAAAGTCAACTGTTCACTTTTTTGACCAAAAAGTCAACCCCGATAAATTTTGTGTTTTTATAGACTATTTTTACAAATTTCATCATTTCGGACTCAAATATCACGTCCGCGTCTCCAAAATCAACTCTGAACTCAAATTTGATTTTTAATAACATTTATTCATTATTATTATAACTCGCAATATTAACAACCAGATCGTTCCCAGGAAAGAAGGGGCTTTCCGATAAAGATTTCTCCTTATTGGCGCAATTAGGTGACCAAACCTCTCCTTGACAGAACTTCTAGACATTGTTAATTATGGAAATAATAATATGAATAACTTATCATCTCAATTATTGATTTAATAATATATAAAATATTGGCAATAATTTAATCAAATAACGTGAGATATTATGCAATAATTACTGTAGAAATAATAAAACTGAGTGTCTTCTCACATAAGCATCAATAATAAAAAATACTGTACAATACCATGTGCTACTATGCAACCACGCGTATTACTATACTTTTATCACTGATTATTTTATGAAAACTTTCTTACTTTGAAAATTTTCAAATATCACCCTTAACTTTAAACTTTTATCAATATAACTATTTACCAAAATAGAAAAATTGAATACTTTTATTTCATAAAATTCGGGATCTCACATGGGAAGAGTTAGCTCATGCTTTCCTTACTTAGTACAGCTTTCAGTCTCCAATGGTTCCTGACCGGTGCCAAATTACCAAGGTCAAGAAATAGTCTAATGAGTCATTTAGAGAGTATGCTCAAAGGTGGAGGCGCCATGCTTCTCAAGTTATTCCTTCTATGATAGAGTCAGAAATAGTTATGACTTTCATAGACATACAAGAAGCTCCTTTCTATGAAAGTGTCTTAGCTGGCATTGGTAAACCATTCTCTGAAATGATCAAACATGGAGAGATGGCTGAGATGAGATTAAAGTTAGGAAAAATTCAAGACCTAGCCGCTCTGAAAGTTTTTACTGAGCACATCCAGTCCGGAACTTATGGAAACAACTCCCGGAGGGTCCATAAAAAAAGTGGAGGATGTTTCCTTGATACTACAAGGTCAGAAAGGCTGTTAGAACATGCCTATCCAGAGGACAAATTACTTCCCTTTTCTAGCATAGTCTTCCAACCCCAGATTGCCAAAGGGTGGAGAAGTTTGATGCAATTGAGCATTCACACCCCTAGGGGATTCGTTCCAAAATGTTCTCAATCTTCTGACTACTCAGAAGAAAATTACACAACTTCTTCCACCAGCTAACCCGAATGAGAAGGGTTACAATGCTACACGGAAGTGTGCTTATCATGTCGGGGCACCGAGACATGACACTCATGATTGCTGGGCCTTGAAACACAAGATCCAGGATTTAATCGACAGTGGGAAGATTGTCATAACTAAACCCGACCAACCTCATGTGCAAGACAACCCTCTTCCCCAACACAAAGAAGAAGAGGTCAATATGATTAATTGGAGCAGTGGACAGAGTTCCAATTACGTTATTGAACCTTCCCAGACCAACAAAGATGGTGCTGACAAATGAGATTATGTGCAGTTCTAGTTTATGATGGAACGAAAGATTAAGGCTCTTTGCAAGCAAGTAGACAAATTGGCGGAACTGGTGATCCATCAACACTAAGTCACACGCCAATTAGTCAGTCAGGAGCATGCTAGTCTCCTTTCATTTGTCATGAATACTCCATCATAGCCTTCAGAAAGTGAAACACTGGAGGATAAAGTTGCAAAAAGAGCAAGTGCCAAAGCCCGTCAGGATTTTGCCAATAAGTGGGTGTCGACGTCGGGATTTTTTAGTGTCCCTTTTCGTTACTTCTTCTTTGGTGTTCTCATGTTAATGTGAGATTTGTTTGAAAAAACAAGTGATAAAGGTCTGACATGTATAATGTCGATGATTTGACTTTAAGAGTCGCCAGTTGGTGTATTTAATTGGTTGCACCAACGCAACTGAAAAGGTTTGCACATTGACCCAATGATGCGACACTGTTAAATGGGTCTGTGAAACTAAGATTCATTTGGGTCCGGGGGCTTTATTATACGGAGGGAAGGTGTTAGGAACCCCCCGACATCTGTGTTGCCATGGTGACCGCCACTTTTCAAAGAAACTGTTATATGAATGTGTGTGTGTGGATCAATGTGCAATTATTTGGAAGTAGTGTTGTACCTCGTTCACACCTATATACATAGGGTTTGAATTTATGAAAAATTCAGTTTTAAACAGGATATAGCAATGAAGTTTTGTAAAAGGAGGTTTTTTCAAACCCTGTGCTCAATAGTAATTGAGGCCTTTGATACTTCCATTTTATTATTAAATGTTCGGTTGGTTTGCTTTTATTTTTGAGATGCGAGGCATCTTCGAGAAAATAATATACAGCAGTGCTGAACTCCTTATGGGCATGACAACCATCCAAGGAAATTCGTACACTGTAAATAATGTACAAGTTGCTTACATGAAAAAAAAATCCATCACGGAATCGAATCTAGATTGATGAGATCGAATCTGTGATCACATGATTCCTAGGCTCACATGATATCGTAGTTTATATTGAAAGCGATAGAAGTTATATATATATATATATATATATATAGCTTTTATATATATATATATATGTGTGCATGATCAGCCACCACGAAGTAAACTCCAGGTGGGACAAAATGTAAATAAAGCTGTAAAAGCGATCAACTGCAAGTTGTAAAAGCGATCAACTGCCACAAAGTAAACTCTAGGCAGGATGAAATGTAAATAAAGCTATAAAAGGCCATGAAGTAAACTTCAGGCCTGACAGAAATATAAATATATATATATATAAGCAGGTAAATGCTCCGGATATAAAATTCGGGCTCATCAGATATGTTTGACAACAGTTATATATATAAGTATATATATATATAAAAGCAAGTAAACGCTCCAGACATAAGTCTAGGCTCATCAGATATGTATGACAATGATTATATATATATATATATATATATATATATATATATATATATATATATATATATATATATATATATATAAGCAAATAAACACTCAGCACCAAAGTCTAGGCTCAATCGAGACATAACTCAATAATGTTAGTCCATATATATAAATATATACATAAAAAAGTATATATATACAGACAGAAATGAAAACTACAGATCGAAATTCGGGCATTCACACACAACACGACTCTCAATGAAAGAACAATGTGTGCAAAGAAGAAGGAAAATGATTTATAGGGTGTAAGAAGGCTTACAGTGGGTTGCCAAAGCAGGCTTCTATGACTCTAGATGGATGAATACTCAGCTCCCGCTGGTAAAAATATGACAAAATATAAGCTCAAAAGTGTTTGAAATAAGACAACACTCAGTTTATGGGGTGTACAAAGCCAATTGGACAAGGTTTCCTCACTATTTTCTTTCCCAAAATGGCCAGCCCAAGCCCTATATTTATAAAACTGATGACCGCAGGTGTACCTGTGGCAGCCTTTGATATACCTGCGGCTGGTCATGGTGCATCAAGGCCTTGCGGGTCCCGTCGTCTCGAAGTACGTGCACTCGTGCAATGTAATGTCCGCTCGAACTTGTAGAACTTTAATCTGAGCATTCGAATGAGGTGTACAAGACCATCTTCTGACTACATTTGTCGAGAGTTATGCATTGACATGGTATTTGCCCTTTTTGATTCCAAGAAGATGGGTCCATGACCGAAATAGCATTCCCGGGTTCCCGTTAGGCAATCCAGTGAGCTGTTTCACGTAGTTTTCGCTCCGAAGTTAAGATATGAGTCTTGTGGGACTAATTTTCAATTAATTTGAGTTGACATGAGTGTATTTGATTTGAAGTGAAGTTGAGTTGGCAAAATGACCATTTTGCCCCTCCTGGGGTTATCTCCGATTTTTGCACAGTTGTAGCAGGTTTTTCCCAGGGTTATCTCTGAGATGGTCATGTTGTTGACTCTAAATGTACTCAGGATTATCTCTGAGGTTGGAATTGATGTTGTGGTCCTCCAGGATTACCTCTGGAGTGTGAAAAAGATGCTTTTGCCCTCCTGCATAGTTAGTAACAAGAAAAGAAAATTTTGAGTGTCTACAGATGCCCCTCTTTATCATGTTCATGCAATGCAATGGAATGGAAATGATAAAGATTAGTAGACACTTAAAACATGACAAGGTATTTTTAATGATGAAAATGTAGTGAATGTGATGATGAATGTTAAAATGTTTTTGCAAATCGCAGTTCGCAAATTGCACATCGTATTTTTCACTTCGCATTTCGCTTTTGGCCAATCGCACTTCGCAAATCGCACATCACATTTCGCATATCGTATATCGCAAATCGCAATGTAATGAATGTTATGATGCATGTTTAAAATATTTTCACAAATCGCTTTACCTTTACCGGGGATTGCTGATGCCTATGCTGGTGTTGACTAGAACGGTTTGGCTTTTTATCGATATCGCTAATGCCTGTTTGATGAAGAGAAATGGAGATGTTGCCGATGCATACGCTGGTAGTTTACAATGGTGCCTACCCTGATGGTAGTTTGACAACAGATCCTACCCTGCTTATAGTTGAATACGCTGACATCGCCCAACTATTTCGGTTCCTACTCGAATGGTGATATACAAAGCTTTCATCGCTGAACTATCTTGATGGTGCGCTGAATTGATGCCAATGGTTTTGAATACCGGATCTCCCAATACCTTTGCTGAAGTAATATTTAAAGGTTTGCTTCGCTAGATTCTGCCTGATGTTACGCTGGATAGAGATGTACGTTAATGTAGCACCTCACCCTTTTTAAGGTGATTTGTAGTTTCTTTTCACTGTTGAGTGCTTGTGCCCCATTTCCTTGAACATTTGATTCGCAATCCGGCTGAACTGATGATCTGAATGCCGCTGATATCCCTGGGGGGTGCAGTTTATACTTTCGTTGTCGAACTTTGAACTTTAGTGTAGAGGCCTCAACTTATGAGGATTTGGTGCAAATTAACATGTTAGATGGTGTAGATTTCATTCACCAGACCCTTTGTTATTGGGCTTCTGCTCTTAAGTTAGAACTTTATTGAGAATTTTCCCCTTTGTTTGTAGGGGCAAGCTAATGTAGCCATGATTCTTTTCAGGAGTTTTCCTTCTTTTGATGAGAGGCCTGATCCCGACTTAAAATCCTTCGCTTTCCTGGAATCGAAAAATGCCCCAGTCCTTTCGCATACTGATGTCGGGGATTCATATAAAAAACTCTTTTTGTTGATGAAGTCGCAAGTGAGTAATATCTAAATCGCTAGTGAGCTGATGTGAGGGAAGCTTTGATGATGATGGACCATGCTGATGGTGTTGATTGGGGCATTTTCCTCTTTAGGATGTTTGATAAATGCCCCAGTGTTGAGTTGTCGTTGTTTCTGAGATTTCCCAAGTCTTGTTGTAGGGGTCGCAATATCGGGTTGTCGTCGATTTTAAAATTTCCCTAGCCTTGCTTTTTGTTTGGGATAGTTGCTTTGACAGATGTGCTGATAAGATGCTGAGATTACAAGAGACTTTTTCCTCTATACCAGATGGTGAACAAGTATAGGACCTGGGTTTTGATGCCATCAATCATTATTCCTGACTTGTTATTGCAATCGGTCTTGATTTTCTTTTGATTTGATGAAGACTCGTGATTAAGGGTGTCGAATCTTTGAAGGTCCTCGCTTCTGGTTGTCTTGGCATATCGTTGTTTCTTCCTTTCTGGGATTTGTTCCATATTTGATGGAATGACATTGTAGTGTTTTTGGGTCTTCTCCACATACGTCGCTGACTTGGAGGATCGTTCTTGGGATCGATGTTTGGATTTGGACGTTTCTGTTGAGCATCAGACCGCACCACTGATGGTTGCCTACGTACTCCAATGAGTGTGGGAGATTAGGTCTGTGTAGTTCCTACTTGACAAGATAAATAGTTTAAGAAGTGTTTATTTGAGAAGTGTTTGGTTTGAGAAGTGTTTGGATGAGAAGTGCTTGGTTTGAGAAGTGTTTGGTTGAGAAGTGTTTGGTTGAGAAGTGTTTGTTTGGGTTTTTTAGGTTTTTGTTTGGTTTGACCGCACCATAAATGGCTGCCTACGTACTCCCATTGATGAGGGGAGATCAGGTCTTTCGTAGTTCAGGCTTGATGAGCTGAAACCTGAATGACTTGATTTTTGATTTTTTGAATTTTTTTTTCTATTTTTCTTTTTTTTTCTTTACATGCATGGAAAATAAAAGCATACTGCGAAGGAAGTGATATCGTCCCAACATCTTCTGAAACTCGCAACTTTATCTCCTGGACCTACATCTTTTGGCTAGTTGAGGCCTGATAGTCGAGTTGTCAGTGGTTGTGTCGCCTTCAAGGATCGCGACAGAGGTTACTTCTTAGTTTTGACTGTCTTCACTTATGGCCATAACTTGATTGCTTCCTTATTCAGCACATTCGTCAGGGATGCTTAAGCTAGACCCATCACAAAAAGGTATGAACTCTTGATTCTTTGATGGGTGGGTTTCCCCAATAACCTCGCTACCTTTTCCTTCATTTGTTCCTTCACACTTTTGCTGGGCTTGAGAGGATTCGACCATGAAATCTCCCTCGAACTGCTGTCGCATTTCTTGCAAGGAACTTTCCTTTTTTGCTTTTTCTTCCTTGGAAAGGATCAGTATTTCCTCCGCATCATCCAAGGTTATAAGATCTGGAGTGTGGTTGTAATCTTTGGACCACAGGATGTTGGAGGTTGGCGGAAGAATCTCCTTTGTCATTTCATGCATTAGGATCACTCCATCTTGTGTTCTGCCAGGATTATCGCTTATAGCCTTCACCTCATTTGCAATGCTTTTCTCGAGTGGACATCTTAAGTCTTGTATTGCCTTTTCGCCTTTTTTGGTCATGGGAATTTCTATCTCCAGCTCTCCATTTTCAATGAGATCCTCGGATTTTATGTCGCAAAGCCCAAAGATTCCTCGGTCGTATGTCCAAGTGAGTTAGAATGGTAGAGACATATTTTGGTGGAATCATAGCTCTTTATCTTGGGATTTACAGGAGGCAGCAACTCAGTAATCCTTCCTTCGCTCATCAGAAAGTGTAACATTTCTTCATTGGATTTGCTTAGAGGGGTGAATTTTTGGAATCTTATGGAGGTTGTTTGATCTTTCTTCTTTGAGAGTTCGCATTCCCCCAAGCGATTTTTCCGTCAAGTAGAGGTCTGCTAGCAATTTTATCATCCCCTTTTCTTGGCCTTCCGATAGTTGAGTGAAGAAATGCCTCATATCCTGATGTTGGCGCACTATCAGCTTAGCTAGCAGATTTACTTGGTTCTGGATCGTCTCTAATTTTTGTATTACTATGATACCTTCCTCCGAGTTTTCCCACTTTAGGACATTTATTCTGTGCCTTTGGGGGTAGTCATCTATCCTTCGTATGGTGAATTTGGGAAGCGATTATGAGGAGTATCCTAAAATAGATCTGAATAGAGATGAAGAGGTGGATTCCGAAGAAGGTAAGGTGGAGTTAGAAATTAAGGCTGGAGTGAGAGAAAAAGGTCAAGTATCTGCAAATGTTCAAGAGTTACGGAGTAAGGTGTTTCTCTTGGAGGAGTTGTGGAAGACAGAGAGAGCATTGCGCGAGATGGCCGAAGAGCAGAACGATCTGAAGGTACAAATGGAAAGAATGAAGGCTGAAGGTGGTGGATCATCCGAAGGTATAATCAAGCAAAAGAAGGGTAGTAATAAAAGGAAAAGGAACAATGATAGTGACAGTAATTCAGGGATTTCAAATATGAGGAAGAAGCAAGTCTGTGGCAAGTGTGAAAAGACTCATTTGGGAGAGTGTATGATGGGGAAGAATATGTGTTTTAATTATGGACAGGAATATTTCACCACATTGTCCAAAGCTGAATAAAAGAAGATGTTTTTCATGTGGAGGAATGGGTCACGAATTCAACAAGTGTCCCAAGATAAAGGCAAGGTGATGGGAGTAAACTGTAAACAAATTAAGTATGAGTAGTAGTACCTTTTGGTAGTAAGATGTATTAAAGATTGTAATATCGTGATTGATGGGTAAGCGTATGTAAAATATATATATATATATATATATATATATATATATATATATATATATATATATGTTCGTATGAATGTAATACTTGTTTTCAATATGAATATTATGAATAATTTGGTGAATTGCAACTTTTGTGTAAAGTTGTGTTAGTTAATCCCGGGTTTTGTTAAAAAGGGATGATGACTGCTTAAAGTAGTATGTGTTATGTACTAAAAGTACTATGTGCTATTTGAATAAATATGCGATTATATGAGAAATTTGTGTTAAATTCTTACTAATAAGAATTAGTATAAAGATAAAGGATTAATGTAAGATTTTTATTTAATTAGATAATGTCGCTTAGACGACAGAATTGAAATCAAACTGAGGAGCAGTCGATAAATAATGAAGGAGGTCAAGCAGACCCGATGCAGAATTTTGTAAACATATTATATCAAGCAACGAAAAATAGAGCACCAGCAGCAAGAGAATAGCTAGCCAATAGATTGGCAAACTTTAAAGATTTTAAAGCGGTAGGGCCGCAAGAATTTAAGGGAACCACGAATCCTATTGAAACCCAAACTTAGGTGAAGGAGATGGAGAAGGAATTCATTATTGCGAGAGTAGCAGAGGAGCAAAAGACAGATTTTGCTACCTATTTGATGAAGGGTGAAGCTAATTACTAGTGGGAAACAAATCAGACTAGAGCGGGGATAGAGGTAGTGACTTCGACCAGGTTTAAGTAGTTATTCTTTGAGAACTACTTTTTGCTGAGTATGCAAGCCAGGATGGAAGTGAAATTTTTAGAATTGAAGTAGAAGAACATGTCGGTTTCTGAATACGCAGCCAATTTCAACGAGTTAGCGAGATTTTCACCTCATCAGGTTGATACAGAGGCACAAAAGGCGAGGAGATTTAAGAATGGATTGAAGCCGGGGATATTTAATAAGGTAGCCATGTTGCAAATTAATACATTTGCGAATCTGTTGGAGAAAGCGATAACTTCTGAAGGAAGAAGTGAAGCAGCATCCCAAAATCATCAACAGAAGAGAAAGAAGACGAATGAAGGAGGTAGTAGTCATGTGAGTAATCCTAATAAGAAGAAACGGAGTGAGAATACCCAATCGGATAATAAGTCGGGAGAGAATAGGAAGGGAGGTGAGCTACGTGCGGTTTGTGGGAAGAACCATTCAGGAGTCTATTTGAAGAGAAAAAGAGTTTGCTATATGTAGACACTCGAAATTTTTTGCATACCTGTTACTAACATTGCAGGAGGGCAGATTCGTCATTCGGAGATAACCCTGGAAGACAGCTTACATCCATTCCGGATACTACCAAAAGTTTAGTTCCAACCAGGAACACAAACCGAGAACTTCATCTCAAACCCGAAACACAAACCGGGAATGTCATTTCCAATCTCAGAGATAACCCCGAGGTACGCAGATCAAAAGACCGACAACAACACCGGAGAGGACAGTTCTGTCTTAGCGATAACACCGCGACGCTCAGTTCCAGTCCCAGAAACAACACTGGGAGTAGCGACTCCATCCTTGGTGATAGCCCCAAGGGATACCATTGTAGTTCCGGCAATAACTCCGGAAATGCTTGTTTCAAATACATGCGATCAGCTTCAAGCTCAGACCTCCTTTCGAGGAACTCATACCTCAGACCCGGAGCTAACAATGGGTAGACAGGCACATCCACAGATGATAGTGAGGCATACAAACAAGAAGTCCACTCTCAGATATAACCCTGAGCAACGTCTGCTTTCAGATCAAACCGGCGATGACCCCGGTGAAGAGTCGAAATGTTATCTTACCGCCTCAATGTTTTCTCTTACAAGATGATATCGCGGTATACAAACAGGTAGTCCAATCTCAGATATAACCCTGATCAATGTCTACTTTTAACTCATACCGGCGATAACCCCGAGGAAGAGTCAAACGTCATCATGCCCCTTCAACACTTGTGCGTCGTCTCAACACTTCATACATACATACATACAATAATGTCCCACAAGAACCGAGGAGTAACTATCCCGAGTGACTATTACGCATGACAGTACTTTGGATAGAATTTGAAGCTTGAAGACCATAGGCATGGACCCCTCTTCCTAACTTCGTACAACCTCTAATCCATGTCATTGCGCAACTCTCGACACAAGCGGTCCGAAGAAGGTCAGATATACCTCGTTCGGATGCTCGGATTGAAGTTCTGCAAGTTCGAGCAGACATTACAGTGCACGAGTGCATGTACTTCGAGATGCTAGGACCCGCAAGGCCCGGATGCACCACGACCGATACCATTGTGTACAACCACGGTATCGTCACAGTGTACTGCGGCCATCGACCTATAAATATAAGCCTTGGGGTCATTGACCATTTGAAGGAGGAGAAGGAGAGAAAAGGCGAGGAAGCCCCATCCATTTTACTCAGATACACCCCTATTGAGTGTTTCCTCTTCTATAAACATCTGTTAGCTCACATATAGCTATCTTTTTATCCGGCGGGAGCCGAGTGTTTATCCATATAAAGTCATATAAGTCTACTTTGGCAGCCCACTGTAAGCCTTCTCACATTTTATAAAGTCTTCTTCTCATATTAGCACACACTGTTATACACATTGAGAGTCGTGTTGTGTGCGTTTGCCCGTGCTTGATCAAGTGGTTTTCATTTTGTCTCTGTATATATATACTTATATATGTATATATTTCATATATGGACTAACATTATCGAGTTATGCCTCGATTGAGCCTAGACTTCGGTCTAGAGCGTTTATCTACTTTTGTATATATATATATATATATATATATATATATATATACTTATATATATAATTGTTGTCAGACATATCTGATGAGCCTGGATTTTACATCCGGTGCATTTACTAGCTTTTTATATATATATATATATATATATACACTTATATATATAATATATATAATTGTTGTCGGACATATCCGATGAGCCTGGATTCACATCCAGTGCGTTTACTGATTATATATATATATATTTACATTTCTGTTAGGCCTGGAGTTTCCTCCGTGGCCTTTTACAGCTTTATTTACATTTTGTCATGCCTGGAGTTTACTTCGTGGCAGTTGATTGCTTTTACAACTTTATTTACATTTCGTCCTGCCTGGAGTTTACTTCGTGGCAGTTGATCGCTTTTATAGCTTTATTTACATTTTGTCCTACCTGGAGTTTACTTCGTGGCAGTTGATTGCTTTTACAACTTTATTTACATTTTGTCCCACCTGGAGTTTACTTCGTGGTGGTTGATTATGTCCATATATATATATATTTACCGCTTTTATATATTTACATTTTCGATCCCCCATGGAGTTTCTTCGTGGTGGTTGATCAAGTCTGTATATATACATTTCTGACTTTTATATATATATAATCGCCATCGCTTTTCATACAAACCGCAAGAATAACATGTGAGCCTAGGAATCATGTGATCACTGATTGATCTCATGAATCTAGATTGGTTCCTATGATGGACATTTTTCAATTGTGAGCGACTTGTACATTATTTTACTGGTGTCTACATTTCCTTGGATGCATTTGTCATGCCGGTGAGGATTTTAATCGCTCAGATATTATTTTTTCTCGAGAATGCTTCGCATCTCGAAAATAAAAGCAAACAAGCCGAACATTTAATAATAAAATGGAAGTATCAAAGGCCTCAATTACTATTGAGCACAGAGTTTGAAAAACCTCTTTTTATAAAACTTCATTGCCATATCTTGTTTAAAACTGACTTTTTCTATAAATTCAAACCCTATGTAAATAGGTGCGAACGAGGTACATCACTACTTCAAAATAATTGCACATTGATCAACACACACACACACACACACACATTCAAATAACAGTTTCTTTAAAAAGTGGCGGTCATCGTGGTAACACGGATGTCGGGGGGTGCCTAACACCTTCCTTCCGCATAATCAAGTCGCCGGACCCAAAATGAATCTCGGTTTCACAGACCCGTTTAGGAGTGTCAAATAACTAGGTCAATGTGAAAACCTTTTTTGGTTGCGTTGGTGCAACCAGTTAAATACACCAACTGGCGACTCTTAAAGACAAATTGTCGACATTATACATGTCGGACCTTTTTCACTTGTTTTTTCACACAAATCTCACATTAACATGAGAACACCAAAGAACAAGTAACAAAAAAGGGACACTAAAAATCCCGACATCGACAGGTGGCGACTCTACTGGGGACTCCAGTAAGAGGGCTTAAGTTGCTATTACAAGCTTTTTAAAACTGTTATATGCTTGTGTGTGAATGTTGCATTTATATTTCTGATGAATGTGTACGAATGCATTTTACTTATCGCACTATACTATATATCTATTCAGGATATTAGTGCTTCGTTACGTCATCATTTTCATAAGCGGTGAGACACATTGTATGTGAATGTATGTTGTGTGGTTCCTCCACCAGGAGGCTATCTGCTTCGTTTGTTTGATTCTTTGGACTCACAGGAAGAATAATTCCAGCGATGCTCAGGAAAGGCACCACCCAGATTCGCTCTAGTTAAAAGACCGGATTAACTTCCCGTCAAGTAAATTACGATGATCTGGGAACCTTCATGCCAAAAAGCCACGAGAGTAACCCTAAGATAGGTTAACCTCTGATCAACTAAACGCGGAGGAAAGTCTCTTCATACTTTCCATTTTTAATTACTTGTAAAAGCATTTACTTGTAATTTTATTCCATGTTCATCCATATGTAATGGAAAATATGAAGAATATCTGTGCATGCATGACATGTTATCAATTAACAACCGGTTTTACATGACAAAATTCCTAAAACTGACATGTTATGATAACATTCACATTACCCTAAGACTAAACTACGTAAGTCTTTTGTAGGGAAGCAATTGGGCTCATACTCCGCTCAAAATCGAAAAAGGCCACAGCCTCTGACCACTCATGTCTTCTTCTCGACCAATCTAATGTTGTTTCCCGAGAAGAATTTGACGGATTGAGTAAACAAATTACAGACTTGGCTGTTCTACTGAAAGAATTGCATCAGTCTACTCAGGGTACGAAGATACCAACATATACAGAATCCTCTGCACAAGGAGGAGCTTAAGGTTTGGAAAAAACAATTCCAGAACCTTAGTTGGATACGACCAACAAATACCCTGAAAACACCCATCTCAAAGGAGATCCAAACACCGGTGATATCAAGAAGAAGGTCCTCCAAATGGAGGAAACTATCTGTGTTCTCAAAGGGATCAGAACACATGGAAGTGTTTCATATGCTGACCTTTGCATCATCCCTGGTGTTCATTATCCAAAGAAATTCAAAACCCCTGATTTTGAAAAGTATGACGGATTAGGGGATCCTTATACCTATTTAAAGGTATTCATTGGAGAACTTGGATCTTATGCGGAAAATGAAAAGCTCAGAATGCAGTTTTTTCAGAAAAGTCTGACTAGAGAAGCCCGTTCATGGTATACCAGATTAGACAACTTAAAGATCCATAGCTGGGAAGAGCTTGCTCACGCCTTCCTCACTCAATATAGTTTTCAATCTAAGATGTCTCCTGACCGGTACCAAATTACCAAGGTCAAGAAACAGTCTAATGAGTCTTTCAGAGAGTATGCTCAAAGGTGGAGGCGCCTTGCTGCTCAAGTTATTCCTTCCATGATGAAATCAGAAATGGTCATGACATTCATAGATGTATAGGAAGCTCCTTTCTATGAAAGAGTCTTAGCTGGTATTGGCAAACCATTCTCTGAAATGATTAAGCACGAAGAAATGGCAGAAATGGGATTGAAGTCCGGTAAAATTCAAGACCTAGCCGCTCTTAAAGCTGTTGCAGAGCACATCCAGTCCGGATCTTATGGAAACAACCCCCGGAGGGTCTATAAAAAAGAAAGAGGAGGATGTTTCCTTGATAAAACAAGGTCAAAAAGGCAATCAAAGCATGCCTATGCAGAGGAGAAACTACTCCCCTTTTCAATCATAATCTTCAAATCCTCCATTACCTAAAGGTGGAGATGCAAAGCGTCCTCGAACGTTCACACCGATAGGGGACTCGCTCGAGAATATTCTTGCTCTTCTGACTGCTTAGAAGAAAATTACACATCTTCTTCCACCAGTCAACCCTAATGGGAGGGGTTCGAATGCTACTTGGAAGTGTGCTTATCATGCCGGAGCACCTAGACATGATACTTAAGATTGTTGGGCCTTGAAACACAAGATCCAAGATTTAATAGACAACGGTGAGATTATGGTCACCAAACCAGATCATCCTCACGTGCAAGACAACCCTCTTCCTCAACACAAATAAGAAGAGGTCAACATGATCAGTTGGAGCACTGGACAGGTTTCTAATTCTAATGGCGAGTCATCCTAAACCATCAAAGATGGTGTTAACAGATGGGATTATGAAAAGTTCATATTTACAATGGAACAAAAAATGAAAGCTCTTTGCAAACAAATTGAGCAACTGGCAGAACTGGTGACCCACCATCATTAAGTCACACTCCAATTAATCAGGCAGGAGCATGCCTATCTCCTTCCTTTTGTTATGAATGCTTCCTCACCACCTTCAGAAAGTGAAGCTATGGAGGATAAGGTTACGAAGAGAGAAAATGCTAAAGCCCGTTGGGATTTTCCCAATCAAAGAGAATTTACATATCTGGGACAATCTATGGAGGAGATACTGCAAATGTTGATCAACGAAGGAAGAATTACCTTCCTTCTGCCTCCAATCAATCTCCTCTCAGGACGTTTCAATTCTGATGAAGTGTGTCAGTATCATTCACTTTCTCGCAGTCACAGCACAGAAGAATGCTAGGCACTCCGCCATCTCATTCAGAATCTTATTGATAGCGGTGTCTTACAAATAGCAGATGATTACACTGTGCAATTTAAGGGTGGGAATGCATGTCCTACCAAATGGAAGGGATCAGTAGCAGTTATATCCGAAGTAGATGATGAGACTATCAAAGGATTTCCCATACAACCAATTCAACTCAAAGGAGCTGACAATCCTATGAAAGTGGTCGCACTAGAGCTAATTTCTTTACCCTTCAGACTATAATATCCTGTTGTCAGCTTACACAAAGTTCCATGGAATTACAGAGAAGCTGAAGGATCCACGTCTCATACTACTGCTACAGTGTTGAATGAAAATCCACTGTATCTTCCTCAACGGGTTATGATACCTACTTGCAAAGCAAAGAGGAAGATTCCCATGGAGAAGATTGAAAAATTCCTCTGCACTATGGGCCACAATGAAGCCAAAGTGGTTTTAAGCTTGCGAGAAGCTCCACACCAGATATCTATAATGGACTTGGTTTTCTCTTCCGAGGATCATCGGAAGATCTTACTGAAGGTTTTGGAAGAAACCTACTTGCCAAAATCAGTGGATGTGGAAAAATTTCAGCATTTGGTTGATCACATTTTCAACAACAATGTGATATCCTTCACTGATGACGATATACCGCCCGAAGGGACCGATCATTGCAAGTCATTGCACATTACAATTTTGTCTTCCGGGTATATGCTAGCTGGAGTTCTGATAGATGGAGGCTCATCTCTAAATATTTATCCTTATGCCACCTTTGTAAAGATGAATGTCAATCTCAAGCAGATCCAAAGCAGCCATACGGTTATTAGAGCTTTTGATGGACCCCGACGAAATTCCGTCGAAAAGATTGAGTTGCCAATTGAGATTGGTCCAAATACATTCAATGTATCCTTCCACGTCCTCAAGATAGATTCAGGATACAACCTGCTATTAGGGAGACCATGGATACACATGACTGGAGCTGTTCCCTCCACGCTACATCAACAACTCAAATACATTATCAATAAAAGTCTAGTCACTGTCAACGCTGAGCCGGAATGTCTTGAACAAGGAACTCTACCAATCATCAGCTTCAATTCAGAAGTTGAACCGGCCAGTTTTCATACTCTGGAAATGAGTACCACACAATACCATTCTATTGGAGCGCCACTTCCCATACCCAAGATTTCTGCCGAGGTTTTGTCGGTCACTCAAGAAATGATGTCATTGGGTCATCAACCTGGACAAGGGCTTGGTAAAGATAATCAGGGTATTAAGCACCCTATTCAAATGTCCAGTCAAATTAGAACAGCCAGACTAGGCTATTCTACCAGTTCCAGTCACAAGAATCCTCATAAGCACAAGCAGGTTCCTCAAGCATCCGCCGCACGGCGATTTTCTATACCTTTACCTCATGAGTTGATATAGTCTCTAGTAAAGGTGCCAGCCCATGTTATGGACATGCTGTTTCCTAAACCAGTACCAATCAAAGCAAAAGAGGTGCTGATTCTTGATCCCGAAGTGGAAGGAAAGGAACGAAAAACGTAAACATGACATTGCCTTGATGATGGCAGGCATACGCGTCATTGTTCATGATGAACATACAAACAGATACACCCCAGATGATGATTGCCCATATGTCATGGTTATCATTCGGGAAAAGGAGGACAATGACGATCCTTCCGTCACTGCAGTCCATCAGGACTTTTCCCTCGACAATTGGATCAGCACTCCATGTATTGGTCGACAAGGGTAAAATGGGTAGAAAATCCCTCTGCCTTGTAGATAACTTTAATTGCTTGCTTTCCTTTACAGTACTAGCAGTTATTTTACTAAGTACATGCTAACACTTTTGTATGATCGAACAGTTGCATATATTAAGTGAAAGTATATTTTGTTTCAGGACTCTGAATTTAGATGTGCTTGTAGTTGCTGATGAGGTTCCTTCTCTCCACAAGGGCTGTAACTTTGATGTAAAGTTGGACTCCGACTTGATGGACATCCAATAGGACATTGAGACACCTCAGGAGATTAAGGAATGGGTCGCAGACAAACCCAAACCTAATCTTGATCAAACCACTTCTTTCAATCTTGGTACCTTAAACAACCCTAAGCTAATCCAGATTGGTTCAGACCTTACCACAAATCAGCGGAATGACATGGTTGCACTATTAACCCAATTCCAGGATATGTTTGCATGGTCTCATGAAGACATGGTGGGTTTGTCCACTGATATTGTTCTTTATCGCCTTCCCATTAAAGAAGGATTCAAGCCAGTTAGGCAAAAGCTCAGGCAATTGAAACCTGAGATGAGTTTAAAGGTTAAAGAAGAAATTGTAAAACAATTTCAAGCTGGCATTATCATAGTGTCTACATATCCGGAGTGGATATCAAACATTGTTCCCGTGCCTAAACTAGGATGAAAGGTGCGAGTCTGCGTGGATTACCGGGATTTGAACAAAGCTTGCCTTAAAGATAGCTTTCTCGTGCCATTTATCCACATTCTTATTGACAATACTGCTCAATACGACATGTACTCCTTTACTGATTACTTTGCGGGGTACCATCAAATTATGGTTGTTGAGGAAGACCATGAGAAAACTTCTTTCATCATGCCTTGGGGAACCTTTTGCTACAGACGGTTGTCATTCGGCCTCATCAATGCTGGAGCAACCTATCAGCGAGCTATGATGGCTCTTTTCCATGATTTAATGCACAAGGAGATAGAGATCTACGTGGATGACATCATTGTCAAATCCCGAAAGGAGGAGGACCACTTAGACCATCTCAAAAAGCTTTTCAACAGGTTGCGTAAGTTCAACTTGAAGTTGAATCCAGCCAAGTGCTCCTTTGGTGTTAAGTCAGGCAAGTTGCTAGGTTTCCTAGTCAGCCACAAAGGGATTGAACTAGATCCTACCAAAATTCAGGCCATCAAGGAAATGACTATTCCTCAGACAGAGAAGAAAATACAGGGATTTTTGGGAAGAATCAACTTCATTAGCAGATTCATTTCTCAACTCACAGCAACCTGTGAGCATATCTTCAAGCTGTTAAGGAAGAACTCCTCAATGAAATGGAACGATGAGTGTCAGAAAGCCTTCCTTACCATTAAAGAGCAACTGATTAACGCTCCTGTTTTGATACCTCCCAGGGATGATGTTCCCCTGTTCATGTACATTTCCATAAATGACAATGCCATGGGCTGTATGCTGGGGCAAAAAGACGATAGAGGCCAAAAATGAGCTATCCATTACCTCAACAAAAGATTTAGCATCAGTGAACACAAGTACACTCTGATTGAGAAGACTTGTTGTGCTTTAGCATGGGCTTCCATGAGGTTACAACATTTCCTCCATGGTCATACAACCCATCTCATATCCTGCGTGGATCCTCTCAAGTATGTGTTCAGTAAGCCCATACTGAATTGTCAACTGTCCAGATGGCAGTTGATCCTACAGCAATTTGACATCGTCTACATGACGCAAAAGGCTGTCAAAGGTCAAGGAATTGCGGATCAACTGGCCGCCGCACCTGCAGGGGACTACAAACCCTTGGAAACATACTTCCTCGATGAGGGGGTAATGACAATTCAGTAACAACATCAGTATGATACATGCCGTACGTGGAAAATGTATTTTGATGGAGCTGTTAACGCAGGTTTCGGGATTTGGAGCAAAGATCCGTCGTCGTCAAATTGCGCTTTATCGGCACCAACAACACAAATATGAGTAGGAAGGTCAGATCATGGGGCTAAAACTTACCCGTTCAATGGGCGTTAGGCGGTTAACTGTCTTTGGGGATTCTGAATGGGTAATCAGATAATCCACAGGAATCTATCAAACCAAAGAATTACATTTGTTGCCTTACCATCGACAAGTTCTACAGATGGCTTTGAGTTCGAAGAAATCTCCTTTCTACACATTCCTCGCAATAGGAATGATTTTGCGGATGCATTAGCAACATTGGCCTCCTTGGTTCATATATCTGACAAGGAAAACATGTCAAGCATCATGTTTACTCTGCAAAAAGCCCCAGTCTATGGGAATTATGTTGGAGAAGTATCAGATGAACTACCTCCCATCCACAACCCTTGGTATCAGCACATCAAAGAGTATCTACGAGATGGATCTACACCCGTTGAGGCGAGCCAAACTGAGAAGAGGCGGATTCATCGACTTGCTATGAAATTCTACCTGAGTGGAGATGCACTCTATAAAAGAGATGCAAGAATAGGTCTCCTCAGATGTCTGGATAAAGACCAAGCTCAGAGACTCATGGATGAGATCCATGGTGGAGTCTGTGGCCCTCACATGAGCGGACCCCTACTTGTCAAGAAGATCCTTAGAACAGGGCATTATTGGCTTACACTCAAAGCTGACTGTGATGATCACGTCAAGAGGTGCTATCAATGCCAGATTCATGGGAATGCTATCCATGCCCCTCCAAGGGAACTCCACAATATGAGTTCACCATTGCCCTTCTCAATGTGGGGAATGGACGTGATTGGGCCCATCAAGCCCAAAGCCAGTAATGGACATCGATTCATATTCACCATGATCGACTACTTCACCAAATGGGTAGAAGCAGCCTCCTTCCCCAGGGTTACTAAAGAAGTTATCATTGCTTTCATCAGAAATAATGTCATCTGTCGATATGGACAACTAGAGGTCATTGTGTCAGACAATACTAAGAACCTCAACAACAAAATGATGGAGAAGTTATGCAGAAAATTCCACATTAAACACCTCAACTTTGTCATCTACCGTCCAAAGATGAATGGTGTTATTGAAGCGGCTAATAAAAACATCAAAAAGATCATGCAAAAAATGTCTGCCAATCACAAAGGATGGCCTAACCTCTTGCCTCTAACTTTATTAGCCTACAGAACTTCCATGCGAACTTCCTCTGGGGCAACCCCCTACTCATTAGCCTATGGGATGGAAGCAGTGCTCCCCATAGAGGTGGAAATGGAATCCCTCTGAGTGTTGATGGATGCTCAGTTGGATGAAGACTAGTGGGTACAAGACAGGTATCACCAATTGTCTCTAATAGACGAAAGACGAACCGCGGCTATCTTCTATGGTCACTTATATCAGTAAAGGATCACACGATCCTACAACAAAAAAGTCCGACTACGACAGTTCAAACAACATGACTTGGTTTTGAAAAAGATCATTGACAACCAAGATCACTCTAAGGGAAAATTCGCTCCTAACTGGGAAGGCCCATTTGTTGTCAAGGAAGTATTGACAGGAGGTGCTCTCAGATTGCAAGAAATGGATGGCGATGAATTTCCACAACTTATCAAATTAGACATCGTGAAACGGTACTCTGTCTGAAGTTACCATCAAACAAACATCCTAGTTTTGATCATCAAATCACCAGTCATTCCAATTTTGAACCCTCTCCTTTTTATATACTCCTCTGCCCCTCAGGGAAACATACACTTCAAACCAGCAACCTGGTTTCACTTCAGTTCAAACCTTTCACAATTTCGGTTATCCTGAAGACGGGATTGAACCTTTCACACCTGCAGTTTATCCTGAAGATGGGATCAAACTTTTCTACACTTGGAGTTTGTCCTGAAGACGGGATCAAACTTTTTCCACACCTGTAGTTTATCCCCATTATGGGATCAAACTTTCTTCTCCCCGCAGTATAGCCTGCGCATGGGATTCACGTTTCTCTTCATCTGTGATTCATCCTGAGGGGCGAACTACGTCGACCTGATCTCCTCTTCAATAGGAGTATGTAGGCAACCATATGTTATATGGCCCGGTCGCAACAACAAAAAACAACAAAAACATTTCTGCCCTTTCTTCACAAAAAACAACAAAAACTTCTACTCCTATCTGCCTTTCACATTCAGCGTTGAACCTCTTACACCAGGTTCGAACTACGCAGACTCTCCTCTTCAATAGGAGTACGTAGGCAGCCATTTATGGTTCAGTCTAACCCCTACCAAAACAAAAATTATTGTCACACGGTACTGGGATCAACCTTCAATTCACCACATTTCATCGATTTCAGATCAAAGGGATGGAATTACCCAACCTCTTCTCACAAATAGAAGATTCAGTGACCATCTAAGCTGTGATCGCGCCTCAAAGAGCAATACCAACCCATAAGAGATGGAATTAACTAGGCTTTTCACAAATAGAAGTACTGGCGACCATCTGTGGTGCGGTCAATCTCAGAGAGGAAGAAACCACCCTCCTCTCTACTTTTCCATATAGATACCAGTCCCAATACACCAAAGATGGTAGGGATATACAGAAATCACTGATCCATTCTGAGAGATCTTGCGACGTCTCAATGTCCATCTATCAAGGATAAGTGCAGAATGCATCAAGATCACAAGGCCCTAAAGAAACAGGCAAATATCAAGCAAGTATCAGGGCATAACTAAAAGGGAAGTGAATCAAAATATATTTCCCTGCCATACATAATACTATTTGATATATATATATATATATATATATGTGCTGTACATGACAAAATGGCTAAGCTAGTCTGTGCAGGAAAATACAAAGCTATCTACAGATCTGTGTGTATGCGGACTATCAGATCTAATATAGCATCCCTCTCTGAAGACGGAGGTAGCACTGCAAGCTCCTGCCCAAGGGTATCTACACGAGCTAGCAGATCAGAGGCTACCTGTATGGTGCCATAATGCTTAACAATGTAAGCACTCATGTCGGTAAGACTGACAGTCATCTGGGATCTAACTGAAGTACTATCTGCAATGGCCATATCCCTAGCAGATAAGGTGGCATCCCGCTCTGCAATCAATGCATCTCTAGCTGATCTAGCCTCATCCCTCTCTAACAGAGCGGTATCTCTCTCATCAAGAGCTGTCAACATCGTGGCCCTAGCCTGATCTCTATCATAGGTCATCAGATGTAAGCTCTGCTCCAAATGCTGTGCCGAATACTGGGTAACAGTGGCACTTGGGATGGGAGAATCCATCACAAATGCTGGAAGCCCAGCAGTCAAGTCATCGGTGGGAATATCAGCCTCCTCTGTAGGCTCCTCATCGTCAGAATCAGTCTCCTGCACTGTGGATACTACCGCAACCGATGTAGTCTCTGTCTCCATCCATGCAGAATACTCTGCAGAACAACCTGGATGACTAACAGAACATCCAGCCAGCTCTGAATGTGCCAATCGGTCTCAAGTGTGACATAAACCATAAATACAACATGACCGAGCTACCTGTGAACACTCCTGCCGGATAAGTACAGCAGTATGTAGCTGACCTCAGAGTCTCTGCAATGATCATCAGAACAATGGTATGACCCTCCCTGAGAGATCTCACTGCCATAATGACGCCGATATCCAGCTCATCCATGTACCGCGGCATGAAGACGTATGACAATACACACAAAAGCAATACATCCACCCTGGCTGAAAGCTAATGGTCCTCCAGTGTGGTGAAATCCCTGGAATGTCATGCATAACTATCCTCAGAGCCAAATCTGTCAAACAGAAAATGCTGGGATATCACGTGGCCGGATATAATCTCGTCCTGGACCACTCTACGCCTCAATTCGGTGAGGGTCATAAACTGTCTGCTCATATCTCCAATAGCCATATGCATGCAAGGTCTGCCAGCGGCAGCATCATCAACCGTGCATACTCCTCCAAAGTAGGAGTCAACTCATGGGTCCCGAATCAGAATACCTGTCTATCCAGCACCCAATGCTCTAGTATACCCTCTACAAATCCTGTGGGAACCTGAAACATCAACATGGTCATAGTATGCTGCAGTAAATCATCTACGATCACCATGTCTCGATGGTGATATACTATCATACCATGGCGCAAGATACCGATACCACCAAAATGGTGGGGTATAATTAATCTGACTAATCGTCGAAGAAGACATCTCAGACGGGCCGTGTCATAAGACCATACACAGGTCAATCTTTGAATATCTCGGACATACATACATATGCATAACATAATAACATGCATGATATAATAGATGGCAATATGATATAGGGAATGGAAAACTGTGCATACATTCCTAAGTCATCATCTAATACATCTTTGTATAGCTAAAATATAGGAAATGGGAAGTGGCTACCCAACATCTAATGAGAGGCCTATCAAAAGATATAGCGAGAATGGGGTCAAGCTACCCAAAGATCTAATGAGGCCTATCAAAAGAGAGATAACGAGAAATACACATCGAAAAGTCAATGGTGTCGTGTCGATGTCACATCATCGATCATCGTCCACTGATGTAACTCATCCTGAGTCACTGGATTTCAATCTACAGGGATGTCAGGCCGATACAAGGGAGGATCTGCAACGGCAAAGCCATATGAGTCAATTGAGGGGCCAGTGCCAGAGCTGGAAGGATCAAAGGTATCTACCTCTGAAGGATCTCTACCCAAATACCGAATGAAAAGATGTGTCTGGTCCAGCTACCGGGTCAATCTGTCAATCTGTGTCACATGAGTCGGATCTCTGACACAGGATAGCCAATCCGTCATCATCACGGATTCTGGAACCATATCCCCCATGAACTGTGTGGCGCGGGTGATGAGTGGGATTTAAACCCGCGAATCGGATACTTTATGACTTAAATGCTTACCTAAAATCGTAGTTTTTTATGTAGTTTTATAGAAATATAGTGTTATTATGTTTAATGGTTGCATTGCAGAGCTTCACAGTGTTTTTTACAGCTTTAAAAGGGCAAAATAGTCATTTTGTTCTTGCTCGCGCCGCGGCGCCAAGGCCAGGCTTAATGGTCGTGCCTCAGCGCCATGCCCCATGCTGACGTAAGTCGCGCCACGGCGCCACTCCCCCTCTCTTGGCTCGTGCTACAGCGCGAGCTCCCGCGTCCCAGTTTCTCATGTGGCGCCACAACACCACTCAATACATGGTGGCCCGCGCCGCGGCGCCACCTCCGGTTCCTGGACAATCAAGTCCTTTATTTGACCTAGCGAAAAGAAGTAAAAAGGGGATGATAAGGAGGAGGCGGCAGCTTTAAAACCAGACACAACAAACATACAAGAAAATAGCTAAGGGAGAGAAGGAAGAAGCTTGGAAAAGGGAAGATCAATTGCTCTCCATATTTCAGACTCCACGCGTAAAGAAAAGATTTGGTAGAAGAAAACTTCTTCATAAAGGGGTTTTTCTTATTCCAAATTTCCTATTCTTTGTATTTGTCTGATAATGGATAGTGTATTAGAAATTTGTGTTAGTTCCATAGTTATGAACTAACTTCATTTTTAGGATTGCAATGTAACCTTTTGAATAGCTTAATCGACTTTCTCTCTCGTTTTATATCATTTTGGAATGGGTTGTTGTATTTTGCTTATATTGTCTGATTTCTTGATAAAGAAATTGGTACTGATAGTAATGGAAATTGATAAATGGATATTACTGTCTGTCTTTAAATTCAACAACACCTGTTATGACCTTGACATCTGAATGTGGGCTTAATGTGCCAATAGGATAGACATATCCTTATTTGCCTTGTGCGACCTTGGAAATGTGCTTAATGACCTCGACCCAGTTAGTTTCACCCATAGACATATGGTGTTCTAGTTTGTTAGGGATGTGCATATGACCTTCGACAGAAGATTATGCCTAATTTTGTTCTATGTCGACCATTCCTTGATTCGTTTGTTTTGCGGAGAGTTAGATGATTAGGCGAAGCAATAGGGAAGTTGTAATGCTATCTTACCTTCCTAGCACAACCAACTTCTCTTAATTAATTTACTTATTGAAATAGCTTAACCAACCATTACTTTCAATCGTTTAGATAAGTTTAGTAGTGACTTTCCCTTAGTATTTGTTTCCATTAATTTTTTTGTCCTCGTGGGTTCGACACTCTATTTTCTTATATTACTTGTTTAGACCGCGTATACTTGCGCGTGTTTATCGGTTGCGAAATCGACCAACAAGTTTTTGGCGCCGTTGCCGGGGACTTAGAATTAATTGCTTGCAATATTGAAACTAAGTCATTACGATACTTACTTTAAACTGATTTTTCTGTTTAATTCTATTTTCAGGTAGTTTCCATTGTTTATGCCACCTCGGAAGGGACGTATTATAATACCTTTTGATCCCGAGGTTGATAGAACATTCCGACGACTGCGGAGAGAGAATTCCAAAGACACAATCGAGAACATTCCAGCTCCTATCATAATGGCTGAGGAACTTCAGAAATCTCTGAGGGAGTATGCTATGCCTCGAATTGATGATCTCCAGGAGAGCATTCAAAGGCCTGCCATCCAAGCCAATAATTTTGAGATCAAGCCGGGCACCATTGATGAGTGAGTTTTATACACATGAATTGGATACATTCGGGCTTAATTTATTATTGTTCTCAAGTCTTTTAGATTAGTTTTTAAGTGTTTATGTCTATTCATGCATGTTTTATGTTGTTTTGTAGGAATTGGGACAAAAGTTACATGGATCGACGTTCGGGGTGGCTAGATTCGCGTTTTCGGTTTGCCATTTACACAATAGTCACTTCAGAGCCAATTTGAGTATTGCTACAGACCTTATTTCGAAACTCTTAAAGAATGAAAGTTGTAGATCTACTTTTCCTATTTTCGGATCATCTTGAATCATCAAACTCGGAGTTTGGACAAAGAAGATGTGGCCATTTTCCCAAAAGACGTCAAGGTAAAATGTCGAACTTGTAATGCTGGCTGTTGGGCGCTATTCTTAGTTCATTTTTCAAAGTTGTTCGGGTGCTATAAGGCGTTGTTCGAGTGTCGTTCCAGTCTTTGAAGCGCCTGGGAAGGGCTTAGTGATGGCTCGGACGCGCTTTTGGGGTTAATTTTGACACCTTTTTGACTCCAAATTGGATTGGGTTTGTTCCTAAACTCAAAATTGGACTTGTAACCTATAAATACATGATGTAAGGCATAAAATAAAGAGGAGATTACATAAATTAGACTAGATTAAACACTCCTTTAGATTAGAACATAACTCTCGGTCTTATTAGTTTTGGAGATTGAAGCAACTTGGAGACCATTGAAGATTCAAAGCAGGAGCGAAAGAGGAGTCTCAAGGCTACTGACAATAGATTATATTCTCTTCTCTTCTCTTACTTATATCTTTTAATGTCTATTCAATTGTGGATTCTTGATTTTAATTCATTAATTATGAACTAACTCTTTCATTAAGATTCCAATTGAACTTTTTATGATTATGAATTGATTATTTGATTTATTCTAATTATTTATGTTGAAGTGAATTGTTCATCTTGCTTTGTGCTTATTGATTAATTATCTGATCATTAATTACCTTGTTACTCTAGAAGGAATTGAGAAAGGAATTCTAGGGTTAGAACTGAGCATGGTGACATGTGACTTAGTTATTTGTACAATGAATAATTAGGTTTGTGAATAGAATGAGAATACATATTTGCCGCATGTAACACATAAGGAATTGGGATTGTAACGAGTTTAATTCAATTGTTTTGCATAGAGATATAGCAAAATTAATATGGGTTAAATAGAAGGCAATTGATCACTCGAGAGAGGGCTTTTGGCATTTGAGAATTCACATTAACAATTCAAAGAGACATAATAATTGGAATAGTTGAATAATTGATTTATAATTCATAATTGGGGATATTGGAGTCTTAATCCTTATTTATCTGAATTCATTCAAATTTTAGTTGTTTATTTGCTTTCTTTTAGAATAATCTCTTTTAATTGTTTTAATTTAGTTTTCTTAATTAGAAAAATCACAATTTGCGATTGTTTAAATAAAATTGATTTGGTTAAGAGTTAGTACTTGGTAATTTTTATTAAATAATTCCTCGTGGGAACGATACTCTACTTTCACTTTATTACTTGTTGACCGTGTATACTTGCACGTATTCATTGATTGCGAAATCGATCAACAACCATTCAAATGTGCACCAACATCCAGTTTGGGGGACTGCCGAATGATGACCCCAATGATCATTTGATAAATTTTGTGGAGATTTGTGACACTTTCAAATGCAACGGAGCATTTGACGAAGCCATCAGACTCCGTTTGTTTCCATTCACGTTAAGGGACAAAGCCAAGAGTTAACTTCATTCACTTCCGTCTGGTTCCATTACTACATAGACCGACTTGGCGCAGAAATTTGTGGCAAAATTCTTTCCACCCGCCAAAACAGCTAGGCTCAGGCATGACATCACGTCCTTTGTCCAGTTTGAATCCGAATCCTGTGTACGACTCGTGGGAGCATTTTTAGGATTTGCTGAGGAAATGCCCACACCACGGTCTGCCCGAGTGGCTCCCAATTCAGACCTTTTACAATGGTTTGTCTGGCTCTACTCGTTTGAGTATTGATACCGCATCTGGAGGGGCATTCATGGCCAAACACCACGCAGCGGGATATGAGCTAGTGGAGACAATGGCTGCAAACAATTATCAATGGCCTAATGATAGGCAAGCCCCAAGAAGAGCAGCGGGGGTTTATGAAGTGGACTCTTTCACATCGTTAGCGGCTCAGGTAGCAGCGCTAACAAAACGACTAGACACCCTAGGACCTTCAGCGGTTCAAAATGTGCAGAGTGTCGCGGTTCAGTGTGAATTATGTCAAGGGGGCCACCCAACCGAGTAGTGTGCGATAAGCCCTGAATCGGTTCAATTTATTTCTAACTACGGGCAGCAACAAAATACCAGTCTTCCTACTCATTACCACCCGGGTTTAAGAAACCATCCAAACATCTCATGGGGCAACAATTCCAACAACAACAACAACAACCTCCATCTACCAGACCTAATTATGCTAATCCTCCTGGATTCTAACCTCAGACTCAGTTTAGTCCACATCCACAGAGCAATCAGAATCAATTCCACCATCCTCCACCACAACAGGAAAGGAAGCCCAGTTTAGAAGATCTTCTGTCGAGGTATATAGCCCAGAACGAAACCAGAAGTAACAATCAAGAAGACTCCATTAGGAATCTTGAAGTACAGATGGGTCAGTTGGCTACTGCCTTGAATAGTCGACCACTAGGCGCATTGCCAAGTGACACTGATGTCAACCCAAAACAGGAAGGCAAGGAGCAGTGTAAAGCGGTAACCCTACGAAGTGGGCAAACCACTAATGGGAAAGGTGGAGAGGGTATTCCTGTGGGAGATGAGACAGTGTCTGATGAGGAACTCTCTATGAAGGAGAATGCTGAGACAAGTGGGGGTGAAGAAAGTGGTAAGGATAGCCCGTCAATACCATCTCCTCCAGCGACTGTGGTCATTCAGCCTCTCCCTCAGTTACCGTTCCACCAGAGGGTGCAGAAACAGAAGCTGGATAAGCAGTTTTCCAAATTCTTGGAGGTGTTCAAAAGATTGCACATCAATATACCGTTTGCAGAGGCATTGGAGGGAATGCCTAGTTATGTCAAGTTTATGAAGGACATCCTGTCCAAGAAACGAAAAATGGGGGACTACGAGACGGTGGCGCTGACAGAAGAGTGTAGTGCCATCCTTCAAAACAAGCTTCCGCCGAAGCTAAAAGACCCGGGAAGTTTTACAATCCCGTGCACCATTGGGGACCAGTTTATTGGGAAGGCTCTATGTGATTTAGGGGCCAGCATCAACTTGATGCCCCTCTCTATTTATAAAAAGTTGGGCCTCAATGAAGCCAAGCCAACAAGTGTCACCCTTCAATTAGCTGACAGATCTCTGACATACCCGAAGGGAATTGTAGAGGATGTGCTAGTGAAAGTTGACAAGTTCATTTTTCCGGCGGATTTCATAGTCCTTGATTTTGAGGAGGATAGGGAGATCCCAATAATATTGGGAAGGCCGTTCTTGGCAACTGGGAGGACCCTCATCGATGTCCAAAAGGGGGAGTTGACAATGAGAGTTAATGATCAGGAGGTGACGTTCAATGTCTTCCGATCCATGAAATATCCTAATACCCCTGAGGATTGCTTCCAGATTACAGCTATTAATAAATCAGTGGAAGGGGTATTCTCATAAACTTGCATTCTTGACCCTTTGGAAGCTTCATTAATTGGGGCTAGTACTACAGAAGATCCTGCGCATGTGGAATGTGCCATGTGGCTTGATGAACCTCAAAGATCAAAGTCATTCCACCGACAGTTCGAGTCTCTGAATGATAATGAGGCCTCTACATCCAAAGCTCAACCATCTATCATCGAACCTCCTGTCATTGAGCTCAAACCTTTGCCTATTCACCTGAGGTATGTTTATTTGGGAATTTCATCTACATTACCTGTGATAATTTCTGCTTCTCTAACCAAGTGTCAGGAAGAAAAGTTGCTGCTTGTGCTCAAGAAGTACAAAATGGCCTTAGGATGGTCTATCGCTGATACAAAAGGGATCAACCCAACTCTCTGCATGCACAAAATTCTTTTGGAGGAAGGCTCGAAGCCATCTATAGAGCATCAGAGGCGGCTAAATCCTATTATGAAAGAGGTTGTCCGGAAGGAAATCATTAAATTGCTAGATGCGGGCATTATCTACCCCATCTCGGACAGTCCTTGGGTTAGTCCTATCCAATGTGTGCCAAAGAAGGGAGGGATGACAGTGGTGTCCAACGAAAATAACGAACTGATTCCCACCAGGACGGTGACCGGGTGGAGAGTGTGCATGGATTACAGGAAGCTGAACAAATCAACCTGTAAGGATCACTTTCCCCTTCCTTTCATTGATCAAATGCTGGACCGGTTGGCTGGGCACGAATACTATTGTTTTCTTGATGGGTATTTGAGGTACAATCAGATTTCTATTGCTCCGAAAGATCAGGAGAAGACGACATTTACATGTCCTTATGGAACCTTTGCCTTTTGGAAAATGTCCTTCGGGTTATGTAATGCTCCCACCACATTTCAGCGGTGTATGATGTCAATCTTCTCTGACATGGTTGAGAAGACCTTGGAGGTCTTCATAGATGACTTCTCAGTCTTCGGGAGCTCATTCGACAATTGCTTGACTAATCTGACGGCAGTTCTCCATCTATGTGTTTAAACCAACTTGGTGTTGAATTGGGAGAAGTGTCATTTCATGGTCAAAGAAGGCATTATTCTAGGTCATCGGGTATCTGTAGGTGGAACTAAGGTTGATAAGGCGAAGATCGATGTGATAAATAACCTTCCACCACCCACCTCAGTCAAAGGGGTGAGGAGTTTCCTAGGGCACACCGGTTTCTACAGAAGATTTATTCAGGACTTCTCTCGGATCACCAAACCGCTGTGCACTCTTCTGGAGAAGGACATGCCCTTCCAGTTCAATGCCGCCTGCCTGAGCGCTTTTGAGTTATTAAAGAAAAGGCTTGTCTCAACGCCTATCGTGGTAGCTCCAGATTAGGCCTACCCCTTTGAGCTGATGTGCAACGCCAGTGACTATGCTATAGGGGCAGTGTTAGGCCAGAGGAGGGAGAAGGTCTTCCATACAATTTATTATGCCAGTAAAACATTGATCGATGCTCAGTTAAACTATACCACCACTGAGAAGGAGTTGCTGGCAGTAGTGTATGCTTTTGACAAGTTCCATTCCTGCCTCATCGGGACGAAGGTGATCGTATACACCGATCACTCGGCGATCAAGTATTTAATTAAAAAGAAGGACGCTAAGCCGAGATTGATACGGTGGGTTCTGCTTCTACAGGAATTTGACTTAGAAATCAGAGACAAGAAGGGAACCGAGAATCGGGTTGTGAAACCATTTAAGTAAATTGAAAACACCACATCTTCGAGCGGGTTTCGACAAAGCTATAAATGATTTTTTTCCAGACGAGCAGCTCTTTGTGGTAAATGACAAGGTCCCGTGGTATGCGGACTTCGCAAATTATGTCGCTTGCCAAGTTATCCATCAAGGCCTGAGTTTCCAACAAAGGAAGAAATTCCTTAAAGATGTCAAGCAATATCTATGTGATGAGCCCTTCTTATTCAAACAGTGTTCAGATCAGATTTTGCGTAGATGTTTGCCTGAGGAAGAAATGGAAGGCGTGTTGCATCATTGCCATTCGTCTAATTATGGAGGTCATTTCGGAGGCCAGCGAACTGCTGCTAAGGTGCTACAGTCAAGATTTTATTGGCCCACCCTTTTTAAAGATGCTCACACATATGTGATGCACTGTGACAGATGCCAACGGGTGGGCACTATTTCAAGGCGGCATGCGCTACCGCTGCAAAATATTTTGGAAGTAGAGTTGTTTGATGTTTGGGGCATTGATTTCATGGGACCATTCCCATCCTCTTTCAACAATCTCTACATCCTCGTAGCAGTGGACTATGTTTCGAAATGGGTGGAAGCAGTTGCCTTGCCGACAAATGATGCTAAGGTGGTGCTTCAGTTCCTAAAAAAGAATATTTTCACCCGTTTTGGCACACCTCGAGCCATAATTAGTGATGAAGGGTCGCACTTCTGCAATAAGTATTTTGAAGCCCTTCTAGCTAAGTATGGGGTAACTCATAAAATAGCCACTGCTTACCACCCTCAGACCAGTGGCCAGGCTGAAATTTTGAACCGAGAGGTGAAACGAATCTTGGAAAAGATTGTTAACCCCAACCGTAAGGATTGGTCGAAGAAGCTTGATGATGCATTATGGGCCTACCGCACAGCTTATAAGACGCCAATCAGAATGTCTCCATACAAGCTAGTTTATGGTAAAGCTTGTCATCTCCCGGTCGAATTGGAGCACAACGCTTATTGGGCAATTCAAAAGCTTAACTTTGATCTGGAGGCAGCCGGCGAAAAGCGGTTGTTACAACTGAATGAAGCAGATGAGTTTCGTCTGCAGGCGTATGAAAATGCCAAGTTGTACAAAGAGTAGACTAAGAGGTGGCATGACAAGAAAATCATTGAGAGGCATTTCGAACCGGGCCAGAAGGTTCTCTTGTTTAATTCCCGGTTGAAGTTATTTCCGGGGAAACTAAAGTCTCGATGGTCAGGCCCTTTCACTATTGCTAAGGTTTATCCGCACGGAGCAATAGAGGTTGAAGACCCCAATTCGGATTCAACATTCAAGGTCAATGGGAAGAGGTTAAAGCATTACTGGGGCGGCGAGGTCGACCGGCAGAATACCTCCATCACTCTTGGAGACCCTATATAAGTCAGGAGGATAGTCAAGCCGACGACTATAAAACAAAGCGCCATGAGGAGGCACCCCCCCATCTCAGATAAATTTTTTTATGTTTTCTTTTCACTCATTTCTAGTTTACTTAGTGACTGTTCATTTTATTAAATAGATTAGCTGATAGATTTTATGTTATGTGTTTACTGTGTTTTTAACAGTGTATGTTTGCTTGTGTAGTGTTGTTGTTGTACTTATTTTGGTATGTTCAGATAGCAGATAAAAAAAAATATTCGAGTCCAAGATTTGTCACTGGCCGCCTTCCCACATCGTCTTTCGTATTGCATGGCCACCATTCTATCTTTCCGCCATCGCTAACTCAAGGCCAGAAGACCGCAAGATGAACCCACGATCGCTAACTTTCGTCATATACCATCTAACAAAGAGAATCTTACGTCGCGGCGCCACTTGAAGTGCCCGACTTCTGTTAACTCGCGCCGCAGCGCCGAGTAAAGAACAAACACTCGCGCCGCGGAGCCACTAGCATGTTTTTAAATTCCAAGTGCAGTTATAAGAAGGCAGTTCGGCTCAGACTCCTCATTTCTCTCAACCATCTCAGACCTCTCTCTTGGCAGCCTAAATGCAAGCGCCTCATCAGTCTCTTCACTCCCAAAACCCTCGATCCTTGATACAATTTATCCAAATGAATCCAAGTCTTCCATCAAGCCCAAGCACTAAGCCAGTCACGCGAGGAGCACTAAGGCATACTAAAATAGGGTCTTCCACAAAAAGGTATTCTTGTTGAATTTCTTTCAAGCAGTTATTTGAGTTAGTTATTGGGATATTGTTGTGTTCTTCTTCTTGCTTGATTGGGTGATTTCCACTGACGGAAATTGGATTAGAGTATTTGCAAACAAAGGCTGTCAAAGCTAGGTTTTCACAGCACACACAAGATGTTTGTTTAATTGCCTAAGAGAGAAGTCGGACCGTTTTGGCTTGATTTCACTGGGTTTGTTTTGGGGTTTTGTTGTGCATTTGCTTGAGGGGTCATCTCTTCTAATTATTGGCATTGTTAGGGGCTATTTGTGGGAACCTCATCAACAAATTTAGACATGGTTCCCAAAAGGCAACGACTTAGCATTGGTGGTTCGTCTTCATCTTCTGCGGTTCCACCACAGGCTTGGCACCCCACCAAGTTTGTCAGTGAGGAAACATTCAAGCGGTAGAGAGACTCTTTCGGCAAGTGAAATTTGATTCCTGAGCGGGAGTGGATTAACTTCACCAAACCGACAATATCAGCTGTTGTCCTGGTGGTTCGGGAATTCTATGCCAACGCCAGACCTGAGGGTCCTGCTGTGGTTCAAGTCAGGGGTAGGTCCGTAGCATTTGACAGTATATCCATCAATGCGCTATTCGGGGCACCAAACTACGCGGCAAATGACTATATATAGCTAGGATACCGCGGTTATGACCAGGAGGAAGTCCTCAGACGGCTCTGCAAGCCCGGGACGACCTGGAAGAAAAATGATTATACCGACGAAAAGACTAGCTTCCCGGCTGCTGCACTCAGTCGCTATAGAAAGGCGTGGTACAGTTTCATTTGTGCCACCATGCTCTCCCAACCCGCCACCTTAGCGATGTGACTAAAGAAAGGGCGATTCTGTTGTTCGCCATTGTCACGGGTTTGAATGTGGATATCAGAGTTCTCATCCACGACTCAATCATTCAGGCTATCAAGAGTACAGTCGTTGCGGGACTTCCCCATCCCTCTGTGATCACGCTTTTATGCAAGCAGGCCGGGGTACAGTGGGGCCCAGATGAGATAGGTTCGCCGCCCATGACTACCATCGACCATCAAACGATCAAGCATTTCACTGTTTGGGACGGGGCAGAATCTGATGTCAAGGGCGAAGGATACTGACCACTTCTGAAGACCGCCTCTTTCGAACCAGCCGCAGAGCAGAGCGAGCGAGCCCTCAAGCACCGAGGCGAGTCCAACTAGTCGTGGTCTTTAGCGAGACATCATGGCATCCCTCGCCCAACTGCATCAGAAGCAGGATGCCGAGGCACTGAGGCAGCGGAGGCATATCGCAGCGGTGGCTCAAAGGCAGGAGATAGCAATGCAGTACCAGGCTGAGCTGGTGAACACAATGCAGAGCATCTACACTGACTTTTGTGGCGAGGGCATTGAGTTCACGCCATACCAGTTTCCCGACCCTCCTATTTTCCCACCATACCCTCCACCATCACCGCCTGCCGAAGCTGATCAGGACGTGCCAGATGAGGACGAAAGCGAAGCCGATGCCGCTGCTGAGTGAGCGATCTTCAGGGAAGCCCTCTTATATTCAATTGCTTTATGTTTAGCAATGAGGGCATTGCTCACTTCAAGTTTAGGGGTGTTTTTAGCATTTTGAACCTTTATCTGTCTATCTCATTACTGCCATTTTAGGATTGCCAGACTTACTATCTTTATTATGTTTGTATTTATCAGTATTGTGGTGCAGTCTTTTGAACTGAGGGATTATGTTGAATATTTTTATCATTATGGATGCCATAATCTGTTTTTGGTTTTATTTCGAGTTTATTAGCATGATTGTGATTTCTATCAATCTTTTTGGGGCTTATACAGATTTATATGCTTGTGCCATGTAAATGGCCTTTTCACCCTATTTTGAGCTGCTATTTAGCAAGGGTGTTATATTTACCATTGCTAATTTTTTATTGTGGCTATGTCTAGCGCCAAATGAGTATGTCTCTCGTAGAGTTATGTCAAGCATGCCATGTACTAGGGGTTTATGAGTTGATAAGTTTAGACTGTTATTAATCCGTCCTTCTAGCAAGCACCGACCAACTCAAGCACCGACCAACTATGTTAACAAATTATTTTTTGACTATAGTTTGTGTGTTTATTGTGTTGAAAATTTGTTCACTCTTATAAACTTTCATTTGTGCAAGGTAATAAAAGATTTAGATGTTTATGCAATTTTGGATCTTGGATTCTAGCTTGTTTGAAAAAATAAATTTGGGAATAAGATTAGAATAGAAGTGTTTTTATCGAAAGTTTTGCGGTGGGTCGAGATGGAGCGTAAAACGCACTCGCCCATAAACGCAGGGCCGATATCGAGATGGAGCATAAAATGCACTCGTTGTTTAACCTTCGTTCTTGTTGTGAAATCTCATTTGGCTTATGTTGATTACGTGGCCTTTACTGCTCGAGTCATTAGATTCTTAGGGGTGTTCTACACCTAGTGCCCTAAAGTCGTCTGGCTTGGGAGTCACTGTTCAAAAGCTCATTCATGGGTAGTTCAGAGCCTCAAGGTAATTAAGCATCGTGTGAAAGTCTCGATTTTTCTTTGTCAAGATGCTAGAGCCTTTTGATCTTGTCCTGCATTTGGTCTTGTTCTTAATGCTTGTTGAATGTTTAAGTTGCGGAGTTTGCTGGGTTTTAACAATCAACTGTGCGAACTTAGTTGAGCTATGATTAGTCAGGACGGTTGGTCTTCACACATGCACTTAGAATGGATCGAATACAGTCTTATGCTTGAAATATAATGAACCCTTACTCATTCCCACGTCTGACTTACTCTTTGGGAGTAGCTTATTTAGAGATTCGTAGCCACGATGCTAGTATATATATATAGTCCTTTCACATTCTTAGTGTCTACTGTTATTATTGTGTTAGATAGTTTGCTTGAGGACAATCAAAGACTTAAGTTTGGGGGTATTTAATGAGTGGGATTTAAACCCGCGAATCGGATACTTTATGACTTAAATGCTTGCCTGAAATCGTAGTTTTGTATGTAGTTTTATAGAAATATAGTGTTATTGTGTTTAATGGTTGCATTGCAGAGCTTCACAGTGTTTTTTGCAGCTTTAAAAGGGCAAAATAGTCATTTTTTCTTTTCATCGCCATGCATGTGTTAAGGCCGGGCTTAATGGGTCATGCCCGCGAGTTGCCATGCCCAATGCTGACGTAAGCCGCGTCGTGGCGCCACTCCCCCTCTCTTGGCTCGTGCTGTAGAGCGAGCTCCTGCGTCCCAGTTTCTCATGTGGCACCGCAGCGCCACTCAATACATGGTGGCCCGCGCCGCAGCGCCACCTCCGGTTCCTGGACAATCAAGTCCTTTATTTAACCTAGTGAAAAGAGGGAAAAAGGGGATGATAAGGAGGAGGCGGCAGCTTTGAAACCAGACACAACATACATACAATAAAATAGCTTAGGGAGAGAAGGAAGAATCTTGGAAAAGGGAAGATCAATTGCTCTCCATATTTTAGACTCCGCACGTAAAGAAAAGATTTGGCAGAAGAAAACTTCTTCATAAAGGGGTTTTTCTTATTCCAAATTTCCTATTCTTTGTATTTGTCTGATAATGGATAGTGTATTAGAAATTTGTGTT
Source organism: Panax ginseng (assembly GCA_020205605.1). Taxonomy (NCBI): domain Eukaryota; kingdom Viridiplantae; phylum Streptophyta; class Magnoliopsida; order Apiales; family Araliaceae; genus Panax; species Panax ginseng. Next base: position 116,562,874 of record CM035129.1, on the reverse strand, counting down.
AGTTCCATAGTTATGAACTAACTTCATTTTTAGGATTGCAATGTAACCTTTTGAATAGCTTAATCGACTTTCTCTCTCATTTTATATAATGAAGCATTTTGGAATGGGTTGTTGTATTTTGCTTATATTGTCTGATTTCTTGATAAAGAAATTGGTACTGATAGTAATGGAAATTGATAAATGGATATTACTGTCTGTCTTTAAATTCAACAACACCTGTAATGACCTTGACATCTGAATGTGGGCTTAATGTGCCAATAGGATAGACATGTCCTTATTTGCCTTATGCGACCTTGGAAATGTGCTTAATGACCTCGACCAAGTTAGTTTCACCCATAGATATATGGTGTTCTAGTTTGTTAGGGATGTGCATATGACCTTCGACAGAAGATTATGCCTAATTTTGTTCTATGTCGACCATTCTTTGATTCGTTTGTTTTGCGGAGAGTTAGAAGATTAGGCGAAGCATTAGGGGAGTTGTAATCCTATCTTACCTTCCTAGCACAACCAACTTCTCTTAATTAATTTACTTATTGAAATAGCTTAACCAACCATTACTTTCAATCGTTTAGATAAGTTTAGTAGTGACTTTCCCTTAGTATTTGTTTCCGTTAATTTTTTGTCCTCGTGGGTTCGACACTCTACTTTCTTATATTACTTGTTTGGACCGCGTATACTTGCGCGTGTTTATCGGTTGCAAAATCGAGCAACAGCGGGTCTGAGCTCCAATAGTACGAGGGATCCACCAATGCTGGAACATCTCCTGAGACCAGGGGCCATCTGACAATGTAAAACCGTCAATCCCCAACAATGGGATGTCAATGACGGGTGACTGCGAAACATGCCAATAACACCTGACAGGAGGCAAGATCGGCATACAGATCTCTCCTGTAGTGGTCTTCATAGCATGCTCTCCTAAATAGAGCTCCCATCTTCCATCTGTAAAGAGAGAAATCCTGCGGGTGGAAATGATGTACTCTACTCTAGTCGGGTACCCATCCTCAAATCCAACTCCCAAATGTTCTCCAGAGTAAGGAACCCATGTGATGACATCGGCTGTTAATAACTCCAGATGTAGGCGACAATGAGTGAAACCCTCAGCAACAGGGATCTCTACCAGTATGGAATGATGCCATCTCCGTCCTCGTGGATAGGTGTCTAAACCTAACATGCTCACAGGACGCAAACATGGAAGCCTCTCATAGGCCCAAAACTGCCAACACAAAGGCAACATCTGCTGTTAGTCAACACTCTTAACCTATACATGGGAAAAGATAAGAGAAACACTCACCAAAGAGAAATGGGTAGAAGAATCTAACCACGCCTCATCAAGCCTCGCGATCGCATGCGCATTCCCCTGAGGAAGTAAGCAAAGGTGTAAGAACCCCAATCATACTCTCCTATACAGTCCACGTATCGAGTGGCACTGATCAAAACGAAGGACACCGTAGAGGAATTATCTGCTATGAAGCAGCCCCTAATGATCATCAGGAACAATCGCCAGAAGATCTGGGTTCGCTACTTGAATACCTGGTAATTCCCTATGGGAAACATGTACAACAGGAGCAGGAACCTCGATCGGTACATCCTCCTCCTCGTCCTCAACATTCGGCACTTCAACCCGAATAGGACGTATCAACGCTTCCACTAAACGACGAGGCTGTCTAACAGAACGGCGTTGAGGCTCTTCAGAAGCTCTCCTCCGTACACCAAAAGTGGTCCTGCGAGAACTGCTCGGCTGATCCGAATCCATAATATCTGGACAACAAATCTTTAAATCACCTCAGAAAGGTTGTGGTAAATTCTTACCTGGAGCTTTTCAAAATGCATTTTATGATTACATGCATGCATGCATTGTTTTAACATACGTCTACAGTAGAGTTAAAAATGCATGACTATCCAATACCTACATTTTGGAAAACTTTGCCATAGCCCCCTTTGTAAATGGGACTATCCACATGCACATAGGCATGACTAGGTGGCCATTCAGTAGCACACCTATACACAATCATATACATCCTACATACATTAATCACATCACAGTAAAAAAATCCGTAAGTGTAGTCTAATTACCAGGATTATTTTGCTTTTCTACCTTTATTCATTTGTCCTCAAATAGGATAAGAAATGACAGTAAAAGGTGCCAATTTGACTATTTCAAAAGTCAAAATTTTTCAAATCATTATGTTCAGCATGGTTTAATACTAACATTTGCTTTGTTGAATATTTTTTATCAAGTCATATCAGCATGCATATTCACTACTATGTGTCTAAATGCATTTCATGTGATAAGTCATTTTCCAATGGATAGAAACTGGAAAAAAATACATGCATATGTTACGGGATGATGAAAAACGCTGATCTGTTGGGGAGAATATGTAGAAAGTTGCCCGAACTCAGTAGATCTGAAGAAGAGCTCTCAGATTTCCTTCGCTGCGCAACTTGAAAATGACTTATGAAAGCAACCATTCGCCTATACATAGCAACCATTATGTTTAACAGATAATGAAAACCCTAACCCTAGTTACGGATAGGGATTCACTATTTAATACAATTATAATAATTGTATCAGTAAGTATGTGTTTGTACTGTATGAATTTGATGACCAAAGGTTGGTCAGATAAGGTATAACCTTAGAAAACCCTAATATAATGATAGATTAGAAACCCTAATATGTGATTAAAAAATCCTAACGAACAGTTAGAAACCCTAATTACATTTTTGGAACCCTAATTTTTAATTTGGGAACCCTAACCTTAATTAGCAAACCCTAATTGAGATTATCAAACCCTAAGGGTTAGAATTAAAAGGAATAATGTCAAATGACTATAATACCCTTAAAATCATGACATAAATTACCATAATACCCTTTTGGATGCGAAATGACCAAAATACCCTTTACTTAACTTTTAAGTTAAGAGATATTATCAAATCTCGTGACTCATCACATTTGGATACACCATGTGCTCAAAATCTAGAGTAAATCAGATATTAACATGCCACCTTGCATCATATAAATTCATTGAATCATATATGAGAGATTAAAGAGAGAAAGTTCAAAACTTAGACTCATTTGTACTCAAACACTTAGCCAACTTCTCTCATACCTAAGCCACGAATTTGGCAAGTAAATCAGTCCCTAACCAAGTCTCTAACACACCAAGATCAGTTAAGGAAAGCCTAGATCGAAGATTGTTCAAGAGAGGTATAAACCCTAACTTATATTTTATCTTGTATGCTAAGATATAAATTATGTTTATGTGTTTAATAATGTGTTATTAGATGTTATTTAGTGATCTATGATGCCATCATAGATCCATAATATCAAAGTACTCAAAAATAAAAATTTTAAAACTGTCAAGAACCCTAGTTCTATGGCCTGACAACCGAATGTCAGAGGCCATATATCTAGATCTGTTTATGATTTATTGTGTTTGATGTAATAGACTTGTAGTATGCTATGTGGGGTGTAATATGGAAGTGGAATCATGGTCATACCATGTCCAGATTACAAGTTATTAATGGTCAATGTGAGTTGACCGGCCGTGTCTTTGTGTTTCTGGGTAACCCAGAAAATGCCCAAGAAGGTCTGACAAGGTTTTGCTAAGCCTAGATCTGTCAGATGTTATGTGATTTGATTGTGTTGTTGTATCAAAGTTATACTTTGTTATATGGACTATAGATTTATGGCCTTAGATCCCTTAAACAAACAATAGATTTAATGTAGTGAGCAGTCAAAGTGAGTTGACCGAACATGAATTTGGTTTTCTGGAAATTCCAGAAAACTGAAGAACATAGTTTCTGACAAGGTTTGACCAAGCCGGATCCTGTGATTTTGAGGTAGTTTTGCTACTTTATTGTAGTGATGTTGTTCTTTAACATGAGGACTACAATATTGAACCATTTAAACACCAAATCTATGACCAAAACCCAAAGATAATCGAGCCACAAAGTGACTACTTGAAACTGTCTGGGTTTATGGGTAACCCAGAAAACCCAAAAATTGTCTGACAGTTACTTTGAAGCTTTAGATCTTGCAACTGTGATGTTGTATGAATTCTTTTATTGTTGGAACATGTAGTATTACATTAATACTACAAGATCTAAACCTTAGCCTGCCCAGAAATATGATGTGCTTAGAATTAAAGATGGTCAAATATGGCACCAAGCAACTGACTATGAGTATTCTTGAGGCTCAAGAACACCTATAGTGATAGTAAGTGTCGCTAAAGGCTTTAGCGACGGTTTTAATTAAATTAGTTTTATTAATTTATGAAAAAATTATTAAAAGTAGAAATTAATTTCTAAAAATTCCAAAATAAGTTTTAAAAATCATTTTAAGTTATAAAAATTAACTTTTGATAATTTGACATATTTTTCATTAATATTTGTATTTATTTGAATATTAATGATATTAAATTTATTTCATAAATATATTAAATAAATTAGTGAAAATGAGTTTAATATTATAAAAAATCATTTTAAATGAGAATAAAGTGTTTAAAAATAGTTTAAGTTATAAAATATGACTTTTAATATTTTGAGGTAAATTTCATTAATAATATAATATTGATGATATTAGATTTATTTAATAATTATATTAAATAAATGGTTTTAAAATGGTGTTAATAATTTAAAAATTATTTAAAAATGATATAAGTGATTTAAAAATATTTTAAGTTATAATAAATAACTTTTACTATTTTAATGAAAAATATATTAATATTTAAATATTAATGGTAATTAGTTAAAATGATTTTAAATGTTTTAAAAATCATTTAAGGGAATATTAGCGATTTAAAATAATTTGAGTTATTATTAATAACTTTAATATTTTAATTGAAAAGTATTTTATTAATATTTTAATATTATTTAAATATTAATGATAATGAGATTATTCATTATTTAAATCATTTAAAATGATTTAAGTGTTTGAAAAATTATTATAAAATATAATAATTACTTGAAAATTTTTTAAGCTCCTGAAAAATATTATGAATGATATTTTAATTATCTTAAATAATATTGAAGCTTTGAGACAGAGTTTGATTGACAATAAACTTGTTTATTGTCGGTTAGGATAATTAAAACCTAGAATTGAGACCGAAGTCCAACCAAACTGAACTAGATTGACCTGATAAGTGTTTGTATAAGTTATAAACACTGATGTGAATATATGGTTATGTGTCTAAGTGATATAGTTACTTTAAATGATAGAGTTATGTGTTGTGATATGTTATGATAATTGCGAGATCGATATTATTGATTATAGGTCTTTAAAACGCAACTAAGTTATATTGTGTAGCTATAGTCAACGACCAAGGCAAGTTTCTTTAACTCAATCTCGAGTTATTATTTTTTAAATATAGAAGTGGGTAATTATTGCTAATTATTCCACATCTGAGATTTATTATTGACTATTCGCAGTTAGTGCATGTTCATTAACTCAAACTTAATTTTATGTTCGAAAGTATGACTAGGGAATAACTATTGTTGGTTATTCACAATATTATTATTGATTGCACATAGTGCAGTTGATTTTTGTTTATTAGTGAACAGTTTTGAACTATGTTTAGCTAATTATTTTGGCTAGATGAATATTTCTTGAAATTTGATAGGTGTATTTGAACTCAATTGTTGTTGTAAGGTCAGTGCCAATTATTTTGACTAGATCGAGATAGAGATTAGATGTTAAAATCATAGTATTTCGTTAAATCCAAACTATACTGTTGCAATACAAATTCTTGTGGTAAGACTGAGATGAACAACCTTTTTATATAAAAGGGAAATTTGTGGTCGGATATACAACCATTGCGTGTGTTAGTATTATGCATAATATTGGGTATAATGAAGCTGATCACTTTATGTACTTGCGGAGGGGTGTGATTTAATCTTTATGGTTATCTGATACACATGGGTAATTTTAGCAATAAATAACTGTTAATTACTCGAGAAGTTCAAGATCTAGTGGGATCGCTCAGCATAAAATCTAGATAATAATCCACTTTCTTATTGCGTAAGATCACCTATTGATAATCAATTAAACATTGTTGAAACTTTGATAGCGTTTTACTCTTTCATCATTGAATTATTGTTTAGCATGAAATGCGATAAAATTTTGTTATTAATTAATGCTTTGTTCAGCTATTTTAAAGTCCATGGAGATTTGGTAAAGTTCTATCGAATCGATAGTCTATTATTCTTGATTCCTGTAACAACCCGATATTTTCTATACAGATAAATTAGAAATTTTGCGTATAATTTTTTTATTTATTTTAAATATGGGGAATATGTGCCAAGATAATGTGTGTATGTATTTATGTGATATATTTATTACATGAATGATTTTAAATAATTTTATTTTAGAATTATTGATTGTTATAAACTATATTATTATAATAACTAATTTTATAATAGAAATGTTTTTATTAATTATTTTCCATGAAAATATAATTATATATTATTTATATAATATATGAAATGATTTTTTGAATTATTATAATAATTATTTTATTATATGAATTTTGTTGATTATTAAGTTAATTATTTTAACTTAATTAATAATGTTAAGTATGATGAGATAAATCGGATATGGAATCCAAACCCTAATTTTTGGATTTTGATCAAGGCATGAGAATAATAATATAATATTAATTATATTTTGTTTTTTCAGTGCTATAAATATGTACTGTACATGTGGACCGATAAGGGTTGGTCAATTATGGTGTTATGTGACAAATCATTGTATTACTGTGTGAAAACCTAATTTAAAATATAAAATGGAGTTCAAAATTATTAGGTAATCGTGATAATTTGATCAATGTCTGATATTATAAATATAAATGCTAATTAGGTAAATCCTAATCATTGACTCGAAACCCTAATGTTCATGCATAATGTGATTAGAAACCCTAATTACAAATTTTAGGAACTAATTTTATTTTATTTTAAACCCTAAATGAAAGCTTCGTAACCTAATTATACATTAGGTGAGACAATTAAATAACCTAAGGGTTATGGTAATAAGGAAGGGTTAGTATTTAATATGGGTTAGTATTAGTAACTCTTACATCAAGTACAAGTGTGTCCCTCTCCCATTGGTAGAAAATCTACTTTGCACCCTTAATCACATGATTAGGCTCATTTGAAAGAGATAAGGTGAAACCTTTTATCCAAGGGACAACAAAAGTATGGGGGATATTAGTTAATCACCCCATTTCATTTTTCTAGACATTTCATTTCTATTATTCTTCTTCTTCTATTTTTCTCCCAAGCTAGCAAGATACAAAGAGAGAAAAGAGAGAGAGGGGTTCGGTTTTGAAGAGAGAGAGGAGTGTGCTAGCTTGATTAATGCACCCTAAGGTTATATATTACTTTGGTAAATCAAGGAAGGTTGCTACTAGATCAAGGTATAACCTAAATCTTCTCCTTCTTCTATTTTATGTTATAACAAGATTTGTTGGGGTTATGAACTAATACTCAAGATACCCTAGTTCTACATATCATCATGTATGGAACTAAATATCTTGTTTGTTAGATCAAAGGTTTAGAGGAAGAAAATGAGCATATGTTCTCCTAGGGGTTAAACCCTTGTTTTCCTTCTACTAAATCTTGTGTAACTCAAGTTTTACAACTTGGATTTGTGATCCGTCAAAGGGGGGTGCTAGATACATGAGTTATCTAGTAAATCCAAGTGGTATAACATAAATCTACCAAGTATTGAAGCCATGGCGGCTGTTTTCCCCAAAACAGTCCACATAATGTATTAAGGTCTTAAAACCCTAAAAAGCTATTGTCCCCGTTTTTCTTAAGGCTGTTTCGGATAGTTTCAAGTCTTTTAAAAATCTGGGAAAAATCACAGAGGTACCTTAAGAAGTTATCTACATGTAGGAAAAAGAACGGACACGTTTCGATTTATAGGTTGTGTGTAATGTCTATTTCCGTAAAAGACTCCTAAATATTAACATCCACATTTCTCACAGTGTATACATGGGAAATATCTGAAATGTTTACAGTAGGTTCATATATGTTATGAGAGTATACCCTGAAAATTTCAGAATTTTCTGAGCAAAACTTGATTTATAAAAAATGAAGCAAGATCCGAGAGTTTTGGGCACTTTAAAATTAGTAAATCACTTTCTAAAATTCCAGAAAAATTTGGAGATCATTGTTGGGTCATATACTGTCTAAACCTAGAAAAAAAGAATTTTTGGAATCAGTTTGGTATTTTTCCTAAAAATGATGAAGTTATGAATAAAAGGAAATAAATAGTTAAATGATGTCTTAAATAAGAAAAATGTGATTTTAATGCTTGAATACTCCTAATATATAATATTATGACTATTTTAGGGCATTTTGGTAATTTATAATTAGAAATATTATTTATGTCCTTTTATGGATAATAAATAAGTGGTTTTGTAAAGGGTGAACAATTAGAATAAATTATTTATTGATCAAACAAATTATTAAAATGTTATTATAATATTAATAATATTAGAATATGATATTGTTAAGTAAATAAAAATATTAAGATTAAATCTTCATTAAAATATTATTAAATAATTAATCTTAGATTAAAATATTATTAAAATATTAATAATATTAAATTAAAGTATTATTGGATGATTAAAATATTATTAAGTAAATAATAATATTCGAGATTTAATAAAATGTTATTAAAAATGTAATAACATTAGTAAATGAAAAAAATATTATTAAATGATTAATAAAATTAGTAAATGAATAAAATATTAATACGATTGGTAAATGAATAAAAGTATTATTAATTGATTAATGATACTAAAGCATAAGTAAGAAATTATTAAATAATAATATTAATGCATGATTAAAATATTATTAAGAGGATTAATAATATTAGTAAAGTATTAAAATATTATTAAGATGTTAATAATATTAGTAAGCGAATAAAAGTATTATTAGTGAATTAATAATACTAAGAGGTGAATTAAATATTATGAAGATTAATAATATTAAGTGAATTAAAATATTTTAAGTTATACTTAATGACTTTTAATATTTTAAGAAATAGTACATTAATATTTTAATATTAATGGTAATTATTTAAAATGATTTTAAATGTTTTAAAAATCATTTAAGGGTAATATAAATGTTTTAAAAATATTTTGAGTTATTATAAATAACTTTAATATTTTGGCAATGGTTTCATTAATAGTTAAATAATAATTAAATGATAATAGAATTATTTGATATTTGAATCATTTAATAATGATTTCTGTGTTTGAAAATTCGTGATAAATTAATAAATATTTATTGAGTCATTTAAAATAATATGACTGATATTTACGGAGATTGAGTTACAGAATAGAGTCTTAGACTCTATAATTACCCGATAAAGCTGTCGGTACACCTACATATTTCAGAAATTGATCTGGACTTAGATATTTTGACTGTATTAATGTTTGTTTGTGATGCAATAACTGTGGAACATGTGTGATAATGTGATTAGGTTATGTCTTTGATTGAGAAATGCGAGACTATATGTTATAGTATATTGTTCTAATAGAACGAATGATCTGATTAATGATAGGTCGTGATATAAAAGATAAAACTAAGTTGCGTATTGTAAGCAGCGCATCAGGGAAGTATCCTACCTTTGCATTTTCTTTATGCAATAGACATGAGTAAGAATGTTTCAGAATTATATTATTACTATACAGATTATTAATCTTATATTATATACGCTCATTGATTGTCAACATGTTAGTACATGGTAATTCAGATATATATTTTGTTCGTTAATTTCTATAAATGGTTATACAAGTGACCCACTTGGATAATCATTGCATTTAATCACATGTTGATACACCTTTGTTAATTACCCGTATATATATATATATATATATATATATATATATATATATATATATATATATATATATATATTGTGACGCCCCAAAATAGGTATACATCACCTATTACGAAGTCGCCAAATACATGGTACAGAATACAAATACAATCTTTAATATATACAAAGAAAGTCATGAGTTTTAATACAAACATTGTCTTCTAGACAATATCCACTCTCAAAATAAGTCCTCATTACATTTATTAACACACTATTTAACAGAATAGTGAGGACTACTAATACTATCATCTGGACCGTCACTCCGTTCCCCGACTAGTCCCGGCTATGTTCTCATTTCCTGAAGAGAACTGTGAAAGAAAGGGTGAGCTCAACTAGCCCAGCAAGAAATATTATGACTAAGATAATGCAGAATAAATTATCATTAGTCTTCAACAGTGTTAAACTGATAAAATACAATAGACATCAAGTTTAACTACAGTGGAACATACAATCCATTAAAAGAGTCAAGTAGAGAATAAAATCTACTATCTTTTATGATTTAAAAGATTTTTCATCACTTTTATTCTTTGGGACTCAAATTTTAATAAATAATCCACCTCATCCACCAGACTACTGGCCAAGGATATACATAAGTATCACAACCATAAATTATCCATGCACTACGGGCCAAGGATATTCGTGTATTCATCAATGGTCATGATCATACCAACAACTGTCCATCAATGCACTACGGGCCAATGAGGACTTTTACCACATCATTTGTAACATTACGGTCATGATTACACCGAATAATCCCTGGTCATAATCATACCAAGTCCATCTATGCACCACAGGCCACAGATGACTTTCAAAAATAATATAAACATGAGGATGATGACAATGATATAAGAATTCAATAAAACAAGTTCAAGAATTAATTTATTCAGGAACTAATAACGTCCAAATTGTCAACATGATACTTCTTAGTAAAGTAAAATTCAAGAATGCTCGGAAGAATATTTCCATGAAAAGATCTTTGGATGAAGCGCAAATATCAAGAATATTCCACTAATTTCATGAAGTGTAGAAGTCAAAACTTTAACCAATCGAGTATAATAAAGAATGGAATAACAAAAGAAATCACCATGCATGCGGTGATTAGACAGACAAAGTTATTCCATTAGAATAATAAATAACGGAACGGTGTCGGCGTAATACGCGCAAGCAATGAGGATATTCCAATGAATAATAAAGAATGGAATAACAACAAAAATCACCATGCATGCGGTGCAGAGACAGATGCATTATTCCAACAGAATAATAAATAACGGAATCAGTCCGGCGTAAAACGCATGACGTGATATTCCAACAGAGTAATAATAAAGACGGAACCAGTCCCGTAAAATGCATGCATGAGGATATTCCAATAGAATAATAAAGAGCGGAACCAGCCCGGCGTAAAACGCACAAACAGGATGTTCCAAGCGTAATAATAACGAATGGAATAACAATGAAATCACCATGCATGCGGTTGTGATAGATAGGTTATTCAAGAGAATAATAAATAATAAGAATCGATTCCTACAGAAAACGATGTAGACAGATATTCAAATGAATAATAAAGATGGAACCAGAATTACAGAAATAAAATGCAGAATGAGGATATTCTAACGAATAATAAATAATGGAATAACGAAAAAATTTCACCAAGTATAGGGTAGATCCAGCGACAAAAGTTATTCCAATGTAATAATAAAGAATGGAATAATGAAGTTCTCATCATGAATATGAAAAAAATAATACACTTTACGAGTACAACAAATAATATCCCTTACCTTATAAAGAAGAGTACTCCAACGGTAGGCGGGGATATACTTGAAGAAACTTGCACTACGCTCAAAGCTTTCTTAAATGCTAAAGAAATACGCTCAAGATAGAAGAATAATTCTCTCTACAGTTTCTCTCTCTAGAGTTTCAGTGAATTCGTTAGAAATAATGAAGGAATGAGCTTCTATTTATTGAAGAATGGACTGAATAGTAACCAATCCATGAACGGTCCAGATCGATTTACTTTAAACGGACGATCTAGATTTGTTTACAATAAAATATAATATATTCTATTTATAATCTAATAAAACGAATAACTTTTAAAAAGATTTTACTATGCAAACACTGTGCAGGCACTATGCATAATAAAATATAATATATTCTAATTATTTTCTAATAAAACGAATAACTTTATAAAAGTATTCTGTTTTATATAAAAAGATTTTACTATTAGCCTAATAAAACGAATAACTTTATAAAAGTATTCTATTTTATATAAAAAGCTTTTCTGTTTTATTACATTAATAATACTAATAAAACAAAACTTCATCATCATTATTATTATTCACACTATTAATCGACTGTGTCGTTCTAGGAAAGAGGGGCTTTCAATAAGGATTTCTCCTATCAAAAGCAATTAGGTGACCAAACCTCTCCTTGGCAGGAACTTCTAGACATCGTTAATAATACAAATAATAATATTAATAACTCGTCATCTCAATTATTGATTTAATAATATATAAAATATCGACAATAATTGAATAAAATTGAATGACTTCTCACGTAAGCATCAATAATCAATACCGTGTGCTACTATGCAATCACGCGTATTCCTATACTTTTAACATCGGGTGTTTCAACAGTTAACAGTAAAACTTCCGCCGTTATTTTTATAAAAAATATTTTTATCATTTTCTCAATCCAACAATAATTCTGTTGTGGGGTCCACCAATGATTGTGTCGTCGTACAAATATTCCCTATTTAAAATGAATATTCCCCGACCAATCGAATATTATATAACAACTTGCGTACTTTGCAAAATTTATAAATATTACCCACAACTATAACATTATATCAAATTTATTCCAAAAATGATAATTATAGAAAATTCATCTTTATTCATAAAAGTTGGGGTCTTATATATATATGTTGAATTATAGATTATTGTTGAACAAGATAAAACCTTATTATTATCCAACCGAATTACCTTGGTTTGGAACCCCGACAAGTATGAACATCCCTTACACGGGGAAAACTTTTATGCACCCAAGGTGGACAGAGTGAACGATAACATCGTTCTTGCATGTAGTATTGATCAATACAGAGTACAACGGGCTGATCACCCCCGTGCCCGTAAGTTATGACGGTTTACAGATGAAGTTCTATTTAACCTTTTCAAAAATGAAAACAATGTTCATAGAATGTCCCCTTAACCCTATTTATAGTCAGTACGTAGTTTCAAAAATTTGAATGAGGATTGTTATGTTATTATTATCGATTCAGATTACTTCATAACTATTGATTTATTGTAGAAGGGTAGTATAAAGAAAATATTTAAATTCTTTCAGCTTATATATATATATATATATAATTGTTATTACTTGTTGGGCACTCAAATGCTCATCCTTGCTTAATTTAAATGTTTTCAGCTAAGTGTGAACAACCTGAAGGCTCTGCTAAGAACAAGGGAAAGGAAAAGGAAAGCTCACCAAATAAGATTGTTGGTAGTTTATGTAACAGTTTGATATTATTAAGACAATGATACTTATTAATTATCATGTAATGAATTTTTAAAGGCCTCGTACCTGGGGATTAGACTCTGATGATATGTAAATTAAGTTGATATTTATATTATTGTTATTATTATTAGTATTATTCCTCTCATAGAAATGGTATCGTGAAGCACTGGATTCGGGTTTCAAGTACCTGGATTCGGGGGCTTTGCAGGTTGGTATTAGAGCTTTAGGGTTAGAAACCATAGGTGGGAGTAGACCTTAGGCTATAACCTTGGAGCAGAGGAAAACGTTGAAAGTACAAATAACTCATATAGAGTTTAAAAGGAGATGAATCGAATAAATTCATCGTCAAACAAAAATAAAAGATAACTTATATAAAACTATTATTTGATGTGTGTATATACTATATGCTAATCATGATAATTTATGTGTGTAGATGTCTGGTGGAAAAGGCTTGTTATATGTTTATAGCATGAAGAAGGATCAAATCCATACCCCTGAGCTAATATCGAAGTCAATAGCTGAAATAGAGGCTCACAATAAAAACAACTCAGACTACGTGGATATTATAGAAAATGTAGTACTAGATCCGGAGATGGTAGAACTGACACATAGTGATTCGGACACTAAAGTTGAAGCTGAACAAGCATAAATAGAGGTGCAGGATCTGAGGAACAAGGCTTCTTCTCTGGAAAAGCTGTGGGAAATAGAAAAGCTGTTAAATAGTCAACTGCGTCAGGCGTTAATAGAAACAATGGAAGAACAAGATAAGCTTAAAATCCAAATTGATTAGATGGGAGCCACAAACAACACATCGTGTACAGCTCCGAGCAAGAAGGGGAAAAGAAAGATAGAAGACCATGACTTAGGAAAATCCGATAAGAAGAAAGGGAAAAGAATATGTTACCTTTATGGCTATGAGGGACATACCACTCTGTATTGTCCCAACTATAAATCAGGAGCATGTTTTATCTGTGGGATAGAAGGTCATTGGCAAAAGGTTGTCCAAGAAAAAGGCGTAGTAGATAGGTAGTATAGGTTCTGTTGTGTAGGTCTGTTTAATGTTAAGTATGTCTGTGTAATGTAATGTTCCCAACTTTTGGTATTAGTCAAGGCTGTAAATCCCGACTTTTGTAGTCGCAAAGGGATGAATGATGTTTAAACAGTATGTGCTATGCTATGTAAAGTATTCGCTAAATGAATATGAATCTAAGTTTAAGTAATGAAATGAGTTAATATACTAAACTTATATGATAAGATTTAGAATGTAAAGAATAATATATGGTTTTACTTAACCAGATAATGCCGCCAAGACGTCAAACTCAAAACCAAAGGGCAGAAGAGTCTATTAATAACATTGAGGGACAACAACAAGCGCATCCGATGCAAAGACTTTGCAAACATGGTAGCACAAGCTACAAAGAAGGATCTGCCAACAATGGGGAACCAATTTGGACAACGACTAAGCAAACTTTAAAGATTTCAAAAATTTGTGGGATGTCGAAATTCAAAGGGACAATGACCTGTTGAAGCCTGGACTTGGGTTAAAGAGATTGAAAAAGCATTCGTGTGGTAGCTAGGGTAGCTGAGGGGAAAAAGACCGCTTTTTCCACCTACATGATGAAGGGTGAGGCAAATTTTTGGTGGGAAGTGAATCAGGCGAGGGAAGGAGAGGGTGTTGTTACTTGGGATAGGTTTAAGACACTATTCTTTAAAAACTATTTTTCATCTAGTATGCAGGCTAGAATGGAGGTAAAATTTTTAGAGTTGAAGCAGGAGAATATGATGGTGTCCGAATACGCTGCAAAATTCAATGAGTTGGCTAGGTTTGCTCCGCATCAAGTTGATACGGAGGCTAGGAAAGCTAGAAGGTTTAAGCTGGGATTAAAACCCTGGCTCTACAACAAGGTGGCGGTGTTGTAGATCCCTACATTTGCAACACTCATGGAGAAGGCTATTATTCCTGAAGAGGGGAGTGAGGCCATGAGCCTCTATAATAAGGAGAGAAAGAACAAGAGTAAGGTCGAAGGAACTGGGAAGGTGGAAGTTAATAGTGGGACGTAGCGGTGGTAGTAGCAAAAGGAAGGGAAGCAATTTTGGAAGTTTACAGGTAAAACAGGAAGGAGTTAAGAAGCAAGCTGTGCAGTGTAGATATTATGGAAAGAACCACTCTAGAGAATGTTTGAAGGGGAAGTTCGTGTGCTACAAGTGCAGGCAGGAGGGCCATATCTCTCCCAACTGCCCCAATCCTAGGATGAACAGTGGGTGTTTTCTGTGTGGATCGACTGAGCACAAGGTGAAGGATTGTTTGAAGAGGAGGACGGAGGTAGGGAGTGTGAATACTGGCAAGGGTAGTGGAACTCTGGCAATCACGGGACCAACGTCATCCAATAAGCCGATGAAATCAACAGCAAGGGTCTACAACATGACGGTCCAGGATACCATAGCAGCTGGTGGTGCAATTCCAAGTATTATTCGTATAACTTTTATTTTCTTATGCATGATTTTCATATATATAGTAAATTATTTTATAAAGAAATTTTGAAGAAGGAATTTGATTTCTTTTAGAAATCAAAATTTCGTTTAATCAGATATACAAGCTTTACGTGAATAGGTTAAAGATCAGTACGATCATTTATGATCAAGATCTATTTGCAATGATTGTATATGTCACGTACACTTGTATGTGTAGGTTTTAAAATGGTGATTCCGGGGACGAAATCTTTATAAAGGAGGGTGAATGTAACAACCCGATATTTTCTATACAAATAAATTAGAAATTTTGCGTATAATTTTTTTTATTTTAAATATGGGGAATATGTGCCAAGATAATGTGTGTATGTATTTATGTGATATATTTATTACATGAATGATTTTAAATAATTTTATTTTAGAATTATTGATTGTTATAAACTATATTATTATAATAACTAATTTTATAGTAGAAATATTTTTATTAATTATTTTCCATGAAAATATAATTATATATTATTTATATAATATATGAAATGATTTTTTTGAATTATTATAATAATTATTTTATTATATGAATTTTTTTTGATTATTAAGTTAATTATTTTTAACTTAATTAATAATGTTAAGTATGACAGATAAATCAGATATAGAATCCAAACCCTGATTTTTGGATTTTCATCAAGGCATGAGAATAATAATATAATATTAATTATATTTTGTTTGTTCAGTGCTATAAATATGTACTATACATGTGGACCGATAAGGGTTGGTCAATATGTGACAAACCCTTGTATTACTGTGTTAAACCCTAATTTAAAATACAAATTGGAGTTCAAAATTGTTTAGTAATCATGATAATGTGATCAATGTCTGATATTATAAATATAAACGCTAATTAGGTAAACCCTAATCATTGACTCAAAACCCTAATGTTCATGCATAATGTGATTAGAAACCCTAATTACAAATTTTAGGAACTAATTTTATTTTATTTTAAACCCTAAATGAAAGCTTCGTAACCTAATTATACATTAGGTGAGACAATTAAATAACTTAAGGGTTATGGTAATAAGAAAGGGTTAGTATTTAATATGTATACTAACTTAAGTGGATAATCTTGTTATTTCAAGTGACTAATAATTTTAAACCTATTTCTAGTAAACCTAATTAGGTTATGAGCTAAAGTCAAATGTATAAGTAATTAAATTTCATAAGATTTGGAATGAAAACCCTAAATAAACAATTTGGGTAACATTTATTAAAATTGTTTGACTATGTTCATTACACGACCCAAAATAATTAAAGGAGATGCCCAAAAGAAATAAAATGCAAACCAATACTTAGCCCACCTGATTAAGGGTATTTTAGACTTTTGATTAATCAAATTTGTCCATTAAAATAAAAACAAAATGGAGGAGATAATGGGGGCAAGGGGACCGGCCATATTAGGCCTCTTAAGGCAACAAAGTTAAGCTAATCAAGTTCTTTAATTAGTAACTCTTACATCAAGTACAAGTGTGTCCCTCTCCCATTGGTAGAAAATCTACTTTGCACCCTTAATCACATGATTAGGCTCATTTGAAAGAGATAAGGTGAAGCCTTTTATCCAAGGGACAACAAAAGTATGCGGGATATTAGTTAATCACCCCATTTCATTTTGCTAGACATTTCATTTCTATTATTCTTCTTCTTCTATTTTTCTCCCAAGCTAGCAAGATACAAAGAAAGAAAAGAGAGAGGGGGGTTCAGTTTTGAAGAGAGAGAGAGAGGAGTGTGCTAGCTTGATTAATGCACCCTAAGGTTATATATTACTTTGGTAAATCAAGGAAGGTTGCTACTAGATAAAGGTATAACCTAAATCTTTATCATCTTCTTCTATTTTGTGTTATAACAAGATTTGTTGGAGTTATGAACTAATACTCAAGATACCCTAGTTCTACATATCATCATGTATGGAACTAAGTATCTTGTTTGTTAGATCAAAGGTTTAGAGGAAGAAAATGAGCATATGTTCTCCTAGGGGTTAAACCCTTGTTTTTCTTCTACTAAATCTTGTGTAACTCAAGTTTTACAACTTGGATTTGTGATCCGTCAAAGGGGGGTGCTAGATACATGAGTTATCTAGTAAACCCAAGTGGTAGAACACAAATCTAGCAAGTATTGAAGCAATGGGGGCTGTTTTCCCCAAAACAGTCCACATAGTGCATTAAGGTCTTAAAACCCTAAAAAGCTATTGTCCCTGTTTTTCTTAAGGCTGTTTTGGACATTTTCAAGTCTTTTAAAAATCTGGGAAAAATCACAGAGGTACCTTAAGAAGTTATCTACGTGTAGGAAAAAGAACGGACACGTTTCGATTTATAGGTTGTGCGTAATGGCTATTTCCGTAAATGACTCCTAAATATTAACACCCGCATTTCTCACAGTGTATACATGGGAAAAATCCGAAATGTTTACAGTAGGTTCATATATGTTATGAGAGTATACCCTGAAACGTTCAGAATTTTCTGAGCAAAACCCGATTTATGAAAAATGAAGCAAGATCCGAGTGTTTTGGGCACTTTAAAATTAGTAAATCACTTTCTAAAATTCCAGAAATATTTGGGGATCATTGTTGGGTCATATGCCGTCTAAACCTAGAAAAGAAGAATTTTTGGAATCAGTTTGGTATTTTTCCTAAAAATGATGAAGTTATGAATAAAAGGAAATAAATAGTTAAATGATGTCTTAAATAAGAAAAATGTGATTTTAATGCTTGAATACTCCTAATATATAATATTATGACTATTTTAGGGTATTTTGGTAATTTATAATAAGAAATATTATTTATGACCTTTTATGGATATTAAATAAGTGATTTTGTAAAGGGTGGACAATTAGAATAAATTATTTATTGATCAAACAAATTAATAAAATGTTATTATGATATTAATAATATTAGAATATGATATTGTTAAGTAAATAAAAATATTAAGATTAAATCTTCATTAAAATATTATTAAATAATTAATCTTAGATTAAAATATTATTAAAAGATTAATAATATTAAATTAAAGTATTATTGGATGAGTAAAATATTATTAAGTAAATAATAATATTCGAGATTTAATAAAATGTTATTAAAAATGTAATAACATTAGTAAAGGAATAAAATATTATTAAATGATTTATAATATTGGTAAATGAATAAAATTATTATTAATTGAATAATGATACTAAAGCATAAGTAAGATATTATTAAAGTAATAATATTAATAATGCATGATTAAAATATTATTAAGAGGATTAATAATATTAGTAAAGTATTAAAATATTATTATGATGTTAATAATATTACTAAGCGAATAACGATATTATTAGTGAATTAATAATACTAAGAGGTGAATTAAATAATATGAAGATTAATAATATTAAGTGAATTAAAATATTTTAAGTTATACTTAATGACTTTTAATATTTTAAGAAATAGTACATTTATATTTTAATATTAATGGTAATTATTTAAAAATGATTTTAAATGTTTTAAAAATCATTTAAGGGTAATATAAATGTTTTAAAAATATTTTGAGTTATTATAAATAACTTTAATATTTTGGAAATGGTTTCATTAATAGTTAAATAATAATTAAATGATAATAGAATTATTTGATATTTGAATCATCTAATAATGATTTCGGTGTTTGAAAATTTGTGATAAATTAATAAATGTTTTTTGAGTCATTTAAAATAATATGACTGATATTTACGGAGATTGAGTTACAGAATAGAGTCTTAGACTCGATAATTACCCGATAAAGTTGTCGGCACACCGACATATTTTAGAAATTGATCTGGACTTAGATATTTTGACTGTATTAATGTTTGTTTGTGATGCAATAACTGTGGAACATGTGTGATAATGTGATTAGGTTATATGCTGACTGAGAAATGCAGTACTATATGTTATAGTATATTGTTCTAATAGAACGAATGATCTGATTAATGATATGTCATGATATAAAAGATAAAACTAAGTTACGTATTGTAAGCAGCGCATCAGGCAAGTATCCTACCTTTGCATTTTCTTTATGCAATGGACATGAGTAAGAATGTTTCAGAATTATATTATTACTGTACAGATTATTAATCCAATATTATATACGCTCATTGATTGTCAACATGTTAGTACATGGTAATTCAGATATATATTCTGTTAGTTAATTTCTATAAATGGGTTATACAAGTGTCCCCACTTGG
Organism: Panax ginseng; assembly: GCA_020205605.1. Lineage (NCBI taxonomy): Eukaryota > Viridiplantae > Streptophyta > Magnoliopsida > Apiales > Araliaceae > Panax > Panax ginseng. Next base: position 116,542,776 of record CM035129.1, on the reverse strand, counting down.
ATAATCATTGCATTTAATCACATGCTGATACACCTTTGTTAATTACCCGTATATATATATATATATATATATATATATGTGTGTGTGTGTGTGTGTGTGTGTGTGTGTGTGTGTTGAATTATAGGTTATTGTTGAATAAGATAAAACCTTATTATTATCCAACCGAATTGCCTTGGTTTGGAACCCCGACAAGTATGAACAACCCTTACACGGGGAAAACTTTTATGCACCCAAGGTGGACAGAGTGAACGATAACATCGTTCTTGCATGTAGTATTGATCAATACAGGGTACAACGGGCTAATCACCCCCGTACCCGTAAGTTATGATGGTTTACAGATGAAGTTCTGTTTAACCTTTTCAAAAATGAAAACAATGTTCATAGTATGTCCCCTTAACCCTATTTATAGTCAGTACGTAGTTTCAAAAATTTGAAAGAGGGTTGTTATATTATTATTATTGGTTCATATTACTTCATAACTATTGATTTGTTGTAGAAGGGTAGTATAAAGAAAACATTTAAATTCTTTCAGCTTATATATATATAATTGTTATTACTTGCTGGGCACTCAAATGCTCATCGTTGCTTAATTTAAATGTTTTCAGCTAAGTGTGAACAACCTGAAGGCTCTGCTAAGAACAAGGGAAAGGAAAAGGAAAGCTAACCAAATAAGATTGGTGGTAGTTTATGTAATAGTTTGATATTATTAAGACAATGATACTTATTAATTATCATGTAATGAATGTTTAAAGGTCTCGTACCTGGGGATTAGACTCTGATGATATGTAAATTAAGTTTATATTTATATTATTTTTATTATTATTAGTATTATTCCGCTCTTAGAAATGGTATCGTGAATCATTGAATTCGGGTTTCAAGTATCTGGATTCGGGGGCTTTACAATTCCTATACTTTTTTGTATTGCAGAGCAAACTCGTTGCTCACCCTTGTTTAAATATAATATTTCAACTAAGAACGAAGTAGCAGGAGGGTCTAAGAGGGACAAGGGCGAAGGAAAATTATAGAAGTAGATATAATAAACATTATTTATTATGTTATTGGTATAACCCTTTTTATATATCTAAGGGTATGTTTGTAATGTTAAGGTTAGAAAACCTAGGGATAATGTATTAATAGTATTAGTTAATGAGATGTATGTTCATATTCATAAATGAATGGGTAGTTAGATGTTATTTATATGGTGGATCGTGAGCACCAAACTCGGGGGTCAGGTAACCCGGATTTGGGGGCATCAGAAATTGGGTTTGAAAGAACCTAAGCCCACCAGTATCACTTTGCAACTAGCAGATATGTCCTTAACCTACCCGAAGGGAATAGTGGAAGATGTTCTGGTCAAAGTTGATAAACTCATCTTTCTCTCATATTTTGTAGTGCTTGACTTTGAGGAAGATAGAGAGGTACCTATTATTCTTGGGCGTCCGTTCCTAGCTACTGGAAGGACACTCATCGATGTTCATAAGGGGGAACTCACTATGAGGGTGCAAGACCAGGAAGTCACTTTTAATGTCTTTATGATGATGAAGTTTTCAAGTGATAATGAGGATTGTAATCTGGTGGATGTGATTGACAGGGCTGTCAAAGAAGTATTTATGGAGAATTATATTCTAGATCCACTAGAAGATATGTTAGTTAACCCTTTTGAGTTAGAACAACCCAATCATCTCGAGTATATTAAATGGTTAGATGCTTCCCCGAGATTAAATTAGTTTAAGCGTCAATTTGAATCCTTGGATTAACAAGGATTGTCTACCTCACAGCCGTAACCATCAATGATAGAAACACATGTGCCAGATCTTAAGTTAATGCCAAGTCATTTGTGGTATACTTATTTAGGAGGGTCATCTACCTTGTCGGTTATTATTTCTACATCATTAAATGAAGGACAGTAAGATAAGCTCTTGCAAGTCCTCAAGAAGTACTAGACAACTTTGGGGTGGACTATTGAAAACATTAAGGGCATTAGTCCCTCTATTTACATGCATAAGATCCTCCTTGAGGAGGGTTCCAAGCCTTCTATCGAACATCAGCGTCCTTTGAATGTCATAATGAAGGAAGTGGTTAGAAAAGAAATCATCAAGTGGCTTGATACGGGTATCATCTACACAATCTCAGACAGTCCTTGGGTTAGTCCAGTCCAGTGTGTGCCAAAGAAGGGAGACATGACAATGGTTTCCAACTAGAATAATGAGCTAATTCCTACACGGGCTATCACTGAATGGAGGGTATGCATGAACTACTAAAAACTTAATAAGGTCACTTGTAAGGATTATTTCCCTTTACCATTTATTGACCAGATGCTTGATAGGCTTATCGGGTATGAATGTTACTATATGTTGAATGGGTATTCGGGCTACAATCAAATCGCTATAGAGCCCGAAGACCAAGAGAAAACAATTTTTACATGTCCGCAAGGGACTTTTGCCTTCAGAAAAAGGCCATTTGGCCTATATAATGCTCCTGTAACATTCTAGAGATGTATGATGTCTATTTTCTCTAACATGTTGGACAAACTCTCAAAGTGTTTATGTATGATTTTTCTGTATTCGGGAATTTATTTGATTCATGTCTATAGAATTTGAAAAAAGTGTAGGAAAGATGTGTGGAGACAAATTTGGTATTGAATTAGAAGAAATGCCATTTTATAGTTCGTGAGGGGATAGTTTTGGGCATAGAGTGTATGCCAATGGAGTTGAGGTTGATAGAGTAAAAATTGATGTAATTGATAATCTTCCACCGCCATCATCTGTAAAAGGGGTGAGAAGTTTTCTAGGACATGCTGGGTTTTACATGTGATTAATAAAAGACTTCTATAAAATCATAAAATTGCTCTACAACCTTCTAGAAAAAAATGTACCTTTTAAGGTTGATGATGCTTGCCTAGAGAAGTTTGAGGTGTTAAAGAAGAAGCTCATCTCTGCTTATATTTTTGTAGCCCCTGACCGGAATTTGCCTTTTGAGCTTATGTGTGATGCAAGTGATTTTGCCATTGGGATGGTGTTGAGTTAAAAGAAAGACAAAGTATTTCACACAATATACTATGCCAACAAAACCTGACAGATGCTCAACTTAATTACACTACCACTGAGAAGGAACTATTGGCAGTAGTATATACCTTCGACAAATTCCAATCCTATCTCATCGACACAAAAGTCATAGTATACACAAATCACTCAGCCATCAAGTATCTTATTTCTGAGAAGGATGCTAAACCACGGTTGATCAGATGGGTCCTTCTTCTACAAGAATTTGACTTAGAGATCTATGATAAAAAAAAAAAGGGACTGAGAATCAAGTGGTGGATCATCTATCGAGGTTAGAGAATACGGATCAAACTGAAAATATAATTAATAAGTTCTTTCTTGACGAGCAACTTTTTGCTATTTAGAGTGAAATACCTTGGTATGTTGATTATGCCAATTTCATTGTGAGTGGTGTGTACCCGCTAGACTTGAGCTATCAAAAGAAGAAAAAGTTTTAGAAGGAAGTGCAATTCTATTTGTGGGATGAACCTTATTTATTTCAACAATGTGCTAATCAGATTCTAAGAAGGTGTTTGCCTAAGGAGGAAATGGAAAATGTTCTTCATCATTGCCACTCATCTGAATATGGAGGTCATTTTGGTAGACAGAGAACAATAACAAAGGTGCTCCAATCAGACTTTTACTAGCCAACTCTATTTAAGGATGCATATGATTTCGTGCAAAAATATGACAGATGCAAACGTGTTGGAAACATCTCCAGAAGCCACGAGATGCCCCTCAACAGTATTTTGGAAGTCAAAATCTTCAACGTTTGGGGTATTGACTTCATGGGTCCATTCCCATCTTCATTCAACAATCTTTACATTCTGGTGGCGCTGGACTATGTGTCTAAATGGGTTGAAGCAGTTGCATTGCTAACTAATGATGCCAAAGTGGTCCTTTGATTCATGTAAAAGAATATTTTTCACCCGCTTTGGTATGCCACAGGCAATTATTAGCGACGAAGGGTCACATTTCTACAACAAATACTTTGCAACCATTCTCACTAAGTATGAAGTCACTCATAAGACTGCTACGACATACTATCTGCAGAAAAGCAACACAGCAGAGGTGTCAAATAGAGAGGTTAAACATATATTGGAAAAGACTGTGAATCGAATCATAAAGGATTGGTTAGTAAGGCCGGATGATACACTATGGGCATACCCAACGGTGTACAAAATACCTATTAGAATGTCGCCCTATCGCCTTGTCTATGGACAGGATTACCATTTTCAGTGAAACTTAAATATAGGGCTTATTGGGCTATTAAACAACTCAATTTTTACTTACGTTCAGCTAGTGAGAAGAGACTCCTTCAGATAAATGAGATGGACGAGTTCCGTCTCCATTCTTACAAAAATTCCAAACTCTATAAAGAAAAGATGAAATAATAGCATGATAAGAAAATAATAGATCTGGAATTAAAAGAAGGACAAGCGGTGCTACTATTCAACTTTAGGTTGAAATTATTTTCGGGTAAGCTGAAATCACGATGGTCGGGGCCTTTTAAAATTGTCAAGGTTTTCCCAGATAGTTCTACTGAGGTTGAAGAGCCGAATTAGACCATAACCTTTAAGGTGAATGGTCAACGTCTCAAGCACTATTGGGGTGGCGACGTTGACTGTCAAAAGATGTCCATTACCCTTGGGGACCCGAAATAAGTCAGGGGAATAGTCAAGCTGACGACTTGAAAACAAGCCCTCGATGGGGAGGCAACCCCATTTCAGTATCATTCTTTTACCCTTTTTGCTTTATGTTTATGTTAATAGTATATTTCATCTATTTATAGTAATTTGGTAATATCGTAGCCTATCTCCATGCTTTTGACAGTTTCATGCTATGTACATATGTTATTGGTAGGAGTTTGACTAAGAAAATTCTCATAGTAGTAAATTTCCAGAAATTCTTGCATGATGAATTCTAAGATTCTCATTCTTATCGTCATTGTGGTATTCACTTCTGCGAGATTTTGGTATTTTTCTATTTGAAGTCTTTTTTGGTATCCATTAGTTTTATATTTGGTTTTGGTATTCATTTTGTTAAACATGAGTTCTAAGTTCCTAATATCTTAGTTTTTAGTTTTTAGTTAAGTTATAAAAGTTTTTAATATATGTATAAATTTTGGAGAGATTTTTTTGGGCTAAGTGTTGGCTAATGAGTTTGGTTTTGCTGTACAAGAAAGGCTAAAAAAATTTTCTTGGTGCAGGGCTAACACTGCAACGCCACTATTTGGCCTTCAACCATTGACTGCGATTACCTAGTTCAAACTTGAGTTCTTTAACCCGGTATTCCACAGCGCTTTATCAAAGCTTTAGCAGATGCGCTATAAATACCAACATCCACCCCAACCTACTAGAAAAATGCATTACAGCGCCTGTGTTTGTTCTTCTAGTAGCTTCTCGTGCAAATCCTAATTTTAATAGGCAGCACTACAACGCGGAATAACGTAGGATACTGGCGCTACAGCGCCAGTAGCGAATTTTAGTTGTTTAAGTCAGGCTTTCACTTGGTAGACAAGGGCAAAACATCATTAATTCTCTCAGAGCTTAGGCGAGCCTTGAACATAAAATCCCCAAATAACCATAAACTAACCCTATCTTATCCTAATCCACTTTTAAACCTAAATTCGTGCCATTACAAGGGATTCCTCACTGCCTGTTCTTCGGATTCTATGGTTCTCATCAAAATATTTTCAGGTAACTAGGACATCTCTCCCTCTCTAAGGCATTTGAGCGTCTAGTACACTTGAGTTACAGTTCAATTAGGCTTGGATTATATTTTTATTGGGTGATTTCAACTACTTGGAAATCTGGTTAGAGGCATTTCAATTAGAGGCTAGAACGCTTGAGTTTAGGCAGCGCACACAACGTGTTCGACGATTTGCCAAAGTGAGAAATTGGTTAATTTTATTTACGATTTCCACAAGTTAACTTTGGATAGGAAATTCACTTTGGCTAGTCAATTGGTTTACAATTTAGCTCTATTTTGTGTTTAGTTTGGGATAATTGTGACTAAAGTTTCAGTTCATTTTGACTTTCTATATGGTGTTCCGTTTGGGAAAGAATTAGTTTTTTTGTGGCTTGATAGTTAGGTTCAATTTTGGCCTGTGAGTTAGTATTGACTAAAAATTCGACATGGCATCTATGCGTCAGCGCACTAGCATTGGCTCCTCTTCAGCTGCACCCAGATGGGATAATACAAAGTTCGTCAGCGAAGAGGCCTGGAAAAAATTCAATCAAACCTTCGCAAAAAGGAGTTAAAGATGGCCAGATGACAGGAAGGATTGCCAAATGATGGCTATGATAATTGAGAAGAAGTGGGTCCACTTTACGAAATAGCTTGAGTCGGCTATTATTTTTGTGGTCCGTGAATTCTATGTAAAGACCAGTACTGAAGGTCCTGCTACAGTTTAAGTTCGGGGGCAAGCGGTGGCATTTGAAAGTTAGACAATCAACACTCTATTTGCGATGCCTAACTATGATTCCAAGGACTACTTGGAGCAAGGGATTCGCAGTTATGACCTAGAGGATATCATTAAAAGGCATTACAAGCCTGTGACAACTTGGAAAACCAATAAATACACTAGGGAAAAGAACAGTTTCCCACACCAGATGCTCAGTCGCTGTGGTAAGGCATGGTACAACTTCATCTGTTCCAATATCATGCTTACCCGCCACCTTAACGACGTAACTAAAGATCGAGCGATCCTGCTTTTCGTTATTGTCACGGGTCTGAAGGTGGAGATTGGTGTTCTCATTCAAGAATCCATTCAGAAATCTATCAAGATCATAACTTCAGGGGGACTCCCGCATCCATCGTTTTTCACCCGATTGTGTAAATGGGCAAAATTCCAGGGGCAGCCAGATGACATAACTCAGCCACCTATGTTTGTCATTTACCACCATGTTATTTCACGATTAAGTGTTTGGGAGGGGGCACAGTCTCATTTTCGGGGTGAGAGGTACTTACCAGCCACTTAGTTGCCACCTTCATCAGCGGTTGGACCTTCTTCACAGACTCTAGAGATTGGTTCTTCTTCAGTCGGGCCCTTGAAGACATTATGGCATCCTTGAGTTTTTTGCACCGGAAGGTTGATACAGTGGTTCTCAGGCAGAATCTATTTGCGCAGTATCACGCCGAGTTTGCCAACATCGTGGAAAATATCTACTCAACATTTGGTGGAGATGAGGTTGAAGCCATGTCGTTTCAGTTCCTTGAGCCTCTTGTCTTTCCACTATCTCTAGGCAACAAAGAGGGCAATGAAGAAGGCAACGATGTGGCTTCAAAGGGTGACATCATGAATTGATATGGATTTCTACATTCCCCACTAATGAGGACATTGCCAGATTCGAGTTTGGGGGGAGTTATCAATCTTATCAGTCTTTATTTATCTATTATCTATGAACTATTATGAACTGCTAGTATGATAGCTTTGTTAGTATTTTAGGCTGCAAGGAAATGTTATTAATTGCAGCTTTGGATTATTATTTTGATGTTTTGATGCATGGATATGCCTTAGATTATAGTTTATTATGTATGGATGAATATTATCTTCATTTTTTGAGTATGTTGGGACTACAACCACTCTTCGGGCTTATGCAGATTGGGCTTATATAGATTACTATGATTTGATTATACTTATTATATCCATTTTTGGGTCATGCTATGGCTCGGTTATACCCTATCTTAAGCTATTATATTATTATAAGAGTTATATATTTATTTAGATCCATTATTTTTGGGCCATGCTATGGCTTTGATAAGCCCTATCTTGAACTATTTATACGATTGGAATGAGTTATATATAGTTTAAATTTTTGATTGTGGCCATTGATATGCTTGTGGTATTGCTGTGTCCAAGATGTTAAGCATTTATGGATGAGATTTTTACATTAATTATTAGTTAAAATTGTTGTTGATCTCGTCTATTCCATTGAGCACATACCAACTGTTATAGCTAGTTATACTTCTTATAAACTTAATTGGATAATTACTTCGGAATTTTTTTAAAGTTAGCTCTTATTAACGTAAGTGAATTAATGAAAGTAAGATTTAGATTCTTATGCAAGTTCAGATACATTCTTGGTCTAGTGGCAGTTTTTAAATAAATAAATAAATAATATGATAATTTTAGTTGACAAAATTTGATTACATGGCTTTAGTTACTCGAGTTAATATATCCTTAGGGGTGTTCTACATCTAGTTCCCTAAAGCCATCTGGCTTAGGAGTCATGATTAAAAGCTTGTTCCACGAGTAATTCTGAATAGCCTAATGTAATTAGACATTTCACGGTCATGCTTAAGGTTGTGTTAGTTAAAATATAATGAATAAAATTCTTGTTTGGCTTAAGTTTGACTATGTGTCCTTTTCTACTGAAGTTAATATATCATTAGGGGTGTTCTACACCTAGTGCCCTAAAGCCATCTGGCTTTGGAGTCATTGATCAAAAACTTGTTACATAGGTAACTCTGTATAGCCTAAGGTATTTGAACTTTGCAAAAGTCAAATTTAGTCGTTCTCATTCTAATGCCTGGTGATCTGTTCTTGCATTTGTTGTCTTGTTCTGAAAACTTGATGTAACATGAGTTTATAGAGTTAGCATTTTGTGTATGAGTTATAATTGGTTAGAATAGTTGATAAACACACACACAGTGTTGGATCAGTAACACTTTGAGCTAGATATATGATCGAAGCCTTATTCTTGACTTTGCTTCTTCTTTGAGATTATTATTCTGAGCTTTCAGGCTACAATGCAGGAAAATAGTAATTCAGCACATGATTTACGATTATATATACTTTCGATATTTTTGTTCATATATTCTTGCTTGGGGACAAGCTAAGGCTTAAGTGTGGGGTTATTTGATGAGTATGATTTATACCCGTGAATCGGATCCGTTAATACTTAAGAAGTTGCATTTTCATATTATTTTATATTGCTTTTATAGTATGTTGTTGTTATTTTGCGCTAAAGTTCTTTACAGGAGGCTTATTAGTTAATTTCCAGCTTTCAGGGGCTTAATTATCATTTTCTCATTGTCGGCACCGCAACGTTTGTTCCTAGTTATTTCGTGGCGCTGCAGTGTGATGCCCCAAAAATAGGTATACATCACCCATCTTGAGTCGTCAAATACATGGTACAAAATTCAAAATTATACAATCGTCGTGTAAAATCCGACAAAACAGAGCTGAGAGTTTTAATACTAATATTGGCTTCTAGACAATATCCAAACTCAAATGGAGTCATTATTACAATTATTATCACACTATTTTATAGAATAGTGAGGACTACTATAATACCATCTCGGACCATCACTCCGTTCCCCGACTAGTCCCGGCTACGTTCTCATTTCTTGAAGAGAACAATGAAAGCAAAAGGGTGAGCTCAACTAGCCCAGTAAGAAATATTATGACTAAGATAATGCAGAATAAATTATCGTTAGCCTTCAACAGTGTTAAACTGGTAAAATATAATAAACATCAAGTTTAACTGCAGCGGAACAAGCAATCCATTAGATGAGTCAAGTAGAGCATGATATCTACTATCTTCTATGATTTAGAAAGTTTATAATCAATTTTATCGCTAAGACTCAGCTTAATAAATAATCCACATCACTGAATTATCCATGCACTACGGGCCAAGGATATTCGTGTTTTCACCAATGCTCATGATCATGCCAACCACTGTCTATCAATGAACTACAGGCCAATGACGACTTTTACCACATCATTTGTAACATTACGGTCATGATTATACCGAATAATTCTTGGTCATGATAATACCAATCAACAGTTCATCTATGCACGTAAGCCACATATGACTTTCATCACAATATAAGCATGCAGATGATGACAATGATATAAGAATTCAATTAAAAGAAAGCAAAGGATAAATTTTTTAAAGATTTATAATTTAATTTATCCAGAATTCAATAATGTCAAAATTGTTAACATG